>JASFXZ010000073.1:0-600000 GCA_032209605.1 Mactromeris polynyma | reverse complement strand
ACATTTATATACAGTCGGACCTCGTTCATTCGAATTCATCGGGTCTGAAATTTGATTTAATACATGATTTCGAATAGCCCATTCAAGTTGACGTGCCTAAGAAGACATCGGGACTTGATATTTTTATTCGGGTTATACCAAGTATTCAGATAGAAGTTTTGCATTTTTCTTTGAAAAGGACATGACAGATTTTGAGTCAACTTTATATCAATTAAGTTCTAAGAAGGTTAAGGTACACTATTCTCTATTTCTGTTACGCACTGATGTCACTTGAAATGATTTCAGTACAGGGACAGATATAAATAACACTATGTCTGTTTATTAACGATTTCATTGCGTACGGAATTCAAATAGTTCAGAGTTAATCCTACGAAATCAATATGTGTATAGATGATACTGCACGGGGATAATAAATATCTGGCTTAATTCTGAATATGATAAAAACAAGCCTTTTGGCTAGTCTTTTATCGTATTTGGTAATGGATTCGGTAAATGTAGAAAGTCATGAACACGGAAATAATATTTCATTAATTCATAAATCGTATAGATACACGTTGTGTAAGTAAAACTGTTTCACCATTGTTGGCAGGGTACATCATTCCTGTCATCTATGTGAAGTTATCAAAATCGCTACGCATTTTGTCAATAAGAACGCTTGGGAATAGTTGCGTTAAAGTTTAGTTCGTCTGTAAAAATAATATAGTTGATGGAAGGCTTTGCAAACGACAATGTACAATGATTTGAAACACAATACATATGTCTTAGAAATGGATTTAAACAGAAATGTAGCACAATTTCAGTATGGGCAGGAACTTTTAATCCTGACAAACACAAAACTATAGTTGCTGGTAAATACGTTTATGTATGAGACAATGTGTACCTTTTCTACTAGACATGTCAGTGTGCTGAATAGTTATATGCCTTGCTGTTGCTAAGCAACCTTACTGTCGAGATATGGGTTCGAATCTTGATTTTAAATATATACAAAAAAACATATCAGTGTGTTGCTATAAAGGAATAAGCAGAAATAGAAGTGTTTTATTAACTACGAACACATAAATATATGACCTGGACTATTACATTTCAAAATACGTATTTGTTCGTAAGCTTGACGGAGAAAAGGCCGCGGTTGTGTTTTGATAGAAAAGTAAACCAAACGGCAGTTACAGTTTTACACACGAGAAAATTTACTTTACCTAAGTTGCACAAACTTGTAGAGTGAAATGAAAATGAATGTACATTGTACATGGATGCATCATGAACTTAACAAAACTTCTATGTCCACTATTTCATTTTTTTCCAAAATTTTCCAATTCAAAAAGGAATACCGATAAGATTTTGACCGCTAACATTGTGCATACTTTACTACAATCCATTAGGAAAATTTGCATTTCTTGTGTTTCGTGTATAATTCTTCAACAGTTCAAATATGTGTGTTAAAATCAAAGTATGTATTATTATACTTTGCTTCCCTACATAGAAGAAAACACATAATATTTGCATTACTGTGATTATGAGGCGAATGACATTTGGCAGAAAAAGGGCGCGCTATCAGAGCAGGACATTCGTGCATCAGGTATCAAACTACTAAACTGTTGGTTCTTTTTTTATTAAAAGTGTCTTTAAAATCACTTATAGGCGACATAAGCACTTCAGGAGCAAATATTATAACACTTTAGTATGTTTCCGTTTTTCATTCATTTATCTCGTCTTTTATTCAATGGTTTACCAACAATGTAGATGCATGCGTCGACTTAGAACTTTTAACAAGTATTGTATGGGACAAAAAAGACACACATTCAAATGTCCGCGTTGAAAAGCAATTTTGGATAAAATAGACCTAGTGACCGAATAATCATTCTACACACAGTATATACAAAAAAGGAAAATGCATTGTTTTCTCAAATGTCATTGAATTGCATTAGTGTAGAAGAACAGATGTTTTCATGATGCTCAGTTCATGTTAAGCAACATGAAGGCTAAAGTTCTACAATCAATAGGTATTTTCATTTGAAAATAAGCACTAAACCGTTACCCAATAAAATGCAATAAAATTTCACTTAAAACAAATATTGCAAGTGCGTTTTCAGATATACGAGCTTTAGGCGTACATATTTTAGATCGACACTTAAATCGAGTACGCATTTGATACGTCACAATATTGACTGGTTATGTTTCATCTCATACGTATGTTTCCATTTGTGTCCAATATAATAAATTATGCATGCATTATATATAGTTCTGGTGCGTGTTTATCGAATTTGTAAGTGGTCAAATACTGTATGTTGATTGACGACGTTTATGTTGTTGATTAAATAAGTGTTCGTTAATTTGATTTCATTACTGAAAACATACATTACACACAACAATAATGTATGCTAATCAAACATATGTCAACATACCTTAGAGTAAAAGACCTATCGTGACCTTAATGCACATAGACCAACAATCACAACCTTTTTGACATTTTCAATCATATTTGTATATTGAACTACAACTTTATAAACTACTTGAAGTTTGATACATTACGCAGCTGATTACAGGTATTTATGAAGCTGCCATTCAACATTAAGAGCCACCAAAACAATAAGGAAACTTTAAAAACTAAGATTACTCTGGAGACCTTTCATCAAGTCTTCTGTTTTATATCTTGTCAACATCTTGTAGTTTCAGCTTCGATGGTGTGACCTTTAAAGACTGTAAAACATGATCTCGTACACAATAGCTAAAAAACTCGAGACACTTCAATCCATGCAGCTGTCTAACAAAGAAATGACAATCGGTAACTTCAAGGCACCATCACGGAATTCCTCCAAAGTTATTGTGCCATCCTTGTCAGAATCAAGTTCAAGAAATAAACGATCAGCCAGTTCCGCTACTCGGTCACGTGTCTCGTAGATGTTTCGTTGATTACCACCTAAGTTATTGAGCTGCAATGGAGTTGACTGATTGCTTCTGGACGGGTCCGCTTGTTGGTGTAGATTTTTTTCTATTTGGTCTAAGACACTGTCACTGGTTATGTTGCTTACAGACTGAAAAATAAACACAATTTAATTGAAATTTTTAATGAGGTATTCTGGCGTATTTATATATATAGTACAACTTCGCAACCTCGAACTGTGTCGGATCTATTAATTAGTTCGAGCCATATCTTGTTCGAGGCAACTATGGTATACATGTGTATGTACGAACTGACTGTTCCCGGTACGAGTGGTGTACAATGCACTATGAAAATGTTTGAGATAATAAATTTCGGGTCGACTTTGTATTAATTTTGAAACTTCGACGGACTTTACTCAATGAAGATTGAACTTGATAAATTGTTGTTTTAGAATTTTATTCTATATATACATGTATATATATACTCTGCAATTCAATAGATTATTGACCATTAAAAAATCTTCGCCGAGACTTAAGAAACTGTTCGAGGTATCTACTGTGTTCGAGCCAAAACTGTTCGAGGTTTCAAAGTTCTACTGTACTCATAAGAACTGCAATAACATTGTCGTTTTGAATAACATTTTTTCTTTTCGGTATTTTGTTCCTAAATGTGATAGTTATGTAAGACCAATACGGGACGAGCTATATGAAGGTTGCGTTGTTAACAATCATAGTTTTGGTGACACGTAGTGCTGTCCAGTCACACCTGTAACGGATATGTCTCATCTCTCTCCTTCTATGTCAATGTTTTATTTTTTCACGAATTAATCAGATGTCATAGACTCATTTTCTATCACAATATGCTAAGTAATAATTTTGAGAAAATGGCATGTTAATGCCTTCATACAGACGTACTATCAGACATTGCATTGTAACTTTTTTTCAGTTTCCTGGAACTACAAAACACGAGCTCAATACAGGTATTTCTTATGTTGGCACTTATTTGGCGCGTAGGTCAGGATAGAAAATACCGGTATGCTGGCACTAACTCGGTGCCTAGGTCAGGATATAAAATACCGGTATCAGACACTTGTATTTGTGGTGTTGGTAAACATGTAAGAAAAGTGACAATGTAGTGTAATAGATAACCCCGTATACGTGTCTTGAGATGTGACGTCCGTGGCTGGACTATGTAATAGAGTACATCTGTATGAGAAAAATTTCCATCAATTTTCTCATATTCGTCACTAAGGATATTGCATACAAAAAATAAGACTAATTACCTTTTATACAAAAACATGTCGATATTACAAACTTCAACAATACCTTGCTTGAAATTCTTAAATCTTAAGTGATTTTTTAAACTGGTCAATACTGCAATTGTTTCGACGCAGTCGTACTAACATGGCTTTGCAATTTGCATATCAGTGTTGTGTAAACCTATCAAATCGTATACGTTAACCGCTAAACTATCTTCTCTGCCAACCGAACGACATTTATAACATTGACGCTAGTAACCAAAATCACCTGATTTTTCCATTGCCGAATTTGTATGTTGCACTTCAGATTGCAACTCATTTGCTTGCTTCAGATTGCGCCGATCATCTTTTTTCAAGATACCGTGTTATACAAATAAAGAGTTTCTACAAGTCGAACATTATGACATGTGTTTAAGTTTAAAAGTACACAATAACTTCAAAGACTGAAAGCTACGTAGTAACGTAAATATTTCATTATCAGCCCACATCAAACATCCTCTCTGGGGATAAAGCAATTTTCTTATCTATGGTACTAGTATCTATATTTATATAAGACTATATAAATCAATATTCTGATAGATAGCTATTACGTATTCATAACTTTTCTCAATATTTTGCCTAGAACTAAAAATAATTAGATTCCGACGAACATTTATCAGTCTCATGCAACAAATACACGCTGTTTTCTCCGCTATCAGACATATACTATGTACTGTTCATAAAAGTACTTAATTAAGGCAGCGTGACATCTTTTTTACTCTTCCCACACTGGTAGCATCAAGCCACCATAATTGGTTTTCATATTACCAAAAGACTTTCCGTTAGTTTGATATGGACTTGTTTCTTAACCAAAAGTAGCCGATTTTCGACATTAAGAGATATTCACAGACCGAAGAAAAAGTTCTAAATGATCGGTTTGAGAATGTACAGGGAATGGCTTTACATAAAAATCGTTTTATCATACATTTTTTCATGAGCGAAATCGTCACATATAACAGTTGATGCTTAGCGTTCTTCTTCTGTGACAGCGAAATTCATTAGAAGAAAGTATTTTATACATGTATATTACAAATTTTGTACAATACAGCGAAATAATAAATATTTTTTTTCTTCGACAAGTATCTCATTCCTTACAAAATATGTAAAACAAATTGTTTTTAAATATTATATTAATTACATACAATATGCAATGCCGCTTTAAGTTGGCTACAATTCTTTATCTATACTTTCCGGGTGAAACATACACGAATAACAGCACTTTTTAATTAAGGAAAATTTACGTGTCATCATGAAGCCATTCAATCTATAGCATCAGTTCCATGTCAATTACGTGTACACGTAAGCGCGTGTCAATTACATTAAGAGCTTGTCAATGACACGTATATGTAAGTGCGTACGCTGAATTGCAGCCAAGAAGTGTAGACCTTTTAGGACGAAAGCCATTATTAAAGTGCTATATATTTAAATAATATTTCACTGGGCCTAATTAATTTTATGCTTTCCTCGTAAATGGTTGCATACATACTTAATAAAGCTTTCAGCTGTATAAAACAACTTGTCCCGAAACTTGTTAAGTCGTTTAGCTTAAAACCTTCCTCGACACATTATTTGCTGTCAAATAAATGTCAAATAATAAATGACAAGACTTATTTCCCGTAAGCATAACATTTACGGATACATAGAAACCCCGATTGCGAATGTTTTTTATTCTTTTCACGAAAAATTAAAAGTTGACAAAACTATTCGCATCTTGTTGAATTATCCTAAAATTAATAGATACAGTTGAATACAAGGTTTGATTATATATTGAATCTTCCATTCACGTGACGTTGATTACTTAATGAGTTGTTGTACCATTTGATGTTGAAAGCACGGTCATAACTAAAATGGTGTTTGCATTTTAACCCACGCACTTAACAATAGGTCTACAACAATAAGTGAAATTTCCATCAGGAAATGGAGAGGAGATGCAAGTTTACGAGTGAATTGAAATCAATTGATCAATATTGCAAACAAAAGAGCCATGTTTATTTCAAACACAATACTTTAAAAGATGTAATTGCTTCAAGTCAACATTTTGAAAAACTAAAGCAATTGTTTTTGCCTAGCACCAAATAACACAACGTGACTAGTCTTTCTCTGCACCGGTCGTCTGAATACAATATTCTGTCTAGGCGCATTTTATGACCACTGCACCAACGGTAGCAATTCCAGAAGTCTGCATTTGTGTGAAAACTGGTTCATATGACTGTCTCAACGATGAGCGATTTAACGACGTAGGCCCAGCGCCTTTGTTGCTACAGTTACCCGCAATGTTCCAAATCGTGCGTCATGATTTATTAATGAAGTGGTTTGATTTACTAGGTCGTTTCTATACCTAAATGACGCATTTTGACACATGAGGCAACATCGCCACGGTAACATATCGACTGGAGATATGATCGTTTCCCAGTAACATTCGGAATTTTGTGAAGATGATGTCTAGTTGTACAGAAAAGACGATTTCTTTTAAGCAGCTACTACGTTTCTTTTTTGGAATGATTACTTTTAGAAATTCTTTTTCATCACGTTGTTTATCGTAAACAATACGGCTTTCGTCATTGTATCGGTTAAACAACTCACACTGCACCATAATGATGTACATAAAATGTTTTTTTATTTTACTGCCGGAAGAGATATGTAGGATATTACATTACTTATTGTCAGTTCGTGTATTGGAAAACAAACACCTACATCACATAGAGGCATCAGGAGGTAACAGAGAAGACAAACATAAAGCGACACCCTGATAGGTAAAATCGCTGTAAATGCTCTCTGTCCACAAGTAGAATAATATACTTCTTGTCTATGTTGTACCCAGTATGAAATGCAAAACATAGTGATACAGAATGTGGTCTTGTTTGAAATGATATTTGATGAGAGTGAGATGCATCAGACGACCTATTGATGCATGGAAAATGTATGTGATCATGTTGTACACAGTTAGTCTTCCTTGTATGTATGCTAATTGTATGTCCTCGTGGGCTTTATAGCCTAGTTGGAATATAAATAAAATGTCTATTTCTATGTGTATTTATACACATGGTTCGTGACAAAGGGATTAACGATAATTGTATGATGTGTTGTTGTTTATTCTGACTATAGTGTTTGTGTTGCTGATATTGTTGTCACTGTTTCTTAGGTTGTTGCTGACGTTGATGCTACTGTTTCGTGTGTTGCTGATGTCGGTTCGTGTGTTGTTGCTGATGTCGGTTCGTGTGTTGTTGCAGATGTCGGTTCGGGTGTTGCTGATGTCGGTTCGAGTGTTGCTGATGTCGGTTCGGGTGTTGTTGCTGATGTCGGTTCGAGTGTTATTGCTGATGTCGGTTCGTGTGTTGTTGCTGATGTCGGTTCGTGTGTTGTTCCTGATGTCGGTTCGTGTGTTTTTGCTGATGTCGGTTCGTGTGTTGTTGCTGATGTCGGTTCGTGTGTTGTTGCTGATGTCGGTTCGTGTGTTGTTGCTGATGTCGGTTCGTATGTTGTTGCTGATGTCGGTTCGTGTGTTGTTGCTGATGTCGGTTCGTGTGTTGTTGCTGATGTCGGTTCGTGTGTTGTTGCTGATGTTGGTTCGTGTGTTGTTGCTGATGTCGATTTGTGTTTTGTTGCTGATGTCGTTTTGTGTGTTGTTGCTGATGTCGGTTTGTGCGTTGTTGCTGATGTCGGTTTGTGTGTTGTTGCTGATGTCGGTTTGTGTGTTGTTGCTGATGTTGATTCGTGTGTTGTTGCTGATGTCGGTTCGTGTGTTGTTGCTGATGTCGGTTCGGGTGTTGTTGCTACTATTCATAATGTAGTTGCTGACACTGTTGCTTATGTTTATTCTGTTATTGCTAATGTTGTTGCCTCGTATTTTAATGTAGCTGCTGATGTGTTGCTACTTTTTCTTATGGTGTTGCTGATGTGGTTGCCACTCTTTCTAATGTAATTGCTTATGTTGATGTTTCTAATGTTGTTACTTAAGGCGGTGCTACCGTTTTATGTTGACTGTTTTATGATGGTCTAATGAGTTACGGCTCAATTCGTTTCCAGCTATTGTAACGAAATGACATTCTGTCCTCAGCAACAAATTAATATTTCATAACCAAGGTATGTGTGTTTCTAATTATGTGTCGGTCGGGATTAATATGACCAGAGGGTCCTTTACTCATGTATGTGGATCAAGGTGGTCGCCAGTACTTTGACTGAAACGACATACATCACATTAGTATGTATGCTATCCGTTTTCTTTCACTAAAGCAGTGAGCTTTAGTTCCATCTGCGTAGTGGTGTGAGAATCTCGCATAGTAATTAAGTATATACAAGATAATAGTTTAATTAAATATGTATGCTTAACGTAGCAACACTTATTAACAACTACATGCGCGCTTCCTGCACAGATTGTGTCATGTGACTAAGTTCAGAAAGCAATGTTCCGAAAAAACTGATCGTTTTCAGGAAAACAACACATTTTAAAGCAGCAGTCGATGCTGTCTTAATCATAACATGTCTGTCTTCGTTTTATTTGCATAGTGAAGCGTTTACGTAAAATGCAAGCTGATAAATTATTCAAAACACAGAACAAAGGCTTTTGACAAACTAACTATCCTTCTTCAAACCGATGGAAAGCATTCTGTCATATGGAACGGTCCGGACTGAGTGGTGGTGAATAATTCATATCGTCATCTGATAAATGGAAATTGCGACGCTAACCCGTGAAGAGGTTTTGCATACCTATAGGCTCATGTTGCAATGTATTATAGACATTGCAAAGTTGTATTCTAAGACAAAGTTTGACCATTATACATCTATAGAATTGTATTGATTTTATTCGCGGTGCCTATATAATAGTGCAGCACTATTCTAAGAAATAGGAAAATTGTAAAAATTATCTTACTTTACTTATATTTAACAAACTATGACAACTAGTCCTCATTATCAGACTTACATTCGTATATATGCAAGTCCATGTCATAGGTAGCAAGCAGTGACAGCGATCAAAATAAGTCATGTTCACCCCATGTCGGTCCGTGGCCCACATATCTTTGGCTTGTCCTGTTACGGATTCCCTTTCCCCCTTTTTCTCTCCTTACTCTCCTTAATTGTGTTCGGGTAGTCGGCCATATAATTACTTATCGCCCCATCCCCATACATATATTTGCCCGGACACCACATAAACACCTAGTGTATGGTGTGCTGATGTTTCCCTGGGATCTGTTTGGGGATGAACTGTCTTGTAAATATGCCATTTTCATTTCCAGCCTCATTTCCAGCCAATACATGACACTTTTATTTGAAAATGGGAATCTTTTCTACAGTCGTACACAATGTATTTTCATAATTGATTTACGAAACATCAGAAATACCCGTAAGCTAATGTATACGATGTTTTAGAACTGTCATAAAGTTTCCGTATCAAACATTATAAAATATTCATATCTAAGATACTTTGTTTTCTAAATACAAATAGGCAGTTTGTATGACAGTGTTTCACTGATCAAACAAACCAACGCCTACCTTTGGATTTCACACATTATCGACATTTGCCAGTATAAACCGTATCGGACTTCAAACGAAACCTACTTTGTGATAGGGTCAGGCTATGTAGAAATAAATGCATTGTGTCAGGAACCGAATATGTCGTATGATGGCATATTTCTACCTTAAAAGAGAGAATTAGTTGCTCTAGGGAAAACCAGATGAATAAGACAGCGCCTCTGAACACAGACCTACGGGAAAACAACAGTCCATAAAACATAATGTATTTGAGGAGGCACATTGGTAAATACGTAAGGGAACAGGGGCGCAAGGAATGGCCTGGGAATTTGATGGATGGATTCTGACGTGACGTCGTCATTTTGTAGCTTACTTTTGCGTCTTGAAGTAGATGTCCGATTTTAATAATATTGGTATGGAAGTTGATAAATATATCTGTTTGAATTGAAAATGGGTTTTTGGCTAGCTACTACATAGGTTTTGTCGTGGCGCAGCTCATATATATGTGTGTATCACTTTATTGCCTCCGTGTATATACACATACATGATATAGCAAGAAAAGAAAATATTTAAAGCATGCAGATGGACAGAAGACGAATATACAACCAGGAGAAACAATCACATAATTCGTATCATATCTTATCAGCGTTTGACCTCGTGGAGTATATTTAGTTTCATCGAAACGAAATTAGAACTAAACATTTTTAGGAAATGGTGGTACGTATTACTGGTAAATTAAATTTATTCGTAACAAATTCTGGTGGCAGTCCATGGGACTAGCGGGGCTCTTATTTGAGTTAAGATGTTTATTGTACGGTGGAAAAGTCGTGAAAACTAGCTAGGTAACCAGATAATTATCTAGATATTTATCTAGCTAACGCGAATCTATTTGCAACCAACGGCACAAGTATGCCACCATACGTTCTTTATCAGTCAGTAACACTGGTATTTAACTATCAGTAAATATATTTGGTTGACTTTTATAGCCTGAATGAAGTCGGCTGTTGTCTGTGCGAAATTATCGATCTGTATCAGATAGTGTCATTTTAAATAGCCAGTAAAAAACACCAATATTTTTTTATAAAACAAATTAAAGGTCAATATAGTTTTAAGACCGAGGTTCGTTACAAATAGTCCTACATTTTGTGAAAATCGTAATTTTATACAGAAAATAATATATGTAAGGATTAGGTTTTCGAAAACTTATCATACTATACATTTTTTCACTTTATTGAGTTCATGAAGTGTTGTTAATGGTTTAGTTTGGTCTTACAATATTAATTAAGCATAATGCGCTGAACTTCCATTTACAAATAGGATCACATATACAAACCTATATATAATAAGGGGTAGTGTTTGCATTTGTTTAAGTAATTAAGTATAATGATCCGATCAATATTAATAGATAGTTTCAAAATTACATATCGACCATATCAAGTATCGATATCATAATATTATCGTACCATCAAAGGAAAAAAATCGAAACAAATATTAAGATTACTTCCGAGCAATGACACACAGAATCAATGCATTCAGACTCCTTTCACATATTTACACTATACACGATCAAATTAAGTTCCTAGAAATAACCACCTTTTTTCACGTTGTTTTGCATTTCCAATACTTACAGTATCGAACGTTCTGACTAAGGCGTAATCGTTGCATCCAATTTATAATTGCGTCGTGCGATATATTAATGTATTTGTTTCGACAACAACTTTATTCCAACCTTTAAATTTAAATTACCTGTTGTCTAGTTATTTCAACAATATACAAATCACGCTTTCATTTGCAGAAATGTAATAGCAATCTTCACGATAGTACAAAAACAGGTTCACTATACAGTATAACTACGGTACTGAATCAAAAGACATGGCGGAGTTGGAATATCGTTATAAAAATATTTTCCTTCAAGCCAATATGTCTCATAAGCACAATGCTAGTAAAGGAAAATATTAGGTGATATCATATACGACCGACTTTGAACGATGATGAAATATATTAAATTTTCAATCGAATCTGGAGTCCAGAATCAAATGAAGCCGTTGTATTTATGAACATGAAATAGCTCTTGACCGATAATACCGTTATACCTCATTGACGACCTCTTCGAAATATATTACATACAATACCACTTCATAAACAAGACCATATTTTCTGGGACATTATTTTCATATTTCATTCCTTATTTCAACTCGATAGCCAGACCACCTCAAAACTAAGACCAACTGTCAGAACTAAAGGTGGTCCGATTATTGAGGTTTCACTGTTTTTATCAAATGCAATATATTACCCTGTGAGCTTCGGGCCAATTATTATTTTAATATCATTTTGAGAAGTGTCATCCATTATATTATGGATCTCTGTCTTGTTGGCAGAACAGCCGTTAGAAGCACACGCACTTGCCCCACTTAAAAGTGTATCTGGCTCATCTCAACATAGAATGTTTGAATTGGCCTTATCCAGTATTGTTGTTACATTGGCTAAAACATCTCTAATAAGAGCCATTGCAAAGTAAAACCGATTGAAAAAAACAGTCAAAACCTGCAAAATAGCCCGAGTGTTAAAACAATATATCTTTAAGTTAGAAGTCTTAACACACTCCACAAATGTTGCCATTTATCAGCTCTTCCCGGGAATACAGACGATGGATGTTTGTGCCTGTTAGAAACACATTTACTTATTTATTATGTTGATTTACAGTAATAGACGTTTTTGAAGATTTATCGATTTTTAAACAAGAGTTGTAATTGAGTAAAAACTCAAAATCACTGACAAACACTCACTGACAAACACTCACTGACAAACACTCACTGATAAACACTCACTGACAAACACTCACTGACAAACACTCACTGACAAACACTTACTGACAAACACTCACTGACAAACACTTACTGACAAACACTCACTGACAAACACTCACTGACAAACGTTTCCAGAACTTTTAAATATTAATTTAGCTATATAAAGATCTAGTAAGTGTATGCAATAAGTGTATTGAAGTTTGAGAAAAACTATGCTATCAAAATAATCAACTAATTAAGTACTAAAGTTATTTAGTGAATCTGGGACCTCATTTGTGATTAAGAATCGAAAAGAGTGGAATAAAATACCATTGTCATAACTGCATACATTAATCAACCATGTCCTTTTCCCAATTTCTTTTCAGACTCGCAATACATTAATAAAAACGAAGCAAAATCTCGTTAAAAAAGGCAGACATTGTTTTCAATCAATCAAAACTTATACAAAATTTAAGGATTATTTGATAACCATTGACAGCCCGCATGTTCTGTCGGGGACATAATGTGACAATTACACAAAACTACGACAGTTTAGAACACCATTATGTCTGTTCAAGCGTTTTTATGCGAGTAATCAGTAACAGTAAAGAAAAAATGAAGAAAATATTCTTCACCTTATGACACTTTAACAAGAGCGTAGAAACATTTATAACAATAATGTGTTTGTTTAACTACGCTCCGTTTCACTACAGTACATAGTATTTAGTATCGCTAACATTGTGATGAATATTTCATGAAAATCATAAAACACACTCCATCCGTGAATAATGTTTTGAAAATTATAACAACATAAACATCTACCGTGATACACATCAAGTCACATAAACAACAATATGACTGGAATAATGTATACAACATCACAAATGTGAATACATCTTAATCAATGACATTCAGTCCCCTTAACCCCTTTTGATTAATTGTGTTTGGTGCCCCCCCCCCCCCTTCATTTTTATTTCATTTGGTTACCAGGGGGATTTTAGTGCCAGGGTCCTGCTTCGAGATTATGGTATTCTCTGTCCTATCTTTTTCTGACTTGCTATGAGATGCACATTGCAGAATGAAAGATTTATCAAATGTTACTGAGCAATACGTGCACATAATTGTAGGTACTAAGATTTCATCGCTTTTGTTATCTTCAAATGTTTACTTAGTGTTTATTCTGCCTACAATGGAACAGTATGGCCAATGCCTTTTCTGAACTCCAAGTCGTAGGATACTAAAAACAAAATGACATTACTTGATCAAGGGTATTGGTTTCAGGAACAAAAGGAAATGTAAATAAAGTATGAGGCCATATCATGAATTTGTAATAGCAGTACTCTGTCGCTCTCTATAGTTATTATGGTGAAACTTCGCTTAATTAACCGTCTGAACGTTGTATACACATATAAGACAGTGTTGATGTCCCAGACATTGACCATGGTGCTAGTACGGACCATGGATTACAATTCTAACGACGAAATCTGTATAAAACATTATTTCACGGTAAAATTGCGAAATTTAGTTTCTGAAAAAAAGTATTAGTTCACCAATTTTCCTGATAAAAGCATCAATAACACACACAATAACGTAATTGTGTTGGATACTATGCTCTCGAGTTATTGGAGGTTGTAAAAGTATATATATTGCTACAGATAAGAACAATATATTTTCTGTATGCTTAAACGTATTTTTATTACTGCAACAATTATTTGAAACAATGGTTATCGAAATTCAAATATGCTTTGTAGAGTAACAACGTGTATCCTGTCATAAATACAGTCGGACCTCGTTCATTCGAATTCATCGAGTTCGAAATTATATTTCGAATAATACATGGTTTCAAATAGTCCATTTCAATTCGGCATGCATAAGATGATACATAGGGACCCGATATTAATTTCGTATGATATCGAGTATTTGGATATAGGGTTGTCGAATTAAAGAGATTCGGCTGTATTTGGAATAGATCATTCAATTTGCTTTACAAGCTAGTCACGTTTTCAAATTACTATAAGAGTTTTCTTAATGCTTATCTGAAATAGAGGAACTGTTGACAATGGACACCAAAATCTCACCTGTATGATGTTCCTCATTTCCGCCCAGGATATTGTCCCGTCCCCATCAATATCGTAAACTTTAAATGCCCACGTGATTTTAGTCTCAGCGTCAGTACTTCCGGAAAGGCACAGTCCCAACAAAAACTCTTGAAAATTTACATGACCGTCGTTGTTCACATCAAAAGATCGAAACACGTGGTCAGCAAATTCCTCAGAATCACAATGGAACAACGCATCATAAACTTTCTTAAACTCGTCTCTATTAAGTTCATCACTTTTCTTCGAATTTCGGCCTTCTTGGTAAGTTTTATAACATGCTTGTATTTCCTCCTCGGAAAGTTCACCTTTTATCAGACAATGCAGTTTGCTTAGATCTTTTTTGTCCAGTTTAGAAGCACTCTTTGCGTTCTTTGCCCCCATTATCTTTTTTCCAGTTATTTCAAAAATAAGCGCTACAATACCGAAGTCAAACACCTCGAACTATAAAAGTCCGAATTTACTCTACCACAAACAGTTTGTATATAAGCCACGCATTTCTTAACTATTGTTAATATTAATGCTAAGTTTATAATCGATTTATCGAGAACACCAGAATTTTGGTTCAATATAGTTTTCAGTCACATCGTACTAAACGTCCGCTCTAAAATACCCGGTGCGTATGTTCAGCTATCATCCGTTCCGTTAACCATTGGGTTTTATGAAGATTCTGCTCTATGGTGCGTTCTCTTCGAAATTATCCAATCAAAAACCACGAAACAATCACGTCTAGCAACTCTATGAACAACTTGATACTGATCAATAGAGAAAATGCGATCAAGTCGAGTTTTAATTATTCATTCCCTATAATTGGTTCAATTGTGCGACACCTAAAACAGTAGCCCGTCGTATGCACGTCCATTCCCATGGGATGAAACTGTATAAGATTATGTGTAATATTATAGATAATGTCTAATTTTAACCATATGTCGAATTAATACATCCGTATTGGAGTTAATTGTCCCACAATCATCAACAAGTTTCTATTCCTATCATCGTGTTATTCCAAACACAGCAATATTGTAGTTAATATTTAAACACTGTTTAGGTAACCAAATATTGTCAATTACCGTATAACGCTTTCTTCGCGATCATTAATTTTCGCGACTTTGGCTCAAAACAATAAGTTGCGATATAATTATTCGCGATTTTCTAAACCTAGATGTTAATTTTCACTAGTTCTCATGAACAGAACAGAACATTTATTACGACGTGTATAATGTACATAGTCAACATTTATATACCAATACACATCATAAACACACATAATTATGTTGTAATCATATAATATAATAAAGATACATTATAAGTCAAATTATATCAAAACTACATGAAACTGTACAATACAAAAAAAACCATATATATACCATTTATATTCAAATTGTGATATAAATACAAATATGAATAATGTCTTAAAGACTCTGAGGTTATATCAACGTCAATTACGGTAAATAAGAAATATTAATTGGTGCTAATTAGATAATTATCCACAATTCAGCTTTTTCTACCACACATCAAGCAAAACCGTGTTCGTATTATCACAGGGAAGTTTGTTTTGCTTTACATAGTTTTAAATCACTTAAATCTGTATGACATCACATTGTTATTGCTGTGGTGTCGGTGATAGAGAGGACTAGCTATTATCAAAGGCCTGAAATGACCTGCTATAATGCCGCTATTATCAAAGGCCTGAAATGACCTGCTATAATGCCGCTTAACATGATCTATTGATTCACTTAAAATATTCGACTTATGTTGTTCATACAGCGGAACATCTCAGAGCAGCCTTGTCTTGTATATAAACAATCACTCATAGAACTACCTCCCCAGTGCAGCCTTCTCTTGTACAACAATCAGTCATAGAACTACCTCCCCAGTGCAGCCTTCTATTGTAAACAATCATTCATAGAACTACCTCCCCAGTGCAGCCTTCTCTTGTAAACAATCACTCATAGAACTACCTCCCCAGTGCAGCCTTCTCTTGTAAACAATCATTCATAGAACTACCTCCCCAATGCAGCCTTCTCTTGTATAACAATCACTCATAGAACTACCTCCCCAGTGCAGCCTTCTCTTGTACAACAATCACTCATAGAACTACCTCCCCAGTGCAGCCTTCTCTTGTAAACAATCATTCATAGAACTACCTCCCCAGTGCAGCCTTCTCTTGTAAAAAATCATTCATAGAACTACCTCCCCAGTGCAGCCTTCTCTTGTACAACAATCATTCATAGAACTACCTCCCCAGTGCAGCCTTCTCTTGTACAACAATCATTCATAGAACTACCTCCCCAGTGCAGCCTTCTCTTGTACAACAATCATTCATAGAACTACCTCCCCAGTGCAGCCTTCTCTTGTAAACAATCACTCATAGAACTACCTCCCCAGTGCAGCCTTCTCTTGTACAACAATCACTCATAGAACTACATCCCCAGTGCAGCCTTCTCTTGTACAACAATCAGTCAGAGAACTACCTCCCCAGTGCAGCCTTCTCTTGTACAACAATCACTCATAGAACTACCTCCCCAGTGCAGCCTTCTCTTGTAAACAATCATTCATAGAACTACCTCCCCAGTGCAGCCTTCTCTTGTAAACAATCATTCATAGAACTACCTCCCCAGTGCAGCCTTCTCTTGTAAACAATCACTCATAGAACTACCTCCCCAGTGCTGCCTTCTCTTGTAAACAATCATTCATAGAACTACCTCCCCAGTGCAGCCTTCTCTTGTAAACAATCAGTCAGAGAACTACCTCCCCAGTGCAGCCTTCTCTTGTACAACAATCACTCATAGAACTACCTCCCCAGTGCAGCCTTCTCTTGTACAACAATCAGTCAGAGAACTACCTCCCCAGTGCAGCCTTCTCTTGTAAACAATCATTCATAGAACTACCTCCCCAGTGCAGCCTTCTCTTGTAAACAATCATTCATAGAACTACCTCCCCAGTGCAGCCTTCTCTTGTACAACAATCATTCATAGAACTACCTCCCCAGTGCAGCCTTCTCTTGTAAACAATCATTCATATTCACTATCATTGCAGCCATTTTAGAGTAACGACTTCTTCACAACAATCAAAATGTTCTCTATAATTATGTTTTCACACGATGATTTATGAACAAAAACTAACTGTCTCTCGATTATTTTAAGTTTTTAGAATTACTCAATCAGATGAGTAAAAAACTTATAGATAACTTGGCCTTATTCACTAAACAAGCACTTAACCAGAGAAATATCATAATTAATATTTCAATTCAGTTTATTTCACTCATTTCATGTAATACGTGACATAATGAAGTAAACAATTAATTACAAAGATACATATTACAGGGTAATCATAATGACAGAATAATAGTTAAATAATTGATTGTAAGATGTCTAATACTAAAGGTTTGATTCAATACATATAAGAGAGTTACAGCTATGTTGTCATGTAACATATATTACACAATTTTATGAGTAATACCAAGTTTGTTTATCAACCTGTTCGATATAACTTTATACAAACAACAACATTATCAACAAAATCTATGTAAATTTTTCGATAATTGATTTAACAAAGATACCCAACTTTCCATATGTTATGGTATTGCTATTTATATTCATTACAGATTCAAAATGCAAATATTTGGAAACCTGTGATATATTGATCTAATACTCTTTTTCCTCTCATTTGTTATTGCTTGACATTCAAGCAAATGATGGTATTCATCGCCTATACTTGAATAACATTATGTACACATTCTAAGGTTAAGCGGTGTCTTGCTCCACTTGCCTGCTTCAATAGAGAGTAATTTGTGATTTCTGGTTCTGAATTTAATCATACAATTTTTGTATGTAAGAATTAATTGAGTTTATTCCCATTTCTTTATTTAATAGGGATGACACTATGATAAATAAACACTTTTTGTCCGCACTTGTCATGTGTATTTTGTGTTAATTGTTTTGTCCGCGCTTTTTAAACTTGCATTTTGTGTTAATTCAGTGTTAAGTACGCGCGTTTTACATGCACTTAACAAATCAAGTATAGAAATATGAGGGGTGTTCCAGCATTATGTAGCCGTTTACAATAACATGGAGAGATGGAGACACTGAAAAGTATTGTCAGTAAATGATAAGTCGTGGATACATGTGTCAGGTTTCTGTATTGAGAGTTCCTGTCAGCTCAGTCAAAAGTACATGACTTCATAGGAAATGACATAAAAACCCGTGTATATATTATAGCAAAAGTCTACCTACTTTTGGCGGCACCCCTCACGCGTCACATACACATAATTTATTTTGCAGATTTACTCATTTAATGTGCTCATTAGCGTCAGTGTTGTTTCTGACTCGACTGTTATTGACATGTCCCGAATAAAAAACAAAATTCATTCAGTTATATTCATAGAGGCAAAATGAAACAATTTTGGTTTGAAACCGAGTAATGTATTTGTGACTTCATGTTTCGCCTGTTCTTACGAAAACACACACACACACATACGCAATGCACACATTTCTTGCACTACTTTTCTTTTCCTTTTTTCTCTTATTTTCATCTATACTAGTCTAATAAACATATTAATACCTGCTTAAGTGTTGACTTGAAGATATTATGAAAAACGATAAACGATACTAGAGGTTAGTCTATGAATCTTCATTTTAAAGTTCTACCAAATTGTACGAAGATAATTATGACCAATTATTTCACGACTGGAAGATTGAAATTTATTGAGTAATACATCGAAATTATGACACATTTTCTCTCTTTCGTTAAATGTCAAATGTCGACAGGACGTATAAAACTGAGTTTATTTTATTATCCAGGGCATATATTTGATTTATTTTGTGCTAGTTGAGCACTGTTCCTGGCATCGACTGGTAAAATATTAATTACAGAGTCTTCATATAGGACGGATTAAGTTACTATTTGCAGAAAAAAATCACGTTGTGCACTGTGTCGTATGTATAAGATAAAATGTGTGTAGCCATCATTAAAAATAATGTGATCAGACTCGTGATCACCCCCCCCCCCCCCCTCCTAACGACTGTGTGCAGAAATTTTGATGTCGAAAAACAGTGATATTGTATTGTAATATCAGTTGAAACGAATGTGTCTAGGCAGATATTAACCATAACTCATCTTCGTCCAGACTGAATAGTTTATACAAAAAGTATGTGCGTCAAAAAAGTTCAGTTCAGTTTCTGACATTTAAACATGCTCTTTAAATTACTAAGACCAAAAATCTCGCTTAAATTTATAACTTAAAAGTATGGATGCATTTGACAAAAAATGAATCTACTGTCTCTCGATCATTTCACAAGTTACGTAACGGTGGCATATTCAGAGTATTCTGCTATACTGAGTACAACGCATTATTGTATCAAGGATTGATGGTCTTCACGCTTCCATCTATGCTTGTGGATCGATCGGACGGGTTTAATACTCTACGATTTCTTTCCAAACCAGGAAACGGAAGTGTGGTGGCGCCTGTTGATTCTATTGTGACTATTTCGTCGTGACATCGCACGTATCTCTTGGCTTCTATAATAAGCCTTCGAATTCATTCTTGACTGGCTTCACTGGTATATCATGTTTTATTATATATATCCGTCTATGATCGGCATGCAAATACTTATCCTATTATGTTGGAGAGTTGTCCAATAGGGAATTCCTTATAAGATATATTTACGCTAACTATTCGTTATAGATATTTGGGTGATGGTGGGCCGAAAGATTTTAGGTTGGGCGCACCGTGAATCAGGTTTTTACCCTCAGTTGTATTTGCCACAGACTGTTCCCAGACGGTACCCTCCATCTCCACCCTGTTTGTCTCTCCCATCCCTTTTGCCTGCGTAATTGTACAGATGTTAATGTTTCCTTATGCTTGGGGACTTTAGACATTCTAAGTAACACTACTGTTTCCTGCCTAGACTTTTCATTATTTTGTCATAATGTAAAGGCCTTTGAGGCTAAATATTGCCATCTTCAGGGATGTACCGATTAACACAGTCAGTATAGAGGCATATGTATTCGTGTTTTTCCTCGTTCGTCGATCTACTATCAATCTTTAAAAAAAGATCAAATTTAGAGATGGCCAACGTTCATGTTCCGGATTCACCGGACCGGACTCTGGATTTTAATCTAAAAGTACGAACGGGTTTTATCAGCAACCTACCGGAAGTGCACACGTAAACATTTCACACCGACTGTCGTGGCGTAAATCAACGATTTCAATTAAAGTAAGATTATTTGCATTGTTTGTCTTTATTGATTATTAAGTATCTGCACATACTAACATTCTAGAGTGCACTGAATTGATTTTGAACTGGGTTAATTCATCAAAGCGCCGTTCGGTCACCCTCGATCCATTCGACCATTGATGGGTATTCCCCATGATTATGATCATCATGAATACATGATTATAATCATCATGAATACATGATCATTCATCATAATGTGTCATACTATCATTTTCTTTCATGACAAATGCTGACTATAACGGACACCTATTGTAGTTGTGTGGGGTTTGACGGCTGCCCGGTTAGCTCAGTCGGTTGTCAGACGTTTCACCCCCAAGTCGTTTCCTCCATAGACATTTCCTCCCAGGACGTTTCACCCCCAATATATTAAATTATGTATGTGTCTGGTGGATGTATGCGTAGGAGGTTTTAGGAATCCCCGATACGAGTGTGCATGTGTGTAATAAACATCAAATTAAAATGTTAATTACACCTATCTAATTATATTGAAAAGTGGGGGTGAAACGTCCAGGGACAGGGTCTATCAAAATTGAGGGTGAAACGACTTGGGGGTGAAACGTCTGGAATTCGCTGAGTCGTTAGAGTGCTGTACAACTACTAGTGTTCTGAACTTCTGGGGGTCGTGCGTTCTAGCCCACAAAGAGCGCACTTTTTCCCCTTGATTTACTTCAATGATGACAGAGGTGTTTGAGCCCCAAATCCCGTAAGGAAGTGGCATGGTTAGACGGCCGCCTGCTTAGTTCAGTCGGTAGAGCGCCATACTAATGTTTAGGGGGTCGTTGGTTCGAGTCTTACATCAGGTGCACTTTTTCCACCTTGATTAACTTCAATGCCAGCGCAATACCAGTTTCAATTGTCGACTGTAGCTTTGATTGTATACATGACATGTTGCGTACAATAGGGAGTCTGCTGGGTAGTTTCAGCTTCGATAGCTGAACAGGGTTGCATATTTTCTGCAGGGTCATGACAATTAGTACTGGGAGCTGACTGCTGATCCTAGTTCCTGTCTCGGTTATCTCAAATTCAAAAATGGGTTTAAATACATGACAAATTCTGTAGAACAAATATTTTCCTATAACTAATTTCGTACTCTAAAACAAACACAAATTGAAGATAACAGTTGAAACCAGTCATCGACTAAATAATAACACAATGTCAAAAAGAAAAAAAACAGCATTTTCTAGTTTTACAGCAGGCTGCACATAAAAATAAAAGGGTCAACTCCAGGTCAATGGAACCCCTGTGATAAAAAATGCATATTAAAACATCCAGTATACCAACAAGAAAATATGCTGGAATGCTATCCTCTTGCACTAATCATATCAAATGTCCTGGTATTGGTAAGGATTATTGTGTATGAAGCAAATATTACTTATTGCTTAGACTGATGTATTTTGTTTTATTTTACAGAATGGTAACAGACGTACAGCTTGCTATCTTTGCTAATGCACTTGGAGTAACATTGTTTCTCCTTGTTGTATTATATCATTATGTGGCAGTAAACAGTTTGAAGAAAGACTAGAAACATATTTATTTCCTAATTTCATGTAAGTGTACAAATATTAAATTCATTTATTTTATTGGCAATGCTGCCATTTAGCCCTTTTGTCCTATTCACACTTGATATATAATATACATGTATGCAAAGATATGCATACATCTATGGAACTACTTGAACAAATTCAGGGGTTCCACTAGGTGCTGAATCTCAAGGGTCATTTGACCGGCTTTTATGATTTTATAGCCAAATTACGTATATTTTAGAGAAAAAATGACCTTTCAGCCAGAATCCTGAGGGTCAAAATGTGGCTTTTTTAAAGATAAAAATAAATTCCTTGTGTCAGTGTCAACAGCAGGGTCAAATACAACCCCTGAGGAATGCTTAGTCAAATAGAAATATTACTTAATTATTACATCATGTACATTTCATTTATACAAAAAGCGGTTGTTCATTCTCTATGAGTGTTCTTTTTCGGTGAATGCTTCTGATACAGATCAAGAGATGAAGGGAAACTAAATCTATCACCTTTATCTATATGCAATACAGAGATGTTTATTGAAACCCTTCTGCATTGAGCAAGCATCTCTTATTTTTGTCATAATATTAAACTATTAAGGTGATTTAATTTCAAAATTTCTTTACCAAAAAGTATGTAGTCCTCCAGAGGGTTCACATAGAATGTATGCACAATAATATACAACAGCACATGTGTTGTTGATGCATGTCTTACTGAAAAGATAGGTGGATAATAAACAATAGACAGCAAAACCTCACCTTTAAAGACCACCTCAATAATAAGACTATATGTACCTCAAAACTAAGAACTCAATTTTCAAGTCCTTGTTCACTTTTTTGCTATTTATTCAACCTCAATATTAAGACCACCTCAATAACAATGCCATTTTTCAAGGGTCTCATAGGTAGTCTTTGTACTGAGATTTTACTGTATTGTAATTTGTTAACAGATGAGCTTCCAAGTTTCAGTTATTTGCTTTAAATTTTATGGTCCCCCCCCCACCTTCAAAGAAGAGAGGGCATATTGGTTTGCACATGTCCATCTTTCGGTCGGTCCGTAACCTTTTCATTTCCGATCTATAACTCAAGAACCCATTGACCTATCATCCTCAAACGTGGTCCACATATTCATCTGGGGTAGCAGAGGAATCCTATTGAGTTTGGGGTCACATGGTTAAAGGTCAAGGTCACAGGGGTCAGTTGTACATAAACCGTTTCCAATCAATAACTCAATAACCACTTGACCTATCACCCTCAAACTTAGTCCACTCTTTCATCTTTGGTAGTAGAGGTATCCTAATTATTTGGAATGTTCAGTATGACAAAATTGTGGACTTCTATTGTACATTACTATTTATATAAATTTAAGGTCAGTTCATAGCATACTTGAGATGAGCTCTTTCATTACTGTTACTGTTTCCAATATGGCACTAATCAAAATTTGCAGCAATGAAACCCTTTTTTTACCATTTTTACCACAAAACATTCACAGCATGTCTATTTGTGCAGCATATACTTTGAACTTGCTTATGCAATTGTAACCAACATAACTCTGACAAAAAACCATGAGGGAGCATAATGTTTTACAAACATCTCTTGTTATGTTTTTAAATTGAGTTCTGCTAATTTGTGTTACTGCCTTCTACTGTATTATATAATCTGTATATATTTATATTGATTTCTCTTTTCAGTGTCTTCATTTGTACATACTGGACATCAGGTGTGACTGATCTACATACAATGTCATTCTATACTGGAATTTGTGAACTTCCACCACTCAAGATACCTACATACCCAAAGATTGCATGATACTACTGTTAACATGAATAGCAACTTATTTGCTGCAGCTGTTTCAGCTGTGATATCTATCAATTTAATAAATACACAGTCATCGCAAGATGTAAATTTTTCTGTTGATTAGAAATAATAAATTATGTTGTCATAACATTTTGTTTTGTTCTATCTGAATTTATTGCTAGATACAAAAAGAACTTGGTTCTTGAGATTGGTTGATTTCTGTATGAACTCAGAAGTCATACACATCAACAATTGCACACTTGTTATAGACAGAAAACATACTTATAAAGGTGCATACATCAAGTTGTCATGTGTTGTTTTCTTGTCATCAGCTGGAAAACAACTTTTAACAATTTAGATAAGACTGTCACTGAATCAACAATATAAATTACAAACATTAGAAGGATGTTTAGGTAGAACAGACTGTGTTTTGTAAGAAATACATGCTGTTATGCTAGTTATGCATTTATCAATGTTGTGCCCCATGAGGGAGCGGCTGGCTGGGTCTGACCCAGGGGAATTAGACAAATTGTCTTTTGGGGTGTCAATTTCCCACTAGAATCTAGCATTTTGTCTAAATCCCCACTGTGGAAGATGTCAATTTTTCCACTTCTGAGAGCTCTTAAGAACTGACCCAATTATATTTCCAGGCACACAGAATCATTCTGCATGTCAAATTCCCACCTGTCATGTAAAGTTAATTGTCTAAAGTTCTGTATATCCCTGTCACTTCCACCATTTGGGCAAAACATTGATAACTGCATAAATGATGAAAGACTGGTACATTGCTTGTCAGCTTGTAGAATTATCTTTTCATAAACATGATATTCAAGAAACACACTTAGCTGACAGACACTTAGGATAAATTAGAACATTCAGTACTGAACAGTCTGTTGAGAATAGAATTGCTGTAATTCAGTGAAGTGTGGCTGTTCAAGTTGTATCACCACGTTGTATGACATGACTACAGACAGGATGTGTTGTATTATTTATTAATTAATGTATTCTGTGCTGCAAATAGATGTCTCATAATATAAAACTTTTGTTTAGATCATGAAGTTATTTTTGTTCTATGAAATGCTCATAAATATGATGTGAAAGTGTTGTTTTGCCAGATACGTGTAAGTCTATTATTTGCCGTGAATTCCAGTTGTCTCCCTTTGAACAGAAAATGAATTCATGGTAATACAACACTTGTCTATAGCATTATGTTGATAAAATATCATATATTAGGAATGTTAGTTGTATGCATGATGTTAATTCACTTGAAGGAAAGAGAAGATAAGCATCTGTACCAGGAACAGTCGCCTTTTTATTGAGTTTTACCATACGACTTAAAAGCACAAAGTTCATGTATTGTAACAACAGTATACAGGTTTCATTTGTGTTCTCAGAGTATTCTACGTGTACACATGTTGATTGGAAAGCACGTTTGTAGTTAAATGAACGTTTGTATGAAAACAAATTTTCAGTTAAAAATCCATATATCAGTAACGATGTCGGATAGTTTTTGAAAGCGTAAATAAACAGTTCTGGGGTATATCTCATTACATTATAATGCAGTATGTATGAGCACATGTACACACGCTCACACAATGCTTAGCAGTGTAAAAGCTTATCTATTATAACCTAATTTATTGAAATCGACAATTGCTAACATATGGTTAAAGTTAGTTCAGAATATTCATACCTATTGAATAATGTGGTTTGAAAATATCTTGCCCGTCATTGCTTTTTTAAGCATATGGCATATTGAAGTACTGGCGACAGGAAGTAATTGCCCAGAGGAGGAGGAGCATGCGATAACCGACAGTAAGCGTTTGTTGTTGCATTCTGAATCTGACGTTGCAAGCGAGATTCTCGCACTTCGTTCGGAACTAGTTGAGCTACGCGGACAATTGACCAATGCTACAGCAGAAATGACAAACTTGAAGCAAATGGTTGGCACAACGACGCAAGGTAAACAATATTTTTATTGATATTATGATATGTATACTTTTGTATCAAAGTCCTTACTTTCTTGAGCACTATCGTTTTGTGATTGATATTATACACGTGTCAATTAAAGCCAATCTCTAGGCCATACATTTTAACTAGGGTCTTGAAGCTGATGTTATACACGCGTATGCTGTATATGCGGTCTAAATAAGTTATGGCAGCCAGAACTTAGAAATCTCAATAATTACTCAGCATACTAGCTTTTGTAAAAACAAAGTGTCAGAACAAGTGGTCAAGATTTGTTCCGCATAACGCATATTGAAGGTCAAGTATACTGAAAACAAATGGGTTCAGTGATTGACATTTCATGGAAAATCTCATTGGAACCATGACGTTTGTCTTTAAACTTACGTCATACTCCAATATCATTCTGTCCTCTACGACTGTCTGGAAAACATGGAATGGCGGATCAGGAAAGCCAGGTAAAGTTTACATTGTTAAAAACGTACTTTTAACGACGTCTTCGCTGAACGTCAAACCATGTTGTCGTTTTGTCATTATGCACTAAAGCGAAATTCGAAACTCATGTATTCGTTATTACAAAGTCACACATGGTTTAAAGTTCCAACAAATTATAAAATGTTACCACCGTCCTGGAACACACTATAACATATACGGTCCCTGCACCGTCACAGTATCTACTGTAACGCATTAAATCTGGGGAGCTGGGGAGGCCCTATATAATGTTGTGTAAACTTTTGGCCCAAACCTTTTCATGTATTTATCAGTTACTATTTTTGGCGTTTGTGTGAAGATGATAAATTTGTGTATATATAAAACAATTTAATTGACATCTAATTAATTAATTAGGTATTGCTTAGTTAGTTCGTGTTATTTCTATCATAAGTGTCTTAACTGTAACATTTTCCATCATAACGGCTCCTGTTTTTGTGAAAATATGCAGCACATACATCGATATCAATTCTAATTGAATAATCTCAAGTTCATTTCAACCTAACCATATACAATAAAACACATACATACTGATATTATATGATTGATTTAATACACCGTCGGAAAGTTTCATTTAAAGATTTTGGTAGTACAGATAAACTTTCATTTTGTTTTTATTCGCGATAAGAAAACAAATTGAGACTTGAAATGGAATCAAATAGATGCGTTAACATGGGTGATATACTATAGCATGATGTATCCATTCTAAACAGTACTGTATTTTCCTATAATGTAACGTTACTGTATAGTGACATTATCAATTGACACGTGATTTGTATCCTTGAAACATTAATCTATTCAATCATTTCCGAGTGTAACCAATGGTGTTATTGGAAGGATAAGACACATATCTGTAAAAACAACAAATTGTGTTTTGAAAACTTTATTTCAACATACATTTTGTACATTTTGAAACAAACCTTGTCTAATGACCCAAATACGTAATACTTATGGCATACTTTTGATAACTGACGCCGATAGAACGAAATGATACATAAGTATTATAGAATCATAGAATCTAAATGTTTAAAACGCATATTTTTCTTTTACGCGAGTAAGTTTAGACACTGTATCAGTCATCTGTTTTTATATTTCACATTATGTGAATTGTCAGTATTGATAGAATGTGGTCTGATTGCATGTACTGATTTATGGGATTTGTTTTAATTGCAGCAACAGCATCTGTGTATGTAAGATGGGGACGGAATGTTTGTCCAGGCGACACGGAATTTGTTTACCACGGTACTAGAATGATATAGCACTAGTTATCCGTCAACAAATGTATTCTTTTTTTTCACGTACAAAGCGACTTCGCATTTTTAATTTAATGTATCCAGTTAGAACGCTTTCAATTAAAATATTATGTTGTTTTTTCAAATTTTACTGCTGAGACGAAATTCCAAACGGTACATATTTGCATTTCAATTGATCTCTTATAATTCTATGGTGTTTATTTTAAATATGTAGGATTTACTGCCGGGAAGCATTATTTGAGTAAGGGAGGAGGTAGCGATACTATTTGTCTGGGACCGGTATGGCAGTTCTCACAATGGCTTGCGAGCGGCCGTTCATGGAACAGAAATTGATATAGAAGTACCCAGTAACATATTCGCACAAAATCCGAATCAACAAGACATGCCATGTGCTGTTTGTCGCTCTCCAAGACCGACTTCTGTAATGATCCCCGGGCGGAAAGATTGTTATCCTGGTTGGACCCGTGAATACTGGGGCTTTCTCGTGGCAGCCGTTGGGACTGTATCATCTGAATATAACCATATTTGCATGGATGCTAACCCTGAGTACATGCAACATGGTGGGACAAATGATAATGAACATATTCTATACTTAGTGGAAGCTAGATGTGGGTCACTGCCATGTCCACCATATTCCGACGGCAGGGAAATTACCTGCGTCGTGTGCTCAAAGTGAGAAATATGATATGCTGATTTACCTCGATATAACTAA
The DNA here is from genome assembly GCA_032209605.1 of Mactromeris polynyma. Taxonomy (NCBI): domain Eukaryota; kingdom Metazoa; phylum Mollusca; class Bivalvia; order Venerida; family Mactridae; genus Mactromeris; species Mactromeris polynyma. Next base: position 571,503 of record JASFXZ010000073.1, on the reverse strand, counting down.
GATTGATTTTTGCATTAGCTACTCTCATATATCAGGTAATATATATCAGTATTATAGAATAAACAGCTGTTATTATTTTATTGGATGAGAATATGACCGGTGTTAAAATATATACTTGTCTAGTGACATGAGATTTTCCTTCAAATAATGAGTCTCGTAACAAAACAAGTTAAACACACAGACTGATGAGTCAAATTTGAATAAGACATACGCTGACATCTCGACAACCCTACTTTTACAAGAACATGATACCAACGCACGTCTGTAGCGTTCCAGAAAAAGGCATCAACTTGCATGACACAACTCTTCAACATATCAATACCGTTTAGTAGAAAGATAGCGATGACACATGGCATTGTGCTTGTTGTATATATACGATTTGGTCATGCCCTGTAAACAAGATTGTGAGATGATATTGCTATTTTCATACAAGAATGGTGAAAGTGCAATTACATGGACATTTTACTACATAGTTCGATGCTTTGATTGGTTAATATACATGTAGTTATAATTAGCATAAGTGATCGTATAAATTCTAATCTCTTACGCACTTATACTACATACATCTTATTAGAAAGCAGACGTTTCGATTAAATTCTGCATATAAATCTAGTAGTTGCACTTGTTTTGCTTAACACAGTTACGTTTGTTTTCAAAGTTATTTTTCAGTTTTCTGTAACCTTACACATTAAGATGCAATTTTATTTGAGCAATGCATGACCTATTTTCTTTTCCAATCAAGTACACTGTTTGAGAATGACTTAAATTCTAATTATTCACCCCAAGTTTATGCTGCTAAAGATTCTGGCTTTTTTCCATCAGAATCGTATTTTTATCTAAACCGTATATAGATGCTGATGATTATGCTGTCTTGCTATATGGGTCTATGCGCGGAGCGATCTATATTTTCGTGATATTGCAATAACCTGTTAGTGAGTGAATAATTATGTTCATGGTCAATCTATGAAATCCCGGTGGTGACATTCATTCTTCATTATATCTGTCCTAGGAAAGTCATGATTTCAAGATTTCCACATTACCAATTCATGAATTCTCAATTCCAACTCCAGGAATTCACGATTTCAATTTCACAAATTGATAATTTAATTCCGGAAGTTGAAATCCTGAAATCACGAACTCAAGGTTATGGATTCGTGAAGTTGAAATCGTGTCTTAATTATTTGTCTGGAGAGAATGACGTATGGATGTCACCACCGGTTCCTCGTATCAATTGTTCGTATACTTATTTTATGGTTTGTGTGTACTTTGCTACATTGTCTTCGTGTGTCTGTCCATTAGATTAGAATTAATTTTTGATGAACTCGTTATGATGGTACAGACAATTCCGTCGTGTTACCAGTAAATAAAATAGCTGTAATAACTTAACGCACTCGTGTGTGCATGTTCGTTCTGTAAAGGCGCACGTGATAGCACGATAGCGACAACTATCCTGATAGTTCATACATCTACTCGCAGTCAATATAACAGGATTATAGATTACCATGCCTTGAACTCACTCGGTATATTTGTAATTTTTAACACACTCTAAGTCAACAATAAAAATTGCAAAATATAGATTTTGTAACGCTAACTTTGTTATGTGGACTATATTACATACAGTGATAATATTTAGGAACGTTCGCTTGGCTAACACGACCAGTTTGAGTCGTGAAATGCCTATTAATAGAAAACTTCATATTTCAATTCAAGATGGTTCAGATAAAAAATCTCGATCACATTAAATCAATAATTGCCAACGAGAGTGACTTTACAATCTTAGTGTTTTTTTAGTGGGTTACTATTTCTCAAACTATAATGTGTACAATATTGTGTAATTGTGTTCCTTCATGGTGTTCATTGACGCATGTGTTAGCTAGCAACTTATGCGAAATGTTATAGATACAGTACATTGGGTGAGTACAACTATAAAGATGTGAACAGAATTCGTTAAAATATGTGTAAGCTGTTCCCAGTCGGTTCCCTACTGTTGTCATATGACGCGTCTTATCACGGACATATGTCCATGGTCTTATGTAGCAATACTTACGGAATCATGTTAGGGCCATCGCGATCTCGATGCGACGAAGTAAATGTCAAATCTCGCATTTTTTATCGAATTTCAAATGAAAGTACAGTAGTTTTGTATACAAAGATTTGAAAAAAAAGATGTGAGAATGTAACAAACGAATCTCGCGGGGTATTTTCTTGGTCAATTAAAAAGGCGAGGGCGAGATCGCGATGGCCCTAACAGGATTATGTACTAAATTAGACGATATTAAAACGTTATTCCGTTTATTACGGTGACTTTCCCGTGTTTATGTGATTAGTTATTCATCATTCTTATTACAATATTGAAACAGAAACTAGCCTGGTATTAATTAGTAATCCTAATTGTCATAGGCATACATAAATATTATAAGCTTTCCTATTTTCTGTCGCAGTAAACACTGTATGCAAAATAAATATGGTTTAAATAAGTTATAACTTCTTGGTTGTTAAATATGTACCAATTATTAGTTGATAAATACGTAATTATATTGATAAGAATAATAACAAATAAATAGTAAACTAAACATATAATAACAAATTACACAAATACCATAATACCCAACTTTAGGCCTATATATATATTCCTATAGAGTCTGTGACCTTTTTCTTTATATTAACATCTAACCTAGAAAACCACGTGATGGCCTAAATTGAATGCTTCAACGCATTCAATATTTAATTGTACCGTCCTACGGACACACAATTGCTACTCATGTTTATGAATAAATAATTAATGTCTTCGACATAATTGTTTCAGGTTAGTTGTTTTAGTTTCATTTATTACCCTGCATATATATATGTGTGTATTTCATATATTTTCATAATGAACTGTATTCAATGTATTAATCAATGTTATTGTGTTCGCCACGTGTAGGACTTATAATCACGTGTTGTTTAATGAATGCTGTTCAGATTTATGTTAATTAAGTTTATATTTATGTAAATGGCATTCAATATTTAATTGTACCGTCCTACGGACACACAATTGCTACTCATGTTTATGAATAAATGATTAATGTCTTCGACATAATTGTTTCAGAGTCTATTTATCCAGAAGGCCCTGACCCACGACAATATATGATTTCAAGTTGTCAGCGTTGTTGAAATAATATTTGCTACTGAGCTACCCGTGACATAATAATATTACAAGAACAACAACAACAATGTGTCCAACAATTAAGATTTATTGATATGAACACAAATTAACATTAACTTTTGTATTAACGTGTGTTGATGTTTAACATGTAATATGAGTAATACAAAAACATTCTAATAACAGCGTTAGAAGAGAACATTATGTCGGTGAGTTTTACCAACCGAATGGATGCAATTTATGCATTGGTCTCCATACCGGGAAAGGCTTCCATTTCGGCATTGGTCTCCATGCTGGGAAAGGCTTCCATTTCGGCATTGGTCTCCATACCGGGAATGGCCTCCACACTGGCATCGGTTGCCATTTTGGCATAGGTCGCCATTTTGGCATAGGTCGCCATTTTGGCATAGGTCGCCATTTTGGCATTGGCTTCGATTTAAGTAATGGTTGTTTCCTAATTGTATCTGAAAATAAAGCGTAATTCGACTGTTTGAATGTTATCAGATTTATTTCAACTCTGTCTGTGGTGCCAGATGCGTTTTGTCAATGATTTTTTACTGTCAGTGGGCACTTTCCATGACATAACATGATATCACAGATTCAATACAAATAATACTCACTATTCATGGTGACTTTTTTTTTACAACAATGTATATGAACATAATGAAAAGTTAATGGTTCATGTGTCTCATACATCGACAAAAATCGGATGTTAAAATTATTTACGCCATGTCTGATCTTACACGGATCCAGCAAGCATCTATTCTACATGTAGGCCTATGTGTCCGTACTTTACTCATTGCCCCAAATTGTTTTACGGAGGTCGCATACAGAGTTGTCGAAGCCCCTGTGACGTATCACAAGTAAATATCCGATGATAGCAAATTTTGAATACTAATACTAGTATTTCTCTGGCATTAGATAGAATTTGAAAACATTTTAATGAATATACGCCCACGTGGTCTACATTGTAAGTCGGACAAAACAAAATATCCACATGCAGACTGGCGTTGCTATTATGTCATTATCGACAAGTTGTGAACGATGCACGTACATTAATATAGTCATCGCAAAAACTTATCTTTTACGTGAATGCATAAACAAATTTAGCCGTATTTATTCTCCAATATTCCATTGTTTCTATAAATTTATTAATGAATGCGGCTTCCTAAATTAATGTGTTGCCTAAACCACTGGAGGTTGTCACGAGTTCTCTCCCTTTTATCCTTTCTAGAGTATTTTTATAGAACCATATACATGTATACAAAATATACTCTAGAAGGAAGAAAGGGAAGATAACTCAAGAAACGATAAAGGAAGAAACTTCGTGACAATATTATGTGGCCTAAACATACATCTAGCTGTCTAGATTAAATGTGGTACAATGCATTTGCTACAATACTTGTACTATGCCATATTCAGTATGTCTACATAATTAAGTTAAATTGAGTTAATCGTCGCTTGACACATAATTAAACAATACAACCGCGATGAGGCAAATGATATACTGTCGTAGGACAAAATTTATTTAATAAGTGTGTGAGTCGTAAGTATACTTAACCCTGTTCGTTCATGAAATACCAAATACAGTATAGAAACAACACCAAGCACGCTATGAAATAGATAACATGATTACTTACAGAAATTTTGATTGATGACTGGTCGGACATATGAAGCATATGAACTTCTTCTGTAATAAACATCATTATCATCATCGTCGTAATATCCATAATTATTACGATCATAGTAGCTGCGATGGCCGACTGCTGCAACACGCCTTGAAGTACGGTAACGATCAACGTTGTCCAAACCGTTGTTGTTCAAATCGTGATTGTTCCCGTTGTTGTTGTTGTTGTTGTTCCACTTGTCGTTGTTGTTGTTGTTGTTGTTGTTCCACTTGTCGTTGTTGTTGTTGTTCCACTTGTCGTTGTTGTTGTCGTTGTTCCACTTGTCGTTGTTGTTGTTGTTGTTCCAATTGTCGTTGTTCCCGTTGTTGTAGTTCCAATTGTCGTTGTTGTTGTTGTCGTACCAACCCCTGTTATCTTTGTATGAACCTGTAGATACCGTAGCAGCAGTGTTCGAGCCCCCAATGGGTCCCCCGGCCGCGGCGATGCCGAGGCATACTGTAATGACTGCTAGTGTTAGCCTCATTATGTCGCCTGAAAATAATGTGCGCATAGTTAAATACTAAATTATACTTAACAAAAATGAGAATTCACCACTTTGATGTACTTGTACAGTACCAATTGCTAATCAAACTCGGAAAAATATGTCCGGAATATCGATCTTCATATGAATATTATCAGATTTGATGTTTGTTGTATATTTTCCTCTTGAATTATTTTTTACTTCATATGAGTAATGAACTTACTGATGCAAAATAGGCGGTGCGTTTATTCCCTTGCCGAGTATAATAATGATTTAGGTAAGTTTTCTATGTCAGAACTTAAACAATTGCATCATAATTATAACTCTAGTTTAGAGTGGCTTTGTACATTGTAAACTGTTTTCATTATTTGCATATAAGTGTTATTTGTACACAGAAGAGACGTTAATATACAAATATTTATAGATACAAGAAAGAATTCTAATTAACATGTGCATGTTAACGAGTCACACATATGAGTTGTTTTGCGATTAAACTCCGACCCTTCTACAAGCACGTGTTACAATAGTTTTCGTTTTGAAAAATATACATGTACGTATCACGAAATAAAAACGGAGCTGTGCTTTTGTGTATTGAATTGAAATTAATTCGAAAATTTCTGCAGAAAACACAAAACACTTACCTCAGTAGAATTCCGCTCTTATGATGATCAGCGTCTACATAATAAATACTTATATACTCGACTGTCTAATTAAAATTCAATATTTGACATGATTATGTCATTCTAACGATTACGACAAATATTAGAATTATCGATAGTTCCTTACTATATAAGTCATGTTGTCGTGATTTATGGTTTTGTCATTTTTATCGACTTAAAATTATTCGGAGTGAATATTTGTAAATATTTCTGATGAACTATATTACCAAGAGTTGAGTAAATTTTTACGATAACTCGTAGATTGAAAATGCAATTTGCTAACCAAAGTGCTTTGATTATTTGACAATGTTCTATAACTTATCCCTATTTTGGGGTTTACTTGTAGAACCCCGTATGCATCAATGTGTCAATAACCAAAACATGTACTTATGAAGGCTTTCATCTGCTGGAAAAGTTAATGTTATTTGTAATAACATCACACTACCAAACTCCTCATAGATATTGTAAAATTAAAAAGATTCATATTATGTTTGTCAACTACTGTGCACTGGACGATTAGTCATTGGGTTTTAAATTATGCAATAATGTCAATATTTGGTTAAACAGCACCAGTTACTATTTCATCTTATGTTACTGAACTTGTCTCACAGATTTAGTAAACTAAAAATGAAGTTTATCAATTTATCAATTATTGCCGTGTATGGGTATCCAAGGTAATGTGCTCTTTTATCACATTATAACTTCTCTAACATCACTAGGGATCAGCTGTTGTTATTTTTGTCAGGTTCACAATGTCCCATATCACCCTTGCAAGCCTGTGTGATCTATACATGTACATCAATGAATCGTTGAGGTAGTTTTGATTCCATCACATGTATACTGGAAGAACGGAATAACCTGTTTTAAGAGACTTTGCATGGGATATTGCAGAAATATGACAGGGAGTTTCTTGATATATATACAGGGTCAATACAATTAATCATCGAAATCAATAAATGTGAAAAACGAACATATCTATTTCAGAACAAAATGTTCTGTACATTTTCAGTTAACCAATACGCATCCGAGGCCTATAGACATAATGTCCGATATTCCGCGACTTTATACGAGTATATTTACGATCGAACTAAAACTGAGAGAGTTACTATTCCACTGGAACACAGTATGGAACGTGTTTCCGCAAGTTTTATTTGCTCCTACTTGTATGTGTAGTATTAGCGCATATGTTTTAGATAACGTACTTTTTACGTGTCGAGGGGCCTTATTCACAAACATTTGAACACTGAAAATCGGACTTAGACTTAAGTTGCAAAAGTTGTATTTACCAACATTTTGACTTCATTGAACCAAAACACATTAAATTCTTTCTGAGTAATTGTTGTTACCCATAGTACTCTTAGGCCAAGTTTGTTAAAGTCTATAGTGTAAAGACATTGTAGGAACAAAACGATCATTTCACATTTTAAAGTCTAAATCTGAGTTTCAGTCTTAACAAAATTGTGAATAAGCCCCCAGATTATGGGCATATATAATATGTCGACTTTTTATCTAAAAATTGTTCCCTAGCTCTACAATTAGTGCATTCAGTAAGATCCAGCTCCATATTGGTTATCACGTCGTTTCTCGTCAGATTTTCGTGACAAACGTCTATCAAAAGAAGAAAGATCGGGCGGGACCTTCCAATCGTTTTAATTAAAAAGTCTATCATAAAATGAAACATTTTAATGTTCATGTGACATGACCTACGCTAATTTACATGTAGTACAAAAAATGAAACATCGTTGTCAAAGTTGTCACCTATGACTGATAATGAATTATGGAAAATGAATAAAATGTCTTTGAGTTAAACCTTCGATTTCCGTCTTGTACTGACATATTTCACAGATATGTATGTAATTGTTCACTAATAGATAACGCATTATAAATGATGATAATTATGAACATAATAATTATGGTTCTGTTTACAAGATTTTATGTCAATTTGTATTCCAACTATTTAGATACAAGCTGACGAAGACAAATCTGTAAACGGTAACCTTTAGTGGATGTAAACTATCCGTCAATTAGTTTGTTTTAGTCTGGTTCAACCCGCCCGGTTTAGTCGGTCAGGTTCAGCCAACCCGGTTAAGTCGATCAGGTTCAGCCCACCCGGTTAAGTCGGTCAGGTTCAGCCCGCCCGGTTAAGTCAGTCAGGTTCAGCCCGCCCGGTTAAGTCAGTCAGGTTCAGCCCACCCGGTTAAGTCAGTCAGGTTCAGCCTACCCGGTTAAGTCAGTCTGGTTCAGCTCGACCGGTTAAGTCAGTCTGGTTCAGCTCGCCCGGTTAAGTCAGTCTGGTTCAGCTCGACCGGTTAAGTCAGTCTGGTTCAGCTCGCCCGGTTAAGTCAGTCTGGTTCAGCTCGCCCGTTTAAGTCAGTCTGGTTCAGCTCGCCCGGTTAAATCAGTCTGGAGTGCACCCGACCGACAATCTCGAGGTTGTAGACTCGAACCCGGCGTATGTTTTCAGTGAAAATGTTGCTGAAGATAAAACAGTCGAAATCATTTGCTCTCTACTGCTACTTCATGTGGAGAGAAAATCAATTGCTTAAGGTAGAACAAGTTAGTACAGCGAAGTACCACAGAAACACTAGTTAGGTCAACTGAACGCCGTATATTACTTATAAAATGTGAGCATAATACAATCATAAGGCGCCTTCGTTCTGTTTCCAAGTTTGAGGGGGCACCTGGTCGTGCCTCACGTCAGTAGTTTGGTTTCTGATAAGCCATATAGTACATACTTTGTATTTGAATAGCTTTACGGGTGTAATGCTTTATGCATCTAATGTTCTACATGTGTTATCTGTCTGCCGTTGCTTATAGGACGAAGACTTTTCTTACTTACACCGTTCGTTTTATTTGGGTGATAACTACAATGTAGTAGGATAAGTCTGAGGTTGGATGCGCCCTTAAGCCAGTCTTAAACCTTTAGTAGCGTTTTTTGCCACCGCCCGTTCCAAGGCGGTCCTCCTATCGTCACCAATCATTTCATGTTTGTCTTTTGTCCCTTTGCTTTTGTATGTACATTGGCTTGCCTCCTTGTGGGATGTTGGAATGATTGTGCCCTTTCATGTTCGACTTCAACATTCATGTTCAAACAGTTGTTGGAGAGGCATCTTTATACTTGATGAGTGAGTAACACTCCTTATCTATCTCATAAATACAAATGTATATGACACAAGTCAATCCACAAATTGACTATTCCATCACAGTACTATGACCGCATCAATTCTATGCTTCACAGTCTATGGAATTTCTTTATTAGACGGTGACCGATATTTACATTATAAGCATCAATGGCTAAATTAATACTACGATTTCAGATATCATTACGATCTACAAGTTTGAAAATGACTATTCATTTGAAGCGCATTGGTTTTTTGAAAGCACAATGCCACAAAGACAATGAGAAATATTCTTTTTTTGTAAAATTTATTAACAAAATATATATAAATACATAAATATCTCAAAAGTGATTAAATAATAAATATAACAATGTAATGAATTTTACAAATGGTTCATGTATGTCACACACGGTTACATACACATATTAAAAACAGGTAAATGCATGCCACTGGGGGACATAGTGATTGAGGGCTAGAGAGCCTGACTCCTGACCCGATGCTCGAGGGTTCGACTCGGACGAGGCGGAACCGCAAATTTCACAATTCCTGAATTAGGCGCTAGTGCTCGTTAGTAACACAGAAAGTATTTACCGTGAGTGGCTAATATAAGTTGTAATATCAATGGATGTAAAATAATAAATATAAACTAAATACAATGTACACACATAAAAACTGAACTACGTGTATCAGATCATAGAAATAAGTCCAGTGACTGTAGTAATGCATCAACTTTTGATATATTGAGTCCCTGACCAATGTAATACAGTCATTATTGTAAGTTAATTTGAAGTTTGAATCTGTTGGTTTTTTACTTGTTCCAATTACAGTTACACCAATACAAAGTCCCATTTTGTTTCCTTATTTCTTTGCTATACCGAGAACACAATAAGCACCTAACTGAAAGCTGAAGTTATGAAATAAACATTTCCCAGTAAGGATTTCCTTACAACCATTGGAATTGATTATTATTTAATCCTGGTGTCTGTGACAAGATGCCGCCGTTTTGATTTCCTGCGAATATTCCATTTTGTAGAAAATTTGAAGTGGAAAACTGAGAATTTCCCAAATTACTATTACCACCATTAATGTTGTTACCATTGAGTCCTCCGTTTTGTGGAAAACTTGAAGTGGAAAACTGAGAATTTCCCAAATTACTATTACCACTGTTAATGCTGTTACCATTGAGTCCTCCGTTTTGTGGAAAACTTGAAGATGCAAACTGAGAATTTCCCAAAATACTATTACCACTGTTAATGGTGTTACCGTTGAGGCCTCCGTTTTGTGGAAAACTTGAAGTCGTCAACCGATTATTCATAAGACCGCCATTGCCGGTGTTCATATTATTTGTAGCTCCGATGAATCCTCCTGTATTCGCTATATTCGGAATAATGGGAAAATTTTGCGTATTTGAGGCGAATGTGTTCCATGGGTAGTTATTGCTACGTAAACCATTTACTGGAAGGTTAGATGGAACTATTGGATTGATACCAGACATAGACTGTGTTCCATCAACGACAGAATTCATTCCTGTACTAAACTGCTTGTAAGTTTCCCAGGGATCTGTTGATTGTCCCGAAGTACTTGTACTTGTTGCAACCTGAGAATACAAATTCAACAACTGCATTACTTGCTATATGCATATATCATATAAAACATTCTAAAAAGTGTTCACTATTTTCTAAGACTTTTAAAACACATCTATGTACTCTGTGAATGCTTCGCCTATTCAACCGTTATATATACAGTAAAACCTCAATAATACGACCACCATTGGGACTCTTGAAAACTGGTCTTAATGTTGAGGTGGTCTTAATATTGAGGTTGAATAAATAGCAAAACAGTAAAAATGGTCTTCAAAATTGTTGTCTTAATTTTGTGGTAGTCTTATTATTGAGGTGGACTTTAAGTGAGGTTTTACTGTACAGAGCAACATAGACAAACTGTCCTAGGTAATATCCTATGACAGACACACAGTTTGGCTGTTGTTCAGAGGATGTTTGCTCTGAAGAGATTTAATTGATAGTATACTATTGCAACAGGAAGAAAGTGATAATGTTGTTGGAGAGAGGTTGCCACTCACTAGAGGGCTGCTTTGGAGAGTTTGCACTTTCAGTAATTCAAAACCTCGTGTATGAAACCAGTAAGTTTTAAGTTTTCAGACAAAAATGTACTATTGAAATATCGATCCTACATCATTCTATTCAACTTTGCCATACATAGTACAGTGTTTTATGACTTACGTTATTAGTATTGACAGCTGGATTCAAATTGTTGTTGTTGTTCCATGAAGTTTGCCAGTTTGTTGGTTGAGGCCATTGCTGGAATCTGGTCCACATTGGTTGTGGCATCACCATGCCCATGTTACTTGGAAACCCTAAAACACAGGTATGGAAATAGTATATCACATTTGTAAAACATGTAAAAGGAAACGAAATTTTAAGCAATGTCAGCTACCGTATAAAATGACATAGTCTGGTTATAATGTAAAAATATTGTACACGTAGACAGCAATAGTCAGATCAATAAACACACAATTGTATTTAACTTTGTGTACAAAAGAAAAGTATTTCAGATATACCAAGCATTCTTAAAATGACACGATTAAATGAATTTGAAGAAACACTGCATGAACATATACGTATACATTCCAGACTTTTATTCACGGCCATTATTCCTTCGTGACCAGTAAAAACCTCCCGACATACTTTCATGCCATGAATGAAATTACATTTGGATGAGAATATTAGATTATGATAATTACCCATAAATCTGTTCTGTCCCATCCACATGGGTCCTTGCATTGGAACTGTTGGTATAAATGGATAGCGTATTCTGGTGTCTGTTCTAAATCCTTGAAATTGTGATGACGCTGGTGTGATAGCCATACAAACTGCGCATACAAGTGCGTACATGAATTTCATCTTGAAGCTTTAAGTTGATCTGAAATAAAATAAAAGCACTTTCATTTAAGGTAATATATCTACGTTAGTATACCGGGTATTCATAACAATATATGTATGTATATGACAGCATATTCTAATATTAACAGTGTCCCTCACAGACTTCCAAGCATTGAAAGCGTTGTGTTTTAATTGTAGGTAATGAAAATTGAACTGTCTCACACCCAGTCCAATATTAACTCTGTATGATCAGATACAAATGAGTCAGCCACAAATTAGGACAGCATGATTATATTTTAACTACATTTACAGATATCACCATTCAATAATCAACATCATTCTATTACTTGTTTCGTTCCATATGATGAGTAAAAGCCACGAAGGTACGAAAAGAAATAAAGACAGTTAGCTATAATGCTTACCGGAGTGATGTTCTGACTTGCTGATGGTAAGTTGGTGAGTGTATGGTCCATGCTGACACAAGATGGTGCTTATATCCACAATACAACCGCACACAATCCCAAAACTGACTCAATCCAGATATTTCTGACGAACACAACAATTTTCTGTGTCACACATTTTTTATTGATTTTATTTATTTCACGATACATTTTCATTAGTGTTTACTAACGTTTAGTCATATAATGTTCATGTCACTTCCTTGATTACTTTCTCCAATTAGTAAACAAATACGTCAATATACCGACTTGTTCAATAAAATGCCCAAAGGCATGTGTAAATGTAACTGTCCGTAAATTATTTGAATATGATTCAGTCAATATAATCATTAACGAACGCAGCATGCTCGTATGTCCGGAATGACGTCACTACCGGTCAGTCCACCAGTTTAACCAGTCTCTAAAAGCAGTAATGTTAGAAAATGAAACATAGATAGCACAAACTCAAGGTTACGTTTGTTACCTTATAAGATTATTTCATTGGGTAACTTTAGTATTTAAAAAATACAAAAATGTTTCAGAAAATTAATGTCATTGAATACGAATACTGACAGTTGTCACCAAATACTACTGTCAACAAACGTAATTAAATGCGAATACCAGTCAACAAAATTATAGCCGGTAAACACGAATATTGATGTCAACAAACACGAATAATGATTTCACCAATATGAAAATGTTGGTGCACACAAAATGAAAAATGTTGGTACTAATTACGAAAACATTGGTATCACTATGCACGAACATCAAAACATTATAAAATATTTATATTACAAAACACGGATAATACTTTTGACCCCAACGTAGATTTACATGAATAAATATAACAGTGTTGCCTTTCCATTAACTTACAGTTTTATAAAAGTGATGAACTCTGTTGAATGAGTTTGTGTATTTTCTGGTGAGTACCAATGTTTGGTCCTACGAGTGAGCGGTAGGCACAACCAGGATTTAGACATACATGTACTATGTTTTTTTTCTTAATCCAACCCCTGAAACAGGGAAATTTGTCAAAATTCCTGTGGTCGGAGCTGTTCCAGGCAGTAAACAAAATTGTCGTACCAAATTCCCGGTTGGCGGTCACACAAGCCTCTCAAATTCCTTAATTCATGTATCATGTACTCGTGGAGTCTACTCTTTCATGTCTGCCACCTATCCTCCTGCGGCGAAGAATTGATAGGTGTATAAATTGTGGTATCTATGTATTTTTGCAGCAACTTGATGAAGGCCTAATTGGTCTGCATATATGCACTGTCTCTGCTCGTGCCAATACATTGGGGAGTCAATTTATATTCCGTTTAATAGAAAGAGAAAAGTCCAGGAAGGTATCGGTATTTTAATACGTCAAGAGGGTATGAGAAGTTTGTCACATAGATCTATACAGTAAACTTAGAACCGGGAGTAGATTTTGTGCTGACAATTCCTAAGGTGTATGCCTTTGCAAGTATTTTCTCCATATTTACAGATATTGAATCGTTGTTAACTATTGTTTCGTTTAATTTTTCGTACCTTTCAAAATACCGTCTTAAATGTGGTTTCCCCAACTCTAAATCAGATATTGTACTGAACCACAGACGTATAATGTCGAAATAGATCAAAACATATCGAATACGTTTAATTGAAATCAATATTCATACAGTAAAACGATATAGGTATACATGACTGGAATGTCATAAGAAATTAGATTACTAGTTACTGTTCATTCTACTGACAGTCAAATCTGACAGTACGATGTATCATTGTCTTAAAATGAATAGCATGAAGTACATTGTCCGACATGTATACTTGCCTGTAACTACACAATACGATATGTGTCCATATAAAATAATTGATTTGGAATTTATTCATCAGACTGGACATTTAAATGGTCAATTATCGAAATACGACTCCAGTAATTATTCTGCTTGTTAAATTAACGATAGTATACGCCCAAATTGTATACATTAAGTATAACTCGCAAGAATCATCTATAGCCCAAAAATTAAAACATTTAAATAAGACGATCTTTGGGAAAATTAACCCAACTGTCAAATAAACTGTATCAGGTTTTTTTTTCTTCACGTAAACGTTCTCTTTCAACGGAATTGTGGAACAACAGGTTGTGAGATCAAACTACTCTCTTGTTTAGTTCTGATTAATTAGAACAATTACTTCTTATGGGAATTTAAACTTGAGGTTCAACCTAATTAGGACGCAAGGTGGGCGTATGGGCGCTATTAGTGCGTGAATTACAAACAACAGCCTATTTATATCGTAATATTGCAGTGACAAAATGTTTGACTTTAACTGCTGTTTTATATATCATCTTCTGTCACCTAGCTTTCATAAACTGAAAAGTAATTTAATTATCGCTTGTATTGATTAATAACACTTGTCACTAAACATGACAGCCATTTGTTAGTTATTACATAAACCTCCATTACCAAAAGTATGAATGAATAAATTAATACATGATCGATTAGATTTTGTACTTAAATATGTTAATAAGATAATAATTATGAAGTTTTTGAAGAAGTGATTTATGGAATTAGATTGCTAATTTCATCCTTATCGATTTAAAGATGGCTTCTGAAGTTCTGATATATCATTACATATTTATTAAAAGTAGGTTCCTACCTAGAATATGTTGTTATCGGACATGAAAGTCACAACACTTTGTATTGCTGACCATCTGAAGTTGCCAATAAGTAAAAACCACATCTACAATTTTATAAAGATATAACTGTTCCCTGAACAACTTTTATCTGTCAGTATAACACATCAAACCGGTTGGACTGGTTTGTGGACTTTGCTGTATCACCCTGATCATAGTTACATCATTTCCACAGCTTTATAGTTTGTTTACTTAAATACTTATACAGGGTTTTCCCTAGAATTTTTCAGCTTGGTCCTTGTTTTGACAAATTGGGGGTCCGTAGTAAATTTTTAGGGTCCCAGATATGCAATTTATACATGACAAAAGGTTTATTTTAGGGGTCCAAGGGATGCACACTAAGTAGAAAATGGGAGTCCCTAGAAAGAAAAGGGAAATCCCTGCTTATATATTTAATATAACGTCTGACATTGGTTAGATGACTGGCATTTCCAATCCACACTGTGTTCATGTCTTTACTGTGACATATATGAACTGCATTGACAGAGAAACACAAATATAAATTCTTCCATCAGCTTTTTAGTTGGGATTCTAGAACAAAAACATCATCATTATTTTCACACAGGTTTTATTGCTAATAACAGTGCACCAATTATAGCATAGGGATAATAAACAACAAGGTCATTCACCAGGTTACACACAAAATGCTCGATTAAAGAACGGAAAAATCAACATGATTTAGACTGTCAATGTCTGTCTACAAGTAACACTCCATAGAAACAACAGGTGGAGAAAATAGGACATTTTAACAAGAACGTCATTGCAACATTACTCGGTGATCTGGAAATTCGATCCATAAATATCTCAATGATTATTACAATGCAGTATGAACAAGGCTACTCAACAAATACCAATAAGCCAGGTAATGTAACATATTCCTATAACTTTCAAGGTATTGATTTACAAAAACATAAGTAAATATTCTCTAGTACAAAATGTCCTGAATATTTCTGTATTATAAGGCCTTCAAAGATCTGTTGTTTGCGTTATGAATTGATTAATGCTGTTTCTTCTTCTTGATTTTTACAAATTTAGATTTTGCTATCTTGCTCTTAACACTTTCTGAATTATCTAGTTTAGCCTTAGTGTCATGATCAGATCTTTTTGCTTTATTCTGACCACTGGAACTGCCTGAATTCACAGAAAACTGACAATAGTGGAAATATAATGTAAACAATATAAAATGGCCGCATGAGAAGATTGATATAACCAATGAGAAGAGATCGGGCAGATGTTCTGGTGGAGGTACCAGCACTGTGGTCAATGTCAGTATGATCACACCTACTGTTGATATGCAAAACTGAAATATACAGAAATATAACCAACATTGTTAAAACTGTAAACCAGACAACATGCAGTGAAAGTGACTAACTCATGAGTGAAATAACAACAACACTAGCCTGCTCAAATGACTAATCTATAATAATTACACTTGCATCTAACATCTGCATAAGGAACTGTACTTCGGGGGTAAACATGTGTAACTCGACTTTAGAGGTAATACAGTACTAGTGGTTTGGCATTGGATAGTAATACTCCAGTCATCATGCATTACCGCAGACAAGTCAAGTATGTATGCCATCAATATGTCTAATTGAGTATCATGATTGACTGCTTTATGCACAGCATTAAAATTGAGATGCAACCTTCCTGTCAGCAACCTACCAGACACATGGCAGTCGTAAATCATAACTGATGTAGTTCATGTACTGAATTGCAAAACATTTTTATTTGTTGAATTTGGAGTTGATCCTTCCTATGTCATAGAAGATATACAAAGTGAGGTCTTTGAGAATACACAATATCATTTACATCAGGCAAATTATTAGCTTTATTTATGTGATAGGACAAGATAGAGCCACTAACACGACATATAAGTTAAATACTCACTGCTAATTGCTCAAAAATATGAATCCAGAGTGAAGTATCAGATTTATGTCTGTTAACATCCTTGTTTCCAGGGTAGAAGTTATAGAACAATAAACCATACATACACATCAACGACATATATGGCACCAACAGACCGTCTTTAATCAACAGGGGAAGCATGCTGAAACAGGAAACACAAACATACAATATATACCATACAGTAACAAGGGTGAGAATACTCATTGACAAACAAATAGAACACTTTGAAAACTTGATAATACATTGTATTATAACAACATTACCAAGTTGCAACTATCTGACAAAATCGGACGATTGTTATTTCACACAACATTTTGTTTCAAAAAAGGAAATCGGCTGAAAAAGAAAAATTCTCACATCTGCAGTAACAAGATGACCAACAAAATAGAGCGTGACCAATTCTCTGGAAATTCTTGAAAATGTTCATGTTATATAATCATATTCTATAAGAATTTACTATAAATAGAGACAGCATTGTAAGAACAATAATATAATATCTGTTGAATGGAATCAATGAGTTGATACATCAAGAACTGCATAATCTTGATATTTTAGAGAGAATAAATAAAACACTATTATCTTATTGCCAAGCTTCAATGACCAAATTTTATAGCATAAGTATACTGGTAATATCAATTATTTTGTTCCATAACACACAAATGTCATGGAGTTTTTGCTCTTCCACCTTCTCCTTCAATTAAAGTTAATTGCATTTGTCACATTTTGTATGCAAATCGAAAATCGAAATTGATTTTGTGTGTTTTAATTACATATATGATACTTCATAATATTTTATCTATGTTGAAGTACAAACAACATTGCATTGTAGATATTCTGTGATATTGTGTTAATTAGTCAGTGTCTAGTAAGCCAAGTGTGGCTGAGCACAAAATATTTTTTATGTTTTTTACTTTGTAAAATGTACTGTAATATTTTATGTTTGACACTATAATAAACTATAAAATCACAAAGTACTTGAACTCAATGTGATACACACCTGAATGTTGAGATCTGTAAGAACCAGAAACACCAGAATGGATGATCAGGTATCAACAAACAAACACTTCTACAATACCAAAAACATCAAATCACTCAAGATTACAGTTTGAGGCACACCACTCAATGTACAACACAACTAAAGTTAACATATATAGATAAGTAAAATATGCTTGGGTATAGTCACAATGGTGTTCAAGTATTCAAAACACAACAGTAATGACTTACAATGAGAGTAGTTACACACAGAAATGATAATATTTATGATTTGAAAATCTTCAAAAAATTTGTAGCAGAAGTAACAAGATGTACTATATTTTTGATTTTATTAAAAGCATTAAAAGATACAAAGTACATTCTCCTCATTAATGGTTATAAGACAAAAACTTTTAGAACAAGATATGAAAGTAACTTTTTATAATTATTTATTCAAAACTCGAGACAAAACTGTTACAAACCTTATTTAAATCAAAACCAGTTATCTCCCTTACTTGACTTGCCATATCAATGGGTACAAATACATACAGTTGTCATACAAGACCTCTATCATACTTACAATGCTGGTATCAGAATGCTTTTTTCATGAACTTGGAAGGAAAACAGGAAAAATACCATGGAACAATTCACCTACAATTAACAAAAACAAAAATTCCAGCATGATACATCTACCATAACAAACATTCTAAAACAACCAAATAGAAAGTTAAATCAAGTGTGTATACATCATCAAATTAAAGGAAGTGTGTATTAGTGCTTAGTTTCAATTTTATTAATTGTAAAAGGCAGAAACTTTTACATTAGGAGACATGGCAGGTATGAGATATGGCTAGATTTTACATTAGGCATAAAGGCTTGTTCATTAGATTGTGTGATCAGAAATAGCATATAGCAATAGTAAACAGTTAAAAACTGCGGTATGTTTATCTTCAACCAAGAAGGACAACACTCAATAGGCTGATTATGAAACCAAGACTCCAAATTTAATGCTTCATTAGAGGTAGAATTGTTTAACTTACTAGTGAATATCTGAATTTTTTGAATGAAGGACGAAACAGAAGATCTACAGATGATGGCAGTATTCCGATCACAGTAGAACACAAACTGGAAGTAAAACAAGTTCAATTTGCATCATTTATGTACCTCAAGTTTTCAACATATTGTTCTTTGTAACATCAATTTATTAACAAAATAGTGGCAAAATGTATCCATCATTATATAGAGGACAAGAACAATTATAAAAGAAACACATCATTGTTACTTGTGTTGCCTGTGTTACCTGTGTTACTTGTGTTGCCTGTGTTGCCTGTGTTACCTGTGTTACCTGTGTTACCCGTGTTACCTGTGTTACCTGGTGTTACCTGTGTTACCTGTGTTGCCTGTGTTACCCGTGTTACCCGTGTTACCTGTGTTACCTGTGTTGCCTGTGTTACCTGTGTTACCCGTGTTACCTGGTGTTACCTGTGTTACCCGCGTTACCTGTGTTACCTGTGTTACCCGTGTTACCTGTGTTACCTGATAGCCTATAGATTGAAAGGTGCAGTTGCATCTAAGTTTATAGTAAGTATCGCAAATGCTACAGTAGTTATTGTCTGTATAAATCTCATATTATCTTCATTTAAATTTCTATATTGTTAGAACAAAAAGTTTGAATAAAATCTCACCACATCTGTAGGATATTTTCTCTGGTTAGTATTTGTTGCCATTTGATTATCACAGACAATGCACACCAAACATTGGATACTTTATCCTAAAATATAAAGCATAGAATACCACATAGAGATACAAAAACACAAATAATTGATATGATGTACTCAAAACGGAATAACTGTGTGCAAATGGTAAAACTGCTGACATTTTCAGGAACAAAAGTCATAATGACAACATCATCCTCCAACTGTACATTGGTACGCTATTAATTGCTATTCCTTTTACCAGTGGAAGATATTCAATATTGCACCACCCATGGGGAGAGTATTTCCCAGGGACATACTTCAAGCCAACCAATTCATGCTACATCAAACAGTTCTACAAAACAACTGTCAATAATGTAAACTATTAGGTACATGAAAGCTGTGGAATGTAACATGTAAAATAAGAAAAAAATACAGAAAAATTGTTTTTACTTTTCTGTAAATCTGAGGAGCACATGAATATTTATTCTTTAATTTTAGACAATGTGAAGGATGTTATGAATGATACAAATTATTTGATTCATACAGAGGAATATATAACAAATCAAATGAAAAATGAAAACAGAATTTGAATAGCAATCTGCAAATTATAACAGTGGTAGCAGAACCACACTGATCCCTGATGACTGTTGGCTCACACTGACGTTAAGTTTATAATGATGTACAATATTCAATCCAATCACCACAGAAACATTCTCTGGACATGTTGCACTGTACAAGTTCCATTACCAAATTTACATAAATAAGCACAAAATGATACATCAAGATAAGGAATGTAGCATTGTTAAACAAGGACACTGATTGGTGAGACAACTAGTTTGCTAGTATACATGTAAATAAAGTATGCTAAAACGAACAGAGAACCAAAACTCACCTCAAATATTCCTCGTGCAAATGGAAAAAGTCTATGTAGAACTTGTATTGCTGATTCTACATTGTACAGAAATGGAGCCCAACAAATACCAAATGTCAAAATAACCGTCAATCCAATTTTTATCAATCTGAATATGCTGCAAAATAAATAAAAACTACAATGAAAGAAGCTTATAGCAAGGATTGTTGAGCAAGATATGACACTAGTAAGCAATGAATGCCTCTGACATGGTGTGCCCATGTCTAAAACTACGGAGGAGCATACCTCACTTTATTGTTTGACACAAATTCTTATCATGCCTAACTAATGAGTAATGTTATAATGAAATCCCTAGAATTGCTTAAAATTATAGTTAAGAGAGATATGAAGTGTACAGACTGACAGATAAACTTTTGTTCAGTGAGATCATATTGCTGTTTTATTAACTGCGAACGCTTGAAAACATTACCCAGTTCAATACATATCAAGACAGGTGTATTTTAGGCATCAGTGCATCTACCTAAATTGACATGAATCTATCCTGAAAGTTCATACACTTGTTTGTGGGCAAACTAACAGACTATACTACATCTTTCCCTTCCGAGGCATACATTATCATATAATCAGAGTACAGAACCGAGGCATACATTATCATATAATCAGAGTACAGAACCGAGGCATACATTATCATATAATCAGAGTACAGAACCGAGGCATACATTATCATATAATCAGAGTACAGAACCGAGGCATACATTATCATATAATCAGAGTACAGAACCGAGGCATACATTATCATATAATCAGAGTACAGAACCAAGGCATACATTATCATATAATCAGAGTACAGAACCGAGGCATACATTATCATATAATCAGAGTACAGAACCGAGGCATACATTATCATATAATCAGAGTATAACCGAGGCATACATTATCATATAATCAGAGTACAGAACCGAGGCATACATTATCATATAATCAGAGAACAGAACCAAGGCATACATTATCATATAATCAGAGTACAGAACCGAGGCATACATTATCATATAATCAGAGTACAGAACCAAGGCATACATTATCATATAATCAGAGTACAGAACCAAGGCATACATTATCATATAATCAGAGTACAGAACCGAGGCATACATTATCATATAATCAGAGTACAGAACCAAGGCATACATTATCATATAGTACAGAGCTGAGGATAAAAATTACCAAGCAAAATGTAACTTACCCCCCTTGTCTAAAGTCTCTCAAACAAGATCCTAAGAGGAAACAGAAGAATGGCATTGCATGATATAACTCCATCTGCTTGTAGTTCAGTGCTAGACAGAAAAATGCTGATCCCATCACATCACAGCAATTAGCGAGACTAGCAACAGCCATGACAGCAAATCCTAGACTTATACAGTTATATCTGATATCAATTAAGGAAATTTGAAAGTTAATGATAAATTAAATTCACACATCTACAAAACAACCTCTCCAGAGAGACCTCTCTTGCATTCCGTATGGGATATCCCGCCTTTGCACCTGAGCTGGTAAACTCAATCTCCACCAAAACAGTAACCCTTGTGATATTTCTATCCGTATCGGAATCCAGTGAAAGATTCATATACTCTTTAGCAACAACCTCTCTTCAACAACACTATGGTTCTAACTTCTCTAAAACAACATCTTAACAACAGCCAAACTTATCATTTCCAAGTGTGTTTGTCTCGAGATGTTGCACTTTAGTCACTAGTTCTCCAGCTTTGAGTAACTTAGAGGAATGGTCACTTGCTTCAGAAAAAAATAAGTTGGTGCCTAGGACAAGACCTAAAATACCAGTTTAATAGGTAAATGTAAAACTGGGGGAAAACCATGACTTGGATAAAATATTGTGTTATTTCATCCAGTAATGTTTATATACAAAACTATACTAAAAATTACAAAGTCAAGGATACTGGAAATGTCCATAGTCAATAAGAATAAGTCCTGGGTACAATAATGTCAGCAGGGTGCTTTTAATCTGAAATAAATCAAATACACTCTTTAAGTACCAGTTACAACATTGTGATAAGCATACTCAGAATCAGATTCAACTTGTAAATGCAGACACATATTCTATTCTTAAATATTGATCAGCTGAAGCAAAAATTCAATATATCAGTTTTTGTTTATTAACTGGCGGTACATGTACAGTATGAGTGGCCTCACCTCACATATAACAGTGGCTTTAAGTTTCGAAAAGTCACTATATTCCTCGGACCAATGTAGAAATTTAATACAATTATTCTGCAAAATAGGATTTTCATACCAATGTGCCATGTTGCCAGTTTGAAATAACACCATCACAGAAGCTATAAAATCAGAAAGGATGCCTCAATGTGTTGGCATAAAGAAAGGAAGTTTCATCATAAGTGTTTGCCAAACACCTTTAAATCTATATAAAAATACTATTCCAAGAGAAATACATATAATGCAATATAAAATTAGATATGTTCACATTATTTTTTACTTACTGCTAAATTAGAATCCTTTGGATCTTGTTTCCTAGCATAAAATATCCACAACACAGCAGGAATGTATATTAGTATATCAGCAAATAATACTGAAAATAGAAATCCCATTTTTTCACGATTCACTAAAATAGTACAAGTCTACACATCACATATTTAGCAAAATCATTAAAAATCGGTGAAAATCTACAGATGAGACGCTAGTTCACATACACAGATTAGGGATGAGATGATACCGACGTAACGCGATACGATACATATCACGATATACCTCTCACGATACGATATATATCACGATATGTCATAAAGAAATAGTAAAATGCTCCAAATGCCACATTTGTTAGCATTAATGGTAAGGATACATATATAAGCTAATGGCATTAGTTAAGAATATTACTTCACAATACTTGTTCCCTGTTAAAACAAAATACATATGATTAAAGTGACTAAATTGCAATGGTTTCAATGCATTCTAAAGTAAAACCGTATCAAATCTCCATACTTGGTTGTCGTTCATGTGTAGTGTTGCCAAATGCGTGACAGTTGTGTTTTCAGTTTCGATTTTGACAATGTATTTGTGAGTTCTCAGGCAAGTTCACACAAGAACGGGCGTAACATTCTTAGTTACATTCAATAAATAAAAATGGTGGATCAATACATCGATTTTACTCAAAACGTATTGATACGTGTATTGAGAGAGCTTGCATTGTGATGGAATGATGGATCAATTAATCATCTCACCCCCAACACAGATACAAATGCATTACTATTCCATTACTTAATATTTTCATGTGACTGCTTTTTTAACACCCGTAGTTCAATAACTAGGTAACAGTAATGCAACAAATACATCTCCAATTCATTGAAGATATATGGAAGTGCAAAAAAAGAAAAAGGTGTACTAATTAACTTTCATTACCTGTATATCTCATGAACAGTTTATGTTGATAACTTTCATGACCTCTAGATGAATATAGAGCCACCCAGTCAGGGTTGATATATTTAGCTCTGAAAAAAACATCAACATCTTGCAAAATATTATTTCAAGGAATCTTATTGTCAACTACACACAGGACTGTAGACAGAAGACGATTGCCAACAGATGGGATTTGACATAATGAATGATCGTGGGTCCCCTGAAATAGATTTTGTCCAGATTTTTAATACATTCCAGAAGGGGGGAATAAGCACATCTTCGACTGTGGGGATTTAGCCAAAATGCTTGGCTCTAGGGTGGGGAAATGGAACCCAAAAAGATAAAAATGTCTAATTCCCCTGGGTCATTATAGAGGGAGAACATTACATCAATTAACAATCAGATAAACTTTTTATATTCTCCATTATATTTTACAGGGAATATATTAATCCAAGAAACAATGTAACAAACTACAATGTACACCAAATATAGATAAACTCTTACATGATGCCACATAGTAAGCTGTGGTAGGCTGTCAAAGGGGGATAATCCAGTCCCCAATACATCAGGTCATTATCAGTAGAGTTGACATACCTACAACATACACAATATTATTACACAAGAGTGCGGGCCGCGGCCGTGGTCCAGTGGTTAGTGTGCTGGACTTGTAACCCGGCGATTCGGGTTCGATTCCCGGTCGCGGCAGGTCATACCCTTCCATGAAAATTTGATAAAAATGTTGATTTTCCTCCACATGTGGAGAAGTTGCCGGCTCCTTGTGGAAGGGTAAGTTAGTACTGGTAAGAATTCAGTCCAGGAAAAACTGGTTAGGTGAACCGGCCGCCATATATAACTGAAATATCGTTGAGAAACGGCGTTAAACCCGATGAAACAAACAATACACAAGATTGTTTCTTCCTACTTAACGGAAATATAAAGAAGCAAATATTCATATTTAATCTTTACGCACTTAGCACAATATAATGGTTTGAAAAACATATAGCTGTAACATCTAGTGCCATGGGTTCCTCTAGGTGCTGAATCTCAAGGGTCATTTTGATAATTTCTGACCAGAATTCTTAGGGTCAAAATGTGGCTTTTGGAAATTTCAGGGATCACAGGGTCAACTCAAGGGTCAAATGGAACCCCTGTAATGCTAAATAATGTTTCCAAATTCTGAAAAGTGCATAAACCTGCACTTTGACAAATTAATACATGTACAAAGATCAACAATAATATGTAATGTTAGCCTTACCAGTCTCTCACAGGCAAATTCACAGTCATTTCCTGCCAATGTCTTTGAGCTTCATAATCTCCAAACATTGGGGCTTTCCCCGCACCTAGAACAGAGAAATGCACAAATATTGATTGATTACAATCATTACTGTTTAATTGGACAAATGGAAGTATTTCTTGAAAACTTGACACAGAATAATGCTACACGCAGAGTTAACCTTTTTGCACTCCTTCAACAATGCAATTGTTATTGAAGTGTCTATTAATCAATTTTTTAAAACACCTTTTTCTAAAATATAGAATTTTAAATGACAAGGCAAAATATTTTTTCTCATTAGTCCTTACATGTATATAAGGATTAAACTAACAAAATATCTTGCAACCTAATATTGCATTTGACACACAATTTGTAATGAATTATGTTGACAAAAATGTAATATTAATTATGTAGTTAAACAGCACAACTTGTTACAAATTTGCCATACTCTGTAACATCCATATTTTCAACTTCACAGTATTATATGATATTGCCACGGACCTAGATATTGCTGACATCTGGAATGCACTATCCACTCAAGCACTGTTTAACAAGCAGCCGACTACTGAGTGCTCAACGTTACACTATTTTGACACATTTTTAGACTGTTCCCATTCTCCTGTAAGTTCCTGCCATAATATCAATATTTGAATGTGTAGATATCGTTGACAGAAAAATTGTTGCTATATGGATTGTATCAATCATTCAATGACAGCCCTATAATTGGCACATTTTATGCTAGTTCAATATATTTTTTTGAGTAAATTGTGTAACTGAGCTATGTGGAAGTTCCAGGAATTGTGGACATTGCGGCCTAACTATTTAGCCGATAATGCTATGTCTAATGTTTGTTGCATATAATGTCTGAATTAGGTTTGCACTTATCCAAAAAGTTGTTGGATACACTGACAAAGCTCCACTTGTTTGGACCAATTTGGGATCATTTCCCAATGTTGTAGTACATCTCAAAATAACTCAAATTTAGATGATACAATGATATGCAAGCAAAATACTTACGAGTCACTTAAATTTTCATAATACGTCAATATAATCAGAAAAATATGGTCCGATACGAAATGTTTTAGTACGAAAGTACTTTGGGCAAAAAAATTCTACATCCATTCAATTTCTAACGAAAACATTTTCATTTGTTTACCTGAATAACCGAATAAAGAAACACTCCATCTAATTAGCACAGCAAAGGTGCATGATATTGCTATTTTACTCCAGTTTTCCATAACAAATTGGACCGGCTTGATGCAATCCGTTGTGCTTCACCTGTCTTATAGTAGTCTCCCTTTACAACATTACGACCCGACACGTAAAAGATATTGGCAGGACTAAAAATTTTGCTGGCAGGACTAAACATTTGCTACAACAACAACTACCAATTAAAATTAGGGATGTCATCACGTGACTATAGTTTACCAGTAGTCGGATATAGTTTATAACATGGAGGAGTTTCCCACCTTAGAATTGGCATTGGACCGTATTTCCAAATTAGAAGATGATAGTCAAAAAAGATACGTGACAGATCATACGACGAAGGGTTTTGGAAGCCATAGTAGGTTTTTTTTAAATTCTGAAAACCTGATATTGATCTTTTAGTTGGCAATTAAGCATGTTCTTTTTCAGTTTTTTACCCGGTGTCAGTTGGCAATTTAGTCTTTTATAACCATTAGAACCAGTATTTTACTAGTTCTCGATCTTTGTTCTGTATAAGTAGATTACTATATGATGCTACATTTTATGGAATGTGATACACTAATGACCATGCCAAGTAGTGACTATGCCCAGTAGTCAGGTAGTGATTAGATTTTGACCGAGTAGTGACCACATTCTGACCCAGTATTGACCACGCTAGAAAAACTTAAGTTATTTTTTTTAATGGGTTTGGGGACCTGTACAAAATCGGAATATTAAGCTCAGTTGATCCATCATTTGACGTTCACTTATGTAGTCCTAGGTAAGTATCAGGCCCAGTTAAACAGTGGGCAAGGGGGGCACAAATGTCCTCTTCCTCTCCCTATAGTAGTAATGCCTTTAAATATATCTTTTTCAGAATTTGTATCAGTTTTTCCAACCCAAAAATGGTTGGTATTACTATTAGACAGAGAAGTGCATTGCTGTACATAGGCCAATTTTAAGAACCACTGAGTCTAGGAGAAAGCTGCAGTACTGTATCACAAAAACTATTACTATGATATCTGCACCTGTCCTTCAACTGTATCTCATTATATGACACTTTACATAGTTTTAATTTTTTATCCTTGGAGACACGGTGCGCCACCACCTTGCTACTTTGAGTTAAATACGTTCTAAGAAGAACCCAACTCAGTAACGGAAGAAGAAGAAGAACTTGTGATACTGACCCAGAGTGTTACACATTTTTAGAATCTAAGTAAATTTATGTTATGTAATTGTTCAGCTGAATATTTTTTATTATTTTAAGCATGTATGACATCTGGAAAATCGTTCCATATTTTATGGAACGACATGATACCATACATATCAATGGGATTAAAAGTAATGTACTGCCATTTAGGCAAGGACTACCATTGGAGAAGAAGACTGAAAAAGGTATACATTTTTAAAAACTGAAGTTCTTCCCAGTTACTTTTAAATTGGTCTAAACCATATTTATAAGGAACGTGCAACCTTTAGATACTGCTTTTCCCTTCTTACCAAAGTTCATCCGAGTAGGTTAACCTGCATATTGCAAGGCCTTATTATATGCTGTATAATATTATTATTAGTATAATGGTAGAGGTACCCAGACTTCCTGCCAATAACCATGATATATGCTGTATAGTAAAGTATAATGGTGGAGGTACCCAAAGGTCCTGCCAATAACCATAATATATGCTGTATGGTAAATTATAATGGTGGAGGTACCCTGAGGTCCTGCCAATAACCATAATATATGCTGTATGGTAAATTATAATGATGGAGGTACCCTGAGGTCCTGCCAATAACCATAATATGTGCTGTATGGTAAATTATAATGGTGGAGGTACCCTGAGGTCCTGCCAATAACCATGATATGTGCTGTATAGTATAGTATAATGGTGGAGGTACCCAGAGGTCCTGCCAATAACCATGATATGTGCTGTATAGTATAGTATAATGGTGGGGGTACCCAGAGGTCCTGCCAATAACCATGATATGTGCTGTATAGTAAAGTATAATGGTGGAGGTACCCTGAGGTCCTGCCAATAACCATATTATGTGCTGAATAGCATAGTATAATGGTAGAGGTACCCAGAGGTCCTGCCAATAACCATGATATGTGCTGTATAGTATAGTTTAATGATGAAGGTACCCAGAGGTCCTGCCAATAACCATGATTTGTGCTGTATGGTATAGTATAATGATGGAGGTACCCCGAGGTCCTGCCAATAACCGTGATATATGCTGTATAGTATAGTATAATGGTGGAGGTACCCAGAGGTCCTGCCAATAACCATGCTATATGTTGTATAGTATGGTATAATGGTGGGGGTACCAATATGTCCTGCCAATAACCATGATATGTGCTGTATAGTGTAGTGTAATGGTGGAGTAACCCAGAGGTCCTGCCAATAACCATAATATGTGCTGTATGGTAAATTATAATGGTGAAGGTACCCTGAGGTCCTGCCAATAACCATAATATGTGCTGTATAGTAAAGTATAATGGTAGAGGTACCCAAAGGTCATGCCAATAACCATGATATGTGCTGTATTGTATAGTATAATGGTGGAGGTACCCAGAGGTCCTGCCAATAACCATGATATGTGCTGTATAGTATAGTATAATGATGAAGGTACCCAGAGGTCCTGCCAATAACCATGATTTGTGCTGTATGGTATAGTATAATGATGGAAGTACCCCGAGGTCCTGCCAATAACCGTGATATATGCTGTATAGTATAGTATAATGGTGGGGGTACCCAGAGGTCCTGCCAATAACCATGATATGTGCTGTATAGTAAAGTATAATGGTGGAGGTACCCTGAGGTCCTGCCAATAACCATGATATGTGCTGTATAGTATAATATAATGGTAGATGTACCCAGAGGTCCTGCCAATAACCATGATATGTGCTGTATAGCATAGTATAATGGTAGAGGTACCCAGAGGTCCTGCCAATAACCATAATATGTGCTGTATAGTATAGTATAATGGTAAAGGTACCCAGAAGTCCTACCAATATCCATGATATATGCTCTATTGTATAGTATAATGATGAAGGTACCCAGAGGTCCTGCCAATAACCATGATATGTGCTGTATAGCAAAGTATAATGGTGGAGGTACCCAGAGGTCCTGCCAATAACCATGATTTATGCTGTATAGTATAGTGTAATGGTGGAGGTACCCAGAGGTCCTGCCAATAACCATGATATGTGCTGTATAGTATAGCATAATGGTGAAGGTACCCTGAGGTCCTGCCAATAACCATGATATGTGCTGTATAGTATAGTATAATGGTGGAGGTACCCAGAGGTCCTGCCAATAACCATGATATGTGCTGTATAGTATAGTATAATGGTGGGGGTACCCAGAGGTCCTGCCAATAACCATGATATGTGCTGTATAGTAAAGTATAATGGTGGAGGTACCCTGAGGTCCTGCCAATAACCATGATATGTGCTGTATAGTATAGTATAATGATGAAGGTACCCTGAGGTCCTGCCAATAACCGTATTGAATGCTCTTTGATTCTATAACAGTTTTTCTTATTTGAAAGATTGATTTTTGTGGGGAAAATACCTTAGTGCATCCCTAATATAAATGTTTCTTGGTGTCATAACCACACATGTTGTAGACAAAAGAAGACCATGAGTATATTATCAAGCAGGAGAGATTTATTGTTCATCCAACGAAAAAAGTTGAATGCAAGGCCAAGATTGTGGTGAAGGAAGTTCATGTTTTTCCTGATTTTATGGTAAGATGGCATCTGATATGTACAGATAGAGCATAATATATGTAATGTTTACTACAAGACATAAAAATATCTTGTTGCCATTTTATAATTTATTAACTTAGCAAATGAACATGCAACTGTATGGAAATTACTGAAATTAGCTAATTAAGTTAGCATGTTAAGACACATCCCCGTCATTAGAAAACTGATGTCCAAGCTCAGAAACCATATGTTTACTTGTTAACAGTCGCTTCAATGGATTGGTATTTGGAAATCTGGTGTTTCATTACCACTCTCTTGATATTGTCAATGTTCTTTATACGTTTTGTATCTAATTAAATACATACATCTTGTTTAGGTAGAAGATACTGGCAAAAAGGTGCGAGCTAAAAAGGGTCGAGATCTGAGGATGGCCATTTGTGATGGCACTGCAGTGTCTACACAAAGATTTTTTGTCTATATGCCCAATGATTCAGATCACTGCAATCACCCAAATGATGATGTAAGTTTCTAATAATGTAATCCTTTTCTTTGGTAGATAAACATTATTTCAAGCATTACAAATAAAATAAATATGGTACATAAGATAAAACTAAGTTTGATTAATCCTGCTTTGCCAGTTTAGTTGAAGTAGTATTTCATTTACTAACTAGTATCATGGATGATATATTGAATGTTCCTTGCCAAATATCTGTTCAAGGAGAACACGAATGGTGTTCAATTTATACTTGAACACTAAAGACATCTTTATGTTTAAACATAACACAATACAATTGATCCATCTTTTTAATCAACCATGTAGGGTAAATTATCTTTACAATCATTTTGTAAGGTATATGCAATATGGTAAGAACCCAAACTGATCATTTTGTTAAGAAGTATGTAATTAATGACAATAAACCAAATGAATAATTAAAGAAATACTCATGTTTCATTGTAATGCGATATAAGAGTTAATATGCATGTGTGAAAAATAAATGTTGTTTTATACTTGGGTGTATACTAAGGCTTCTTTGGAACAACTTGATAAAAGAATCATCAAAGAAATTCACAGACGTTATGATGAAGGTGTGACAGGGACTGCCGAAATGCATCGTTGCATTATTGAATTTTCCAAAACCATTGCCCCTGAAGGCACCTCACCTGAAAGTGCCAGGTTTTATCCTGACAAGATGATTGTAAAAAACCACATACAGTCAGCAGCAAGAAAGTCAAGGGTGGGGGATGATCCACAAACAAATGCTGACATATACGTAAGTTACATGCTATTAAAACTAAGCCTACTCTAAGTTGTGCATTTCATTATCATTTGAACCTCTGATGCTAACGTACAAATTAAAGGAACATTGCAATTTATTACATTTAAGAGAAATTCATAACGCAAGTACAATTTCAATGTTTTTGACCAGCATATGTATCCTCATTCTCATTCACCAGCGTATTTCTTCATCTGAAACATTGTCTTCGTTATTGTTTTCATTGTATTTATCTTGTTATTCTAGTGTATATAAAATCAGCATGGTCATTTTTAGTCCCCTACCGGTCACCGGTGGGGACTATAGGTTTACCCTCCGTCTGTCCGTCCGTCCGTCCGTCCGTCCGTCCGTCACACATTTTTTCGTCCGATTTTAAAATAACTTGGCACAATTGTTCACAACCATGAGGGGGTGTGTCATGCGAAAAAGTTGTGTCGATATCTCAAAGGTCAAGGTCACACTTGGAGTTCAAACGTCAAAATGTTCCACAAATGAGTTTGTCCGGACCATAACTTTGTCATCTATTGTACGATTTTGAAATGACCTGGCACAATTGTTCACCACCATAAGGCGGTGTGTCATGCGAAAAAGTTGTGTCGATATCTCAAAGGTCAAGGTCATACTTGGAGTTCAAACGTCAAAATGTACCACAAATGAGTTTGTCCGGACCATAACTTTGTCATCTACTGTACGATTCTGAAATGACCTGGCACAATTGTTCACCACGATAAGGCGGTGTGTCATGCGAAAAATTTGTGTCGATATTTCAAAGGTCAAGGTCACACTTGGAGTTCAAACGTCAAAATTTACCACAAATGAGTTTGTCCGGACTGTAACTTTGTTATCTATTGTGGGATTATATAATACCTTGGCACAGTTTGTTCACCACCATAAGACGGTGTGTCATGCGAAAAAAATGTGTCAATATCTCATAGGTCGAGGTCACATGTGACATTTAAACATAAAAAATTACCACAATTTAGTTTGTCCGGACTGTAACTTTGTCATCTATTGTATGATTTTGAAACGACCTGGCACGATTGTTTACCATTATGAGGCGGTGTGTCATGCAAAAAAATTGTGACGATATTTCAAAATGTATGCTTGTTATACCCTAGTTAACACCAGGCCACTTGTAAAATTTAAATGCCCCAACGTCACAAATATGAAAAACTACTGTATAGTCATGGTGATGATGCCATGAGAAAAAAGCCGGTAGGGGACTATGGCCGTCCTACGGCTAGCGCCTTGTTTTCCTTGTGTCTGTTCACCTATGGATTACAGCTATGTTAATGATTTTTTATTATGGTATTTCTTGTATGAGGTGTGTTAGAAATTTGCAATTTGATTACTTGGTGCAATTAATGCAAGGTTTAATATTGAATAATTATCTGTAACATCACAACCAATTGAAAGCTTCAAATCTGAGACTGAATATGATGTGCATTTCATTTTTTAGTATATTTATGTAAAATAAGAAAACATCAACTTGGAAGCTGAGCAATGTGATATTTACTATGGTTATCCAAATAGTCTAAGGAGGACAACTGTCTTTTTTCAAAGGCAGGAAGTATGGGTTCAAATCCCATTTTGGATTTTCTTAAATTGATTTGTTGCCAAGTTGACATTTTTTTAAGTGCATATCAGTGTCAATATTGTGACCTCTTTTAAGATCACCTGAGCTAATGATAGATGTCTGTTCGGCAGCATGATCTGTGTTGTCCATCAACAATTCCTTTACATGACTTCCCCTAAACCATTGGATGGAATTTAACCAAACTTCACATGAATGATAATTCTTTCAAATGGTTTTGGTTCATTTCATAATAAGGTCACGAGAGTAAGAATTTATAAAATAGATATTTATAATTTTTAGCTCCACTTTTCGGAGAATAAGGGACGCTATTCTACTCATCCCGGTGTCAGCGTAACTTATCTTTGGTCTTATCTTTAAAGCTTTGCGTGCAAGTTACTTTACTGTAAAATCATTTAATTTCGTTGGGATGAAATTTTGTGGTTTTGATTAAAAAGTCTTTCGTGGGGACATTAATTCGTTGACTTTGCATTTCCCTTTATACATTTATAATGATTCATTATTTTGTCTAGGATTTGATTTCGTGGTTGAGATAAACCACGAAAATCACGAAATTAAATCCCCCATGAAAATTAATGATTTTACAGTATCTCACAAAGTATCCTTGCTAATGCATTGAAACTTAAAACACTTGTTTACCATCATAAGTCAACAGTACCATAACTCTACTTTGGTTGAAGTTATGCCCTATGGTATCTTAGACTTTTCTTGTTATTTATAATTATTAAGGCCATAGCAATCTACTATCCATGATATTGCATTTATATTTACATCAACTATCTACCATTAGTTATATCCCTTGGTAACTGTTTTGTACTTAGCTTTCCGCTGACAAATGGCCACAAATAGTTGAGTGTGCTGTCCAGTGACACTTGTTGTTTAGGTGCGGAATCTATGTATTACTTGTAATGACTATGGTGTATAAAAATGCTTTCAGTTGAGACAATGGAAGAAGGATCACCCTGAAGACATGGTCCATGTCCAGTTGAAGGGTAGATCTGAGGTATGATCTTTTTTTATAATAGGGTGTTTTGCTTATGCATGTGGGCTAGTATTAATCAGTATTCAGTATTGTTAGTTTTGACATTTTCTGATGAAAGAACAAAGTAACTTTAATTGATTAATCTTTTCCATTTGGCCCAAAAAGGAAATTGAAAATAAATATAGTAGACGTTTATTTTTTGGACTGGTATAGTTAAATACATTAGATGATTCACCAAAGACCCGCAAAATAGATTATACATGTTTCATTTTCAAATTTATGAAGATTTCTCAGTTGAGCTATCCAGAGCCCTCTGGGCCCTCGTGTTTGACTTAGAAATTCATGCTAACATTAAGTTACCACTGCCGCTATTTTATATATCTATTGTAAGATTTGATTTGATACTTTGCATGCTTGTTCACCACTAGGAATTAACCCCTACACTAGAGTTGGTATCAACTATTTAATAATGTCTCCGGAAGAAAGTAAGTAAACCCAAGTTTAGGTACCACCTCATACACTGTTTTGCCTTGACTATACTACCCAAAGATGGCACTGAAAATAGTTAAGTGCATTGTCCAGGGGCAGATGGTGTAAGCTCAATTAATTTGTACACAAAGTAGTTTATATTTTGTTTGTTGCAGGATAACACAAACAAGGACTTCATGATTGTTTACCAATCTGCAAACATGAAGGGTCTTTTGTGCAGATATGGAGACGTTGTATTAATGGATGCAACTTACAAAACCAGCAAGTTTGCGTTGCCATTATATTTCATATGTGTACAGACAAATGTAGATACGCAGGTAGTAGCTGTTGCTATTACGGAAAACGAACGGACGTCGACAATTGTTAATGTTTTAGATGTGGTAAAAGGATGGAATCCCTCTTGGCACCCCAGCTGCTTTGTGTCAGATTTTGAGGAGCGGCAGTTGAGTGCCATTCACCAGATGTTTCCAGGTTTGAAAAATTAAAACAGATCTCTTCTCTCACCCTCTTTGTCACTTTGTTCCTATTTGCTGGTAGTGGATTGTAGAGTCCCCCTTATTTTGTACGTGGTGTGAAATACAATTTGTCTTCTATTCAGAAATAATTGTTTTAATTGATCATAGGACAAAGGACCATATGTTAAAACAAAACAAACATTTTAATATTATATAAGTTTACTATCGATTGATTAACGCAAGATCACTTATTGCCTTTTTAGTATCCCTTAATCATTCCGATTTGTAACATTGTAATATGAGATTGTCACTGTTCTTTTTTGTGTGTTTTTCATGTTTGCTATTCCTGCAGATGCGTTAAATCACTACACTATTACATCAAACCCAAAACAGTTGGGCAAATAACAAATCTAAATCTGATTTATTTCACATTAAAACCAGTAATGAGTTAATATAAATTACAACACTGACTATATGTACGGGTTGATTATTTACGAATGACTGAAATACTGTCAAGTGGGACTTAAAACCCCAAAAAACAAACGAACCCCAAATGGCACAAATAGCGTTGTTGTGAAATATATAGTTGGCTCCTTTATTAGGATTCAAAACCATAGAGTTTGGTGCCTTTTCCTAGCATTATGAAGTACCCATTAGACCACTGGGCTATCGCATCCATTCCAAATTCATATTAATATGTATTTAAGTTTTTGTCTCTGGTTTTCAAGTTTGTTAATTCCTGAGATGAAATATGTCCTCATTTAATCAGTATTTTGTAGAGTTTCTGGTTTATTTTTTTTAAACAGAATCTGCCAGAGTCATATGCCAATTTCATATGATTCAAGCCTGGCATAGATGGGTACGGAAGGCAAAAAATTGTGTGAAAGATCCAGAAGGGACAATGAAGTTTTTGCGTGGTATGGCTGCATCAAACACTGTTGTAGAGTTTGATGAAAGACTGGAACAACTGATTGAGATGCCCAAAAACCTTCAGAAATATATGAATTCTGTGTGGCTACCGGTGAAAGAGGTAGGGAATGGAATTCTATAATGACTTTGCTTGTATCCGGGTAAGTATACCGAGTAAGTAATTTCTTATACTGCACTTGTGTAGTATAGCGACGTCATGACGTCAATATATCTAGTAAATGACAACTATATATATAATATATGACGTCATTTTATAGCGCCGTTTAGTTCGCGGAGATGTTTATCAGTAGTAAAATGAGTGTCTTGTCTCTATTTGTGTCATGTGATAAAAAGAATCTAACACTCGTTGTCAATTGATATAAACTTTTATCAAACTCGCTTTAAAATATTTCAAGAAAATAGCTTATAATACAGGCACAAGTATTTTTCTGGCGCATAATGGCATTTAGTAGGAATCAAACCTACAACTTACGGTGCCAACACCTAGAAATCTAAAGTACAAATAAATAAAACATGGTTTTCACAGCAATCCAAAAAAGTGAAAGACCACTCCTCAAGCATTCTTAATTTGTATGGGAAGACTATCAGCTGCCAAAGATTGTCTGTAATTATTAAGTAAGAAAATTAGTTTGTGCATAAAATCAGAGTAAATATGTATACTATAGAAGACAGTAAATTATCATTCTAACATAGCATGTGCAATCTTCGTGTATATTGACCAAATCATTTTAGATTAAGCAATAAAATATGGCCGTTTGATGACGTCACGTTTACGTGACGTTTGACGTCATCTACGAAGCCAAGTAAAGTAACATTCGGAGGAAATGATGTAGTTTGACGTAAATTTCGTCTTGTGGGGCTGAAAATGAGAGTTATTTGCGATGATAGAATGAATGTAGCGGTGCTGTGTTGTATTATAAAACACAGGCACTCGTTCAGATGTGAATATTAAATCACTTGTGCATACGCATTCGTGATTTAATTACTACGCATCCAAACTTGTGCCTGTGTTTTATTCTACAACATATTCATTATTTCTTAAATATAAATTATAATAAATATTAAATGCTGCAAGTGTAAGTTTTTAAAATTTTATTTCTTAAATATAAATTATAATAAATATTAAATGCTGCAAGTGTAAGTTTTTAAAATTTTATTCCGAAAAACCTAAGCAATTTAGATTATATGATTAAATGTGGCTGTTTGTTAAGTCATTATGTTGGACGTCATCTGCTATGCAAAATATCTTTTAGTTCTTAAGAAAACATGTATGTCAACATTGTCAAAAATTACATAACTGCATTATGTTGTATGTGAGTAAATTATACAAATCCTAACACTTGCTTGGGCCACAACATACATACTACATATTCATTATTTCTCAAATACTAGTACAGTGATTTGATCATTGAAATGTTGTGTGTCATAGAATTGAGATATGTTTTAAATTCTCATTTAGAAATGGGTATGGTGTTTTAAAAAACAAGTCATGAATCAGTTTGCCTGGACGACAAATACTGTAGAAAGGCAGAACCGTGTGTTCAAGGAGGGATTTTTGCGAGGAAGAACCCAAATAAATGTAGAAACGATGCTGCGTGAGCTGATTGGAAGATATCTTCCAGAAAAGTGGAAAAGGTAATTAATAAACCTAAAAAAATGTATGGGAGTCTGTACATAACAAATATCTTGTGTGTCAAACTCCTCACACACTGTCTGTCGGATTTTCTTTAAACTTTCACAAACCTTATTGTGTATATGTGCGTAAATGATGTCATTTTTGCTGGGTCCATGTTACAAGAGTTATGGTCCTTTGTCATTATACACTATGAATAGGCTGTGCTTTAATGGGAGCAGCTGTGTCCTATCACATATGTTCTATAGACACAATTTTAGTTTTATATATGACACAATTGGTCATTCTATCATATGAGAAAACAAAGAATAGCTGATTTACTGGCATGCATGGTTGTTAGCCTTGTAAGTATTGTCTAAAATTCAATTAAATGTGTTTTCTTAAAACTATAGGGAATAAATTTATTGTTTCAGATATGCTAAGGCAAATAGGAAACTTTTTATGGGCAGACCCTATAATAAGGATGTGCCAGAGTTCCTCCACCATAGGCCAGAAGTATTCCTGCAACATTGCATGAAGAAAATGAGCTTATCAGCTCATATAGATAGGTACCTCATGAATATTTAAATCAATAAAGGCATAAAATAAAATGCTGTTTAATTTTATAATTAAAGAATTACTAAATCAATGTAACATTAAAATGTTCCTTGTGATTTGGACCTTTCCTAATGAGGGATTAGAATGACAACCAATATCTGATCCTTGCATATGTCAAGATTGCTTACTCTGCCTTTCTTTTTTATGGATTATGCCTCTTTGTGACAAAGGGCTGCAGTAGAGCATGGCGTCCATTTGCGGGGCCCTTGTTCTTTTTATTACATGTACATATCTGTTATATGTTACTCTCCATATTAGGACAAGCACAAACTTCATGGAACTCTTGTGGTTTCACTGATTCATGGTTTCAAATAGTTTTAACATGCACTTCTGTAGTTTGGTGAGCTTGGTAAGAAGAGCATAAGACTGTATAGTGTTTTTTTTTATTTATTCACACTGACAATAAATTTGTTTTTTAAGTCATATAAAAGATTCTAGATTTTGCAGTATTATACCTTATCAATGAATATAGCATGATTGCATTACAGAAAGTCTCAACTTCAATTTAACCGGGTTTTCTACAGACTGAAGTTTAATTGTAATTTATCATCTCTGCTGAAGACTTTTTGATGTTATGGCATTGTTTGTTAATTTTACCAATTATTACATATTTGTACTTTAAATAAAACAGATCAAGATCGATTGAGGCGTTAGTTGATGCGTTTACATGTTAAATATTGAAATTCGAGTGCAAGCATATTTTGTCTGAAATGTCAAACTACGGCCAGCTCAGAATCACACTTCTAGGCCTTATCAATTTTAATCATGCTGATTGATCTTATAATTGCATTCTTTTTCTGAAAGTAACTCCATACATGAAGTCTCCGAGGGAGTTTTTGAATGCCCAAGTGCAAACACAGACATGGTGTACCGTGTGGATCTACAGGGTTCCTGCACATGCTATGATCAAAGCAGATATGGGAGACCATGCAAGCATATGTTTGCGGTGATATGGAATGATGGACAGTTCATATGGGAAAGATTTTCAAAAGAATTCAGAGAAAGACCCTACTTTACAAGAGACCCAGCATTATGTAATAATAAATTAATAATAAGTTTTCTTATCTTACTGTGGAAAAGTAGAGTTTAGTAGTATACTCATACATTATCCAAACTGATAACAAAAAATTCTAAACATCAAATACATTTAATTTATGTGGATATTTCTTGTGGACAAACAATTTGAAAACGAGAATTGATTTTACTCTGAGGTGGTTAAAATGTTGGTCATCATAAGTCAACCCGCAATACAGACACCTTCGGACAAAGTCCCATACAATCATAAGTCACCCTACAATACAGTCACCTGCTGACATAGTCCCATTCAACCATCAGTCACCCTACAATACAGACACCTGCTTACAACAGCCCCATTGAAATAATTGCCACCCGCAATACATTTAACAGTTTACAATGGCCACATTCAACATTAGTCACCCTGCAATTCAGACACTTGCAGAAACCATTCAAACTTTAGTTCCCCTGCAATACAGACATCTGCTTACAACAGCCACATTCAAATAGTTGTCAACCCGCAATACTTTCACCTGCTTACAACAGCCATGTTCGAACATTAGTCACTCACAATACAGTCACCTGCTTACAATAGCCACATTCAACAATAGTCACCCCAAAATACAGTCACTTGCTTGACTCAATACAGTCACATGCTTTCAACAGCCAAACTCAAACATAAGTCACCAAACAATGCAGTCACCTTCTGACAACAGCCACATTCAAACATTAATCAACCCAAAATAAGTGACCTTCTGACAACAGCCACATTCAAATATTATTCAGCTGCTTTTAACAATCAAGATTCAAACAGCAGAAACCCAAAAATTGAAAATGACTGTCTGTATAGGTAGAATATTTTGGTAATTTGATACTCCCTATTTCCTCATCCCCAGTGGCGAGAGGCTGATGCGAGGCGTTATCTGATTTCCCACATCATAAACACATGGCAATTAAATATGTCCAGAGAAAATGTGAAAACTCTCTGAAAGTGGCCATAGATG
Source organism: Mactromeris polynyma (assembly GCA_032209605.1). Classification (NCBI taxonomy): domain Eukaryota; kingdom Metazoa; phylum Mollusca; class Bivalvia; order Venerida; family Mactridae; genus Mactromeris; species Mactromeris polynyma. The sequence goes on along the minus strand of JASFXZ010000073.1, from coordinate 531,418 downwards.
TAGGACTATTATTAGGATTATGTTCATGTAAAAAATGGTTTCAGAAAATACTGGTGTTGCGACTCGTGTGATCGTTGGTATCACCCATGGTGTATAGGAAAGAAGGAGGAGGAGGAAGATGCATATTTCATATGTCCATCTTGTGTGGTTTGTTCATTAAATTAAAATAAAATTATGTTTCACTTATCAATTACTGTCTCAGTGTATCATACAAAATCACTGACTTTTATGTGATTTTCGTTTTGGCTAGTCGCTCTGGTAATGCAGTAGGTTACACAATAATCAGTACAATGGTTGCAAATTCAATCCATCAGCAGCTTGTTATTTCGTGCTTTGGGTTCAACTCTCACATGTGGGAGATCATACTGTTCCATGAAAATTAAACAAAAACAGGACAAGATGGTACAGCAAAACTGTCCACTGTATATATATGGCTGCAATACTCTTAAAAACGGCATAAACTCCAATCAAACACTATTTTAATAAACAATCGCTTATAAGCATGAAAAACCATTTTACGTAATTGATGTTTACAGGTTTAATACTAAATTAAATATACCGTAGAATTCTCGTAATCCAGTGTATGGTACTACTGGTAAACTCTTATGGAATTATGTTTTAATGCAGTAAGAATTGTAAATATTTAATGAATTACCTTATTATTTGTAGAAATCAAATTTGTCAGTTACTAAAACTACAACCCCTGAAGGTACCTACAAGCATGAAAGTAAGTTCAAACTTTGTAAAAATGTTTTATAGCCGTTTTTTAATGTAAAATTGCTTTCTTTTCTTTCATATTGAAGCAGGAATGGTTTTGTGTTTTAAAAATAAGTTGTTTTGCACTGTTCGAATTAAAACAGATACAGCTAAAACAAAACTAGATCATATATATCATATAATTATATCAACTGCAATATGTGTGTATATAACATAACAGTAATTTCATGTTGATGTGTATACTATGATGGAACAGTTTATCATTATTGGCATCTTTTGATATACCCAGTATGTGTAAGAACATGAAAGATATACACTAACTTATAGTAGAATATCAAACTTATTTTCAGGAATTGATGACAAGATCGCACTTAATTTTGTAAGTACCGGTACACATTTTAAACTGAGTGTTATGATGGAATAAGCTTTTGATTATTTAAAAACTTTTTCCGCTTTTAAAACTGTTAGTGCTTACTAGTTTCTTTAATAATTAATTAGAAAATTTCTGTTTTATAGAAAATATTTAGAAACTAAAGAACAAAATCTCCAAAAATGGTCAAATTGTGCTGGCCTTTGTGCATAAGTGGTCAAATGATTTTATATGATACGTCACGTCATTTCCCGCAATATTTGAGCAAACACATTCGCATGGATACATCCCCATTATAGGCAGTGTCTTATTTCATATTAACTTTTGTTTTTATTTGTAAATGTTTAAATCATTTCAGTATTCAGAAGCTTTGAATATAGTGTCAAAGGTTCTAGGATGTGGAGAGCAGATGTGGTAGGTTGGCTTGTTTTAAAAATTAAGATTGATTGTTACACTGCTTGGGGTTTTTCTTTCTGCTTTTTAATATAACTATTGTCCCACAAAAATAGTTTGAGTTGCAAAATGTGTGATCATTCTTTGTTATTTGCACTTGTAGACCTTCTTTGCTTAAAATGTTTCGATTATCCATCTTTCATTTTCACATGTCATAATAATCAGTCATTCCAAATTGTTGTCATGTGTCTATAAAATTGTTTTAGCAATTAGTGTATTTTAATTCAGATTCATCTCAGAATTACAATTGTGACTATGTCATCGTTAAATTGGTGTCTCTCATAACTCAAAAAGTGTATGTCATTCATAGTCAATATAGTATATAGTTGTGCACATGAATTATCAATAATCCTCATTCATTAATTGGAATGGTTATAACACTTTGACTGGTGTGTTACAGTTGACTTTCTATAAATCGTTAAAAACTATATATTGATTTTGACAGCCAAGAAGAGGACCATAAGCGCCATCATGCATTCATAGAGGATACGTTTAGTTTTATTAAATGTGAAAGGAGAAAGTTTGGTTTCGGCAAGGTTTATTTCTCAAACAAGGCAAGTAAAAAATTTTACATTAATAAATCCTAGTATTACCTCAACAAATTAACTACATCCCCATACCTTCTTTTAGCATAATATAACTGTTGAATTTTGCTATATTGAACGTTTTTATAGCAGAGAGTACTACACATATGCATGAGGTGTTCTTTCAACACTAATTTAAATATATATGGTCGATAAAGCATTACTTTCCGTTTTTAATATGTATAAAGGTCAGGAGGATCAGACAATTGTGTTAAGGTATAGAAGCCAACATATCAAATGTTATAAATAGCTCTTCAACTTGGTAAACTGTTTCTTTAAAACTTAAAGCAGATTCTTGATAAACTATCCTTAACTTATGTTTGTCATAGAACTATTACTCACCTTGTTTCAACAGGAGAATCTTCGGTTTGCATAGACAATATTGTCAAATGAAACAGATTGTGTTTATTAACTATAGTCCCCTACTGGTTTTTGACCTGAGAGGTCACTTAAGGTTTGCCCTCCATCAGTCAGTACATCCGTCAAAAATCTGTATCCTGACCTAACTTGAACAGTTTCTATGCAAGATTTCTGAAATTTGTAATGTGGATAGGGGCAAAAAAGGAGTTTATGCACATCCAATTTTTGAACCGTTGGCTTCAAACTGGAAGGGGACTATTGTATTGCTTCCAAAAAGTGATTAGTTTATTTTAGAAATTTACATATAATGATGATTTAAAGTTATCAAATTTAATATATATTTACAATTTACATTTTTCACCATTTATTTTCATGTATTGAATTGTAATACACATTTCTTGGTATTTATGATGAAATTTAATCTTTAAAACAATGCTACTTTAGATCTCCAAACATTTCACAAAAAGTTTTTTGTTCTTGCAAGTTAGAGAAAAGATATATTTTGCTGGTAATTAATCCAAAGTACATGTAGTGAATAAAAGTAAAATCAAAATGATCAATACTATGGTTGGGTACTTCAGACAGTTTTGGATTCCAGTGCCAGTTTATAATTGATTAGGATAAATTTCAGTACAGCAATACATGTTTTTTTACAGCAAACTTCTGCTATTGAACACTTAAAATTAACCAAATGTTCATCATGTCAGATGAATTCAAGGAGTCTTAATAGAGAAATTGTACTGTATTACAAAATACTACAAGAATTTGTCTGTGTAACCAAAACCAGAATGCATTTTGGTACATGAAGTAGGAAATCAACATATCAAAACATCACATTTCTACCAATTTGCCCCTTTTTACCAACATAGTAAACGATTACAATTATGTTTTGTTTCTTTATAAACACTTCAGGTATTGGACAAAGTGATGGAAAATTTAACTGTAGATGCGATGTACACCATACCAGATAAGAAGTTAGTGCTTTTTAAAACTGTTTCTTGTGCATGTTTTCTGGGTTAACAATGCAGGTTGTTTCCTAGTCACTGCCATTTGATAATTATATGGAATGCTTGAAAAATGTCACTGATGACTTGAATGTGCATGGTTTGTTTGATTAATTGTTTAGGGCTGCATTTAATATAAATCAGATTGGAAATCAGTATTGGTGAATTTTTGTTTATACTAATTTATTTAAGGTCGATTGTGAAACACTTTTTGCAACTTATATTTCTCACTCTCGACACCTACTTCCTGATGGTATCCATTCCCACGAGGGTACGAAAGAGAAGCCAGCTTTCCCTTTTTATGGTGAGAGTCAAACAAGGGAGATACTGGTACCATTTATTTGTTCTTTGGTATGACACAGTCAGGTATCGAACCCAGACCTCCTGCACTCGAAGAGGACAGTGAATGTTTATAACGGAGATGTTAACTTTTGATGTTAGCATCACTGCAAATAAATATTTAGAGTATTAGTGTATCTTATCTTTAGATCTACAGTATAAGGATTAGGGTAAGTCATTTTAATTAGTGTAATTTTGGTTGTGTTTCAATATATTAAATATTTGAAACGCACAAATGATTAAAATGTATTGTATCATAGGTATATTAAATACTATAATTTCAGATTGTAATTACCGGTATATTTTTTGTTTATTAGTAGACCTATAACAACGCCACCTACCATGATGGTGAGGAATGTGCCAAAGGACAGTCAATTGTGGAAATTGTTTCATGAACACCGACAGTAAGTAATTATGTCTCCCACATAAAAAATTATAGTGGGGAGACAAATTGATTTTGTGTGTGTTCGTCTGTCTTCCACAAAGTTTGTTCTCCTTAACCAATTGTCAGATTTAAACAAACTTCACATGAACAGTTGCTATCAAGCCTAATTTTTCTATCATAAACAATTTATTAGTATATCTCACTCATTTATAATAAATATAAACTGCCAAAGCATGTTGGTCACAGCTGCTTTGTTGCTAGATGATATGTTATTGCTTTGCATAATTATAATATGGTAATAAGCCTCAACCATATTTAAATTCTGTGAAGAGTTTCATACAAGGCCTTGATCAACTGCACTATATGCACTTTTACAATACAAGGGAATCAATATTCATATAACATATCTTTTGGTTTCAATTATATGTATAGTAATTTATTATCCAGGCCTGTGGCATTAGTGATTCATATACATGCATATTAAATAGTATTTACTTGAACTATTAAAACGTTTATTACAGCTAAATATCATTCATAAATATTAGAAACAAAATCAAAATTTATTAACTTTTTTTGTCTCCCACATACAGTGTGGGAACCATATTTTTGTTGGCTTTTCTTAGAAAAGTTTGGCTGTCCAATCTCGAGGATCAAACAATTCAAACCCATAATTATTCTGAAAAGTGCTTTCTGGAATTACAGCAGTGTTTTATAGTCTCTAAGTGCTGTTGGCAGGGCATTCCAGAGCTTTGGCGCTATGGCTCTAAAACAACAATCACCATGTGAGACAAGTCTGAATGATTAGTTGTTCAATTCTAACTAAGTAAACTTGTTATCTAACAGTAATTGTTATAATTATTTTCAGGATGGCTCAAAATTACATACCAAGTGTCTTGTATAAAGAATTACTTGTGACAATTGTAATGCTGTATTCACTGGCACCATATGAACAGTGTGCAGAGGTCTGCTGTTCGACCCAAAAGGATGGTAGACTTGTGTTCGGATTCTAACTTTTTTAAGCAGTGGATTTTTCCCCCTGGTTATTTCCCCCTTTCAATTTATTATGTATGTTTCAGGTCTAATATCTGTATATTTATAAGGGGTGTTCAATTAATATGCAGAAAATAGTATAAGTATAATTGATTTTAATCTTATCATTATGAGTCACTGATGCCCTCTTTAACACATGACTTTGTTTGTATGCGGCAAGTATAACAAATACATATTTTTCTTACTGCACTGCATAATGACCTCACCTTTTCTCATAAATGACGTCAATATATCTAAAAAATTACGTCATGTAATGGCGCCATTTATATTGCGGAGATTTTTTCAGGAGAAAAGATGATGTTTTCGTGTCTATTTGCTTCATGATAAAAAGAATCTAACACTCGTTGTCAATTGATATAACCTTTTATCAAACTTGATCGTGAAATTGTTATTAATCTCGCCAAAGGCAAATTTTTCGTGTACACAACACAAACATAGGAGCCAGTCTCAAGAAAAACCTGCTATAATGACATGATGTTATTATTATGTAACAATTGTCAGGGAGGGGAATCACGTGACTATTTGTAAGGGTAGTAAAGAGTTTTGTAATGGCGGAATCTGAGGTTAATATTATTTTATTATTTAAACTAGATTCAATTTTACCTATTAATGTTGACCATTTTCGAGGTATCAACAACAAGTCACGCGATTCTTCTCCTTATAGTACTATATCTTAAATCTTTATCTCTAAACTTTCTCAGGAATTAGGTAAAAATAACATGTTATTTACTTAGGTGACCAAATTCTGAAAAGTACTTGGATTAAGAAACTTTAAGGAGGAGTATATTGGTAAAAACACTTATAGCCATTCACTAAAAATTATTATTTAGGATTTTTTTAAATAAATCATCTTTCTTGACGTGATGCTGTTTGAAAATATTTACGTCAAAGATTTAGCACATACTGAATTTATGAAATGCTTTGTTATGTCAAAAAACTTTTTAATGACATATGCGACGTCGCGCGAATGGCTTCGAATAGTGTCTCTTTAAAAATCGATATAACTTCTTAAAAAATCAGGATAATACATGTGACACAATTTCTTTTGCCTTTTGATTACTTATAAAAAAAATTTTTTTTAAATTATGAGAAACAAATAGTATATACTTTTGTCAATATACTGGTAGCAGTGTTTCCTGGAGAGCGGCTCATATGTGTAAAAGTACATAGACAAGTGGCATAACTAAATGATAATTTGGAACGGAGCTTTTGCCCTTTTTTAAAATGTCCTTAAATTTCATATTCTGTTAACCTTCAAACTTTAATTACTATCATTATATTCTATCAAAATCTTACTTGGGGCATATGTTCCTTTTGTATTCAAATCATAACTAGGTGTTGAAGATTAGGTTTTTTGCAAAACTTGCCTTACAGCAGCTGGATTGCTTTTGTTTCATGCGCAATATCTTTTAGGAATGTAAGGTCATTTTCTCTTTTAGATAAAATACTTACAATTCAGAAGTAGCCTGTGTAGGTGTGCTTTGATTGTACATTAATACTGTGTTTGTAACATACTATTTTCTGTATATTCTTGTGGTTCATCATTTTATGAAATGTCAGCTTTAATTTTGACTGGAAAAAAATCAATCGAGAGCAAATGCACCTGACATGCAAGGTTCACAGTGTTTGTTACACAAAATAACAACTTTTTCATATTTTATTATTTCTGCTGTAACATAAGTTGCATGTACTCTGTATGTTACAGTATTTAATAAAAACACAACCTTATTCTACATGATAGTTATAGCGTGTTCATTGTCTTCAAAACGATGATGTGATTCCCGCATAAATAGTTAGATGCATCCCTGCTTTGATAACAGGTTACCCGTTTTATTCAATGACATGACAATAACAAAAAGTTTAATGTTCATCCATATCACCAACATTCTGAATAGCCCAGCGTATATTCTTCTACTTGTGGTCATTTCATGCAATTGGAGCAATCTTGGTTCGAATATCACTTGCAAAATAATATATTTTATATTTTATTATAATTTTACTTAATGTATTGTATGACATTTTATATTAATAAAGTTTAGTGCTTATGTTTTATGTAGGATCTATTTATGATTATAGTTTTAATAAATAAGGATAAAAAACCCACATAAGTAGATGCCGATTTCTGGATTCGAACCTATAAAAAACTATAAATATGTCTAAATAAGCAAACACTGTGTGTCTTACTACTGTTTTGATTTGGGATCTGTATTTGCCATAAATAGACATGTTTGTAAAAATATTTCATTTTCATTTGGTGATTATATATACAAACATGGGTATAATGTCATGATTTTTCTTACATGTCGCAAATCATAAAGTCATGATTTTTCTTACCTGTCGCAGGTCATATGCTTGACTGTTAATAAAACAGTCTATTTGACATACTGGTTACTATAAATACCTTATGGAATATTCTTAACCACGGCTGGTTTTTGCCGTACACAAACTGTTTAAGGGCTTGGTACACAAACATATTTTGCACGAAATTACTACACTAACAATGAGATATATTTAATCAATATAAACTGACTAGCAAAAATTTGGCTCCTGTATCATTAGGAATACACAAGTGTACATGAATGTTTATCCTATGATGCACAAATTTTAGAATATATTTATTAACTATCAACATTAAACAGGTTGTGTTTTGTTTTTACATAATTTGAAAAGATTCTAGGATTTTGAGCATACCAAAGTCTTAAAGCACTGTAAATTTCCTGTGATATCTCATCGACCCGTCCAATAAATATTCAAGTATTCAAAATACCTGCGACAGGTTGTAAATTTGACTGATATACACTCATGTACATGATTATAAACTAGATTGTTTTTGTTTTAAGTAATCTGTCAATTTTCAAATTATGTTCTTATTTGTGGTGTAGTTTTTAGCATACCACCATCGCAATCCAATGGAAGTGGTTTAACTCCTAGCTGAGTTGGCACCTTTTTCAATGTTTTTTATATAACCCCAAAAATGAAACATCTATAGACTACAACTCACAGGTATAAACTGTTTTTTGAGTTTGAATACCTACAGTCAACATATTTCCAATTAATATTTTATGATTCAGTTGAATAAATTTGTTTATTAAACAAATGCTGTGTTTATATAATAGTGTTATGAATGTTTACAGTTATTTTTATGTAATGTATTTTATTGCTTTTCAAGCATGATACAAACAAAACACAGATTTTATTATAGTGTTGACAACAATGATTCCTTTAATTTGTTCAATAGAATAGTTCTCTCATAATCAGTACTTATTCAACCCATTACAGTTACTGATAGATATTATCATCCTATTAACAATAGTCATAAGGTTCTTGTTTTCGATCATAGCTTTGTAATATGTAGTAGGTATCTTAAATTTTCCTTTGTGTATAGTGTGGAGATAATAACCTGATCCTTGAACCCGCTATAAGCATAATTTAAGGTGATTAGATACTCTTTGATCTTGTTGTACAAGAGATTCTTAACATATAAAATTCATGAAGTGCATTCTAATATTATTTTTAGAAAATTATGGACAGTTTTGCTAGGCTAGTTCTTGAGATATCCTTATATTTAGCGTAGAACCCCTAAATAGTGAGGTTTACATATATTAGGAAAAGTATGCCTTCCAAGTACATGAAAATTGGTGTATACGTAATTTTGCATGTAAGATAAAGATGTATAAGTTTTTTTGGACTGTGTACATAATTTTTATTTCCAAATATTATTTTATGACATCGTTTTTTGACCAAAAATCAATTTTACAACAAAAACTGGTTGTATAACATAACATGGTGTTTTGATGCAAATCTTATGTCAATCAGAACATAAACAAGTTACATAGAAAAAATCACATCACTTGCTCAGCTAGATTTTATTTAATTTAGGTTTTAGTGTTTCATGAATCCATTAGGTACCCATTTGGTAGATATTACCAACGTTCGGTAACAAGTAACATGATTTAAGTGGATATGGATAATTATTGCGATCAATTTAAATTACGTTTTACCAACGACCAATTAATGTGGCTGAACTTATGTGTCAGGAATTATTGGTTTAGCTAGTGATGGCTTGATATTGGTGTATTCAGTACTTGATAAAAGCTAACACACAGTAATAAGAAATTGTGGCTATTGAGAGAGTAATCTTTCATGATCATCTGTGTTAAAAGGAACCTTTTATTTGCGTCCGATTGAGACAGATTTCTTCTATTTCCTGTCACGCCTTAGTTATCCAATCGCCTTAACAGTTGATTTCTGGTCTATACTTAACTTCGATTGTATGTTCTCACAAATCAAACGTATTTCAAATGTGTAACACAAAATATTTTGCTCATGGTAATTGATATATTTCTGTGATTTAAAGGGATATGTAAATTTTACATTTTGGCGGCCATCTTGATCAATGATCAATAATTACATTTTCTATCGAATAGCACTTAATCCAATGTGTTTGTAGTTGTCAATATTTAATTGAAAAGTAAATTGTATAAAAAGACTGAAAAAAAATAATTTTATAGCACTTTTCTTATTTGGCAGCCATTTTGTTGGCCATTTTGGATATGTTCTGTATAAAGTATCAATTGAATGTCTACCAAGTTATTTGTAATAACAAATGCAATATACATATTTAAAATCTTGTTCTTAATGCATGTTTTTTATTGAAGAGATATGACATTTTTCCATTTCTGGGGCCGTCTTGAATATTTCAAAATGCCCAATGATGACAAAGTTGCATCATCCGGTTTCTATGTAGGGACATGTTATAGAACCATATTATGCAAATCATTTTGTGCATACTATTTTTTTGGGCTCATCGACTGGCGTACCGACTAAAGGACCTTGTAATATAATCATTGCATAAAGGTCAGGATCAGGTTTATATTTCTGCACTGTATATTGCCTAGCAGGCCAAGTTAAGTTTAGAGTTTATTCATGTATGATATTTACAATACTGAAAGTATGTTTAACACAAAGTATGTTTAACACAAATTAAACATAAATAAAAGAAAATTATAATGCACTATGTTGTTGTTATATATATATGTCAGCAAAATTGACTTGAGTCTAATTAAATGTGGAAAGCTCTTCCTATGCAGTTATATAACCCTTTGGTGCGTTAATTTTATTGACAAAGGCTGGTCACCGTATATGCAAGTCTCGGGGAATTCTGTCAGTCAAAACTATACTTAGTGCAAAAAGGAATTCAAATCAACTAAGTAAGTATGGAAATTACAATTTTTTGTCATATTATTGGTTAAAAACAAAGGGAATATATTTGTAAGCTTAAATAAGATTTCAATTTTTTTTGGCATTGAGTAAAATTATATCCAAGCTTATTTATACCACATCAATTTATATCTTAGTAAAGGCAAGCCCTATGGGTATTTACCATTAAACTTTACAGCATATTTTATGGTTAAAGTCAGGACCTCAGGGTACCACCTCTATACAGCATATACCATGGTTAAGGCAAGTCCTCTGGGTACCTCCACCATTATACTATACTATACAACATATATCATGGTTATTGGCAGGACCTCTGGGTACCTCCACCATTATACTATACTATACAGCATATATCATGGTTATTGGCAGGACCTCAGGGTACCCCCACCATTATACTTTACTATACAGCATATATCATGGTTATTGGCAGGACCTCTGGGTACCTCCACCATTATACTCTACCATACAGCATATATCATGGTTATTGGTAGGACCTCTGGGTACCTTCACCATTATACTATACTATACAGCATATATCATGGTTATTGGCAGGACCTCTGGGTACCTCCACCATTATACTATACTATACAGCATATATCATGGTTATTGGCAGGACCTCTGGGTACCTCCACCATAATAGTATACTATACAGCATATATCATGGTTATTGGCAGGACCTCTGGGTACCTTCATCATTATACTATGCTATACAGCATATATCATGGTTATTGGCAGGACCTCTGGGTACCTCCACCAATATACTTTGCTATACAGCATATATTATGGTTATTGGCAGGACCTCTGGGTACCTTCATCATTATACTATACTATACAGAATATATCATGGTTATTGGCAGGACCTCTGGGTACCTCTACCATTATACTATACTATACAGCACATATCATGGTTATTGGCAGGACCTCTGGGTACCTTCACCATTATACTATACCATACAGCATAAATCATGGTTATTGGCAGGACCTCAGGGTACCTTCACCATTATGCTATACTATACAGCACATATCATGGTTATTGGCAGGACCTCTGGGTACCTCCACCATTATACTATACTATACAGCACATATCATGGTTATTGGCAGGACCTCTGGATACCTCTACCATTATACTATGCTATACAGCATATATCATGGTTATTGGCAGGACCTAAGGGTACCTTCATCATTATACTGTAACATACAGCATATATCATGGTTATTGGCAGGACCTCTGGGTACCTCCACCATTATACTTTGCTATACAGCATATATCATGGTTATTGGCAGGACCTCTGGGTACCCCCACCATTATACTTTGCTATACAGCATATATCATGGTTATTGGCAGGACCTCTGGGTACCTCCACCATTATACTATACTATACAGCACATATCATGGTTATTGGCAGGACCTCAGGGTACCTCAAACATTATACTATACAATACAGCACATATCATGGTTATTGGAAGGACCTCGGGGTACCTCCATCATTATACTATACCATACAGCACATATTATGGTTATTGGCAGGACCTCAGGGTACCTTCACCATTATGCTCTACTATACAGCACATATTATGGTTATTGGCAGGACCTCTGCGTACCTCCACCATTATACTATACTATACAGCACATATCATGGTTATTGGCAGGACCTCGGGGTACCTCCATCATTATACTATACCATACAGCACAAATCATGGTTATTGACAGGACCTCTGGGTACCTTCATAATTATACTATACTATACAGCACATATTATGGTTATTGGCAGGACCTCAGGGTACCTTCACCATTATGCTCTACTATACAGCACATATTATGGTTATTGGCAGGACCTCTGCGTACCTACACCATTATACTATACTATACAGCACATATCATGGTTATTGGCAGGACCTCTGGATACCTCTACCATTATACTATGCTATACAGCATATATCATGGTTATTGGCAGGACCTCTGGGTACCTCCACCATTATACTTTACTATACAGCATATGTCATAGTTATTGGCAGGACCTCAGGGTACCTCCACCATTATACTTCATCAAACAGCATATATCATGGTTATTGGCAGGACATATGGGTACCCCCACCATTATACTATACTATACAGCACATATCATGGTTATTGGCAGGACCTCTGTGTACCTCCACCATTATACTATACTATACAGCATATATCACGGTTATTGGCAGGACCTCGGGGTACCTCCATCATTATACTATACCATACAGCACAAATCATGGTTATTGGCAGGACCTCTGGGTACCTTCATCATTATACTATACTATACAGCACATATCATGGTTATTGGCAGGACCTCTGGGTACCTCCACCATTAAACTATACAATACAGCACATATCATGGTTATTGGCAGGACCTCTGGGTACCTCTACCATTATACTATGCTATACAACATATATCATGGTTATTGGCAGGACCTCTGGGTACCTTCACCATTCTACTTTACTATACCGTACATATCATGGTTATTGGCAGGACCTCTGGGTACCTTCACCATTTTACTTTACTATACCGTACATATCATGGTTATTGGCAGGACCTCTGGGTACCTTCATCATTATACTATACTATACAGCATATATCATGGTTATTGGCAGGACCTAAGGGTACCTTCACCATTATACTGTAACATACAGCATATATCATGGTTATTGGCAGGACCTCTGGGTACCTTCATCATTATACTTTTCTATACAACATATATCATGGTCATTGGCAGGACCTCTGGGTACCTCTACCATTATACTGTACTATACCGCACATGTTATGGTTATTGGCAGGACCTCTGGGTACCTCAAACATTATACAATACTATACAGCATATATCATGGTTATTGGCAGGACCTCTGGGTACCTCCACCATTATACTATACTATACAGCATATATCATGGTTATTGGCAGGACCTCTGGGTACCTCCACCATTATACTATACTATACAGCACATATTATGGTTATTGGCAGGACCTCTGGGTACCTCCACCATTATACTTTACTATACAGCATATATCATGGTTATTGGCAGGACCTCTGGGTACCTCCACCATTATACTATACTATACAGCACATATTATGGTTATTGGCAGGACCTCATGGTACCTCTACCATTATACTATACTATACAGCATATATCATGGTTATTGGCAGGACCTCTGGGTACCTCCACCATTATACTATACTATACAGCACATTTCATGGTTATTGGCAGGACCTCTGGGTACCTCCACCATTATACTATACTATACAGCATATATCATGGTTATTGGCAGGACCTCTGGGTACCTTCACCATTATACTATACTATACAGAATATATCATGGTTATTGGCAGGACTTCTGGGTACCTTCACCATTATACTATACTATACAACATATATCATGGTTCAAGGCAGGACCTCTGGGTACCTCTACAATCATACTACAAATTAAGGTGCAATATATTGTACAATATTGACCTTGTAATTTGAGGCAGAACTGCAATATTATTCTTTTGATTCCTTTTAGTTTTTCTGTATGTGAACTAAATATCAGTATAATTATTTTAAATATGATAAATTACAATTTAAGTCACTATTTCTGATTAAATCAACATTTTTGTATACCTGTCATAATTGGTCCTGCCAATAACCAAAAATCACGGGTTTTTGGCAGGACTATACTTTAGTCCTGCCAATAAACTTATTGGTAACTTCGATCCTGCCAATAACTCTTACCAGCGAGGTGTGAACAACAAAATAAATTGACACTCTTTGATAGATTAACACCTTTTACAAGGGTTTAACATGGTGTACAGTTGTTTATCGAAGACAATGTATTGATTGAAGTTATCGGCGACAGTTTGCTTATCTTTAGATTAAAGAGTGCTGCATAATGAGACCGACGACAGTTTGTAGCACGTTTTCGGATGGTACGTAATTTTGGACAATGTTTTATTTATGCAATATACGTTTAAGTAAATTGCTGGTTGGTGTTAATTACCATATAAAGTTAACACTACTGATACATTACAATAGTATCTTCAACATCACTATCTCGTGATATTTTGAACAAATAAGACATAGATTTCTGATAATTCATGTAAAATGGAAAAACGTAAACAATTAATGACTCAATCACAAAACCTGTGTGATAAATGTAGATGCTATTGATTTCGTGTTTAATGGTCCAATTTATGTTTTAAAAAAATCAAGAATTAATTTATTATGTATCATTTTAATGCTTCATGTGAGAATTTGACAACATTGATTCTTTCAATTTGACTAAATTATTTGTTTTATTTTGTTTTAGGTTCAGACGATACTTAAGAGAAAGGCGAAGATCCTAGATGGTTTTGAAACTAATGGCGGTGGTGATAGAAAGCGTGTCATTTGAAAATGAAGATATTTTGTTTTTCATTGCTTAGTACATGTACTTTATTTATTGAAACAATTAGATTTCATTGTAAATAAAAAATAAAATGAATATAACTCTGAATGTTGCTTTTCTTCTTATGTTATGTAGTTAATATACTTAACGCCATTAAAAAGTCTCAATCATGGTACATGACTGTATAAATGTTCAATGTCACAACCAGTCCGCTTGGTTTCGCTATTAAGACCGACTCGCTAATAAGACCACTTTGTGTCGGTCCCATGGGTGGTCTTAATAGCGGAACTTTACTGTATTTAATACATTTGTAATTATAAATGTTAAAGATATTTAAAGCGCACTTGTAGTAAGTCGGCAATTTTTCAGTATGTATGCAGTAATATTTTTAATAAAACATATGAATAAATGGTAAGTAATTGCCAAATTCATTTTAAAGTATGGTGTATTTTACCTGCTTGCTAAAGATTAGCATAAATACTGATCATAAATTTCGTCTAGTCAAGCTCTCTAATTATGTCCTTATTGGTTGCTTGTGGAACATCATAGTTAACTAATCAACATATTTGCACAAATACCTCAGATGTTAAAAGATACTCAAAACTTTGTGACATACTTCTCAAAATAAAAAAAATGGCACTTTGTGCATGGTGCAGAAAAGGCGATATCTACATACATCTGTGTTAACAATCGATGGTTGTCGTAGCCAATCAATTACCAATGTCTTCTAAAGATTCTAATAAAAGAAATTCTAACATATTTGATATATATTGGGGCTGTCTTAATTTGCTTAAATCTTCTGAAATTGCATGTTATGTGTTGTCACGGACCTATATACATAGGTCCGTGTTGTTGTTGAGCATAAATTGTGTGATATCGAACATACTTCATTCGATATGTTACGTACTACATTATCTTCATAATAATGAATTATTTATAACATGAGGAATTAATATATACATGTAAATGAATGTTTTATATTAACTGAACAAGGTTAACCATAGTGCGTGTTCTCTACCTCTAATTCACTATCATGTGCCAGTTTTCGATTCAGTCTCAATCATAAAGGGTCTCATTATCCGGTCTATTTATGAACATAGTTTCATACGAAGTTGAAGTCGATCAGTCAACTATGCCATCCTTATTGTGAGAATACCTGTGCAATAAACACAGCAATCAAGTGGTACCATTATATATGCACGGTTATAAAACATTGTCATATACTGTCACTATGATACCTAATTTTACTAAAGAAAAATGTGATACATTGCCATTAAAGTACCCCGATTGATAACTTTTGCACTGCACAGTATATTTCACCGATGTTTGAATATTGTGACAACCCAACAAAAACATGAGCATTGGTCACATTATGTTCCTACTGGCTGTGTCATGGTTAAATTCACAAAAGACAAAATCATATTCATTCCAAAATAGTACATGTCGTTACATAGCATTATTAGCTCACAAAGCAAAATAAACAACAAAATACCTAGGTGTCACTCTTAGTAAAGATTTGAGTTTGTTAAAGTATTAAAACTCACTCAAAAAGAAATATCAAACAACTAGACGTCCAAGGGCAACATGTCAAGCCCGCCAATTGTCAAGAGATGAAGAGAATACGGTTATATAATTCTATACGGTGCATATAATACCCATTTTTTCCCTTCGACACTGCGATAAATGACATTGTCATATTCTGAAAAAGATGTTTTGGACACTTTCTTGACCTTTGAGCTGCATACGCGGATCTTGTGACACATCATCTCTTCATGGTGAACATTTATGCCCAGTAAATTGATAATCACCAAATCAATGACGGTGTAATATTTCAGACAAGATGTTTAGATCCCTCTGTAAGTGTGACCTTGACCTTTTTGCTACAAAGGTCTTGCAAGAAACACATAAGGTCATCATGGTGAATACTAAATATGCCAAATAATTTGAAAATCACTCAATAAATGACCGAGTAATATTCCCCATTTTTTTATGTTTGACCTCTATGTGTTACCTCTGAGCTATGGACTAAATGGGTTTTTGCAAACAATAAACCGTCTCATCATGGTGAGCATTTGTGCCAAATGATTTAAAAATCCCTCTACAAATGACAGTGTTATGGTCCAGACTAGATGTTTTAGACCCATTTTAATCTCTGTGTGACCTTGACTTTTGACCTCTGTGTGACCTAGACTTTTGAGCTCTGGACTCTGGGTCTTGCGCACAACACATCGTCTCATTATTGTGAACACTTGTGCCAAGTTATTTGAAAATCTCCAAATAAATGACAAGAGTAATGGTCCAGACAAACCAATTTCGTGTGGTGACAATACCAATACTGCAAGCGGGCTCAACAAGAAAATGAAACAGTAAAAGAATCATGTTTAACACATATGCCCGCCCACATCTGGAGTATTGCTCTACCATTTGACTGCACCAATGGCATAAATCCCTCACATAAAAATCGAGCAACTGCAGCGATCAGAATCTTGGTACGTATTGCATGCAGCTCTAGACCAGTGCAAGATATTTTCTTGCATAACATTTTAGTATCTGTACTCTTTGCATAGAACAGTCATGTCAAAACATAATACATGCAGCAAGTCAAACTTTCAGCAATGAATACCATTTTCAGTCAAAGGTTTAGATCTAGAACAATTAAATATCAAACTTTACTAAAACATGGTTCATACAGAACTTCCCAAAACACATTCAAGTAGTTTTCAAGGACATTCCCCCCATTTTCAAGGACTAAAAATGTTGATATTTTCGGTATAGAGAAGAATGGATCAAATGCATTTTTAAGTATCCCCCATGATGAACATCACAGCAGCACTAATAAAATGACACAGCGTGAGAATTACTTTAATAGAGCATATAACTCATAGACTACCATACCATACTGTATTAACATGTGTATGTATTTCAATGTCACCGATATATAAAGCGCCAGTCATTTCTGACTTATTAGACACCTTCTCCCTGATGACATTAATTTACATTTAGGCATACAGTAAACATTATTTAACTAACTGGTGCCCTACATGGATTTGAACCTTCAATCTCCGGCTCCCAATGATTGTTTGTTTGTTTCATCGGGTTTAACGCCGTTTCTCAACGATATTTCAGTTATATACAGCGGCCGGTTCACCTAACCAGTTTTTCCTGGACTGAATACTAACCAGTACTAACTTACCCTTCCACAAGGAGCCAGCAACTTCTCCACATGTGGAGGAAAATAAACATTTTGTCAAATTTTCATGGAAGGGTATGACCTGCCACGACCGGGAATCGAACCCGGATCGCCGGGTTACAAGTCCAGCGCACTAACCACTGGACCACGGCTTCGGCTCCCAATGAGTCTTTACATAACATAATTATCAATTTTTGTATTATGTTACAGGTAAGCAGGTGTTTTACCTGATTGATGAGACAGAGTGTGTGGGTAAGGGTGCTGATTCTGTGGCAAGCATGGCACATCATTATTTCAATTATTATGGTGTTGGAGAAAAACATGGACAGGTATTATCAATAAACGTATTTCAGTTTGCTAATAAAAAAATAATTGAATATTGAATAAATGAAATTTAAAATAAAAACAACACCATATTATGGTATGGTTTATGGCGAATTTTAACAGGTATCTATTACTTTTGAATATTGTTCAGTTTATTATTTTATAATTGAAAATAGAAATGTTTTTCAATGTATTCATTTTGTTGTATTTTCATTATCAAATCGTGTTACTCATATAGGCTTCATGGATAAGATAGTTTTGAGTCATTATTCAATATTCGCTTTTATTCAAAGACTGCAGTTTAAAAAATGCTGATTTGGATGTATCATTGATATGAAATATTAGCTTTTGTTCTTAATTTCAGGGCTCCACACAACATTGAAAATGTCCACCATGGTTGTTGGACATACCAAGTTTGCACCAGATTGGCATTTTGGTCTATGGAAAATAAAATGGCGGGATTCTGTTGCAGAATCTTTTCAAGGAGTTGCTGCGACTGTGTTGTTATCTACGAATGGTGGTCACAATATACCACAACTTGTCTGTGACAGCAGTAAACCTGTTAAGTTCTTTTCATGGAGAAAAATTCTGTCAATGTTTTTTAAGCCATTGATACATTTAACCAAATTTCATCATTTTTATATTAATGCCATGTTCAGGAGTGGTAACCTGCAAGGAAGGCCTTATGTCTGAGGAAAACAAATTCCAATTACTCAAGTGCCGGCCTTGTGATGTAGCGGGATTCCCTCTTGAGGTTATTCTCCAAGGGTTGGACCCAGTCAGGCAATGGTATCTTCATGACAATATTAGGGAGTTTGTCCGATCTAAAGATGCACAGCACCGTGTGTGCCCTAAGCCAAGTTGTCAAAAGCCAAGTACTAAAAAGTTATCTTAACTTAGATGCATATTAAATGCATGATTTATTGGGCCTACACATTGTTGTCAGTTGTGTTTATAATTTAATTTATATTAAAACTAATATTGATATGCAATGTATTAGCAAAAAATGTAAATGTCGGAATGGTTGGAATGTTTTTTACATTACACTTCTTGGATATAACACATGAAATCTCTGTTGTTGCATAAATTGTTGCATCGTGAAATCTGCAATGTGATAAATGTTTAATGAAATTAACCTGAAGTCATATACAGTCAAACTTGTGTTAAAGACCACCTGTGAACAAAGACCACTATTGCAAACCCTGTCTGCAAAGACCACCAATTTTATCTCCCATCAGACCATTCAATGATATTTAATCTGTTAATAGAGACCACCTGTAAACAAAGACCACAGTTTGCTGTTCCCATGGGTGGTCTTTACAGACAGGTTTGACTGTACATGCAAATATTTGTATGGAATGACTACATTTGTTAGATCTTATATTTTTCTGATTTAAATGTACAGTATAAAATTTCATTCTTTTAATTCATGAATATTTGTACCAAGTACAATAATATATCATATAGAAAATGACACTTTCCAAATTGTTACGGTTGCTAGGCAGAATACATGTATTCTATGTAAGTCTGTTGTCATGGAAATTTGCAAGATTTGAAATGAATGTTATATTTATGTAATGGAACATAGATAGTTATGATTTAGAAATTGTTACGTCAAGCTTTAGGATTGCATACTATTTTTCCTAGTTTCGACTATTTAATGGACAATAAGTGACTATATCTTATTCATTGAGGATTCATGGAATACATATTGCAAGACATGGATTTTATGTTAAATGGTTAAATCTGTTGTTTTTCTCAAGCAAACATTATGTATCAGTTATTCTTTTTGAAGACATAGAATACTTCTATTGTAGATGTACATGTATAACATGAATGTTGTTTTACGCTGAATACTTACTTAAATTCAATGTTATAGTTGCTTAGCAACAAATGTAAATGTTTTCTGGTCAATATTGTCTGTTAATGTAATTAATTACTGTTTATATATTAAGCATAAATTATTCCATTAGGACGATTTTGACAATATGCCTGAGCATTCTTCTACAATCATTTATAAGCAAAAAAGGAATTGTTTGAAAACTTGCACATGGAATTGCTTTATTAAAGTGTAGTCTAGCTTACAGAAAACACCTACAATATATACATTCAAAGATATTTATAAACTATGAGAGCTTGTTTTAATATGATTCTTGACTTGATCTGAGAATTGTTGAAACTGCCGTAATTTGCTGAGCAACCACAAAAAAAGTCACTTGTTGTTTTTCAGTTTAAGGTCAATAAAACACTTGCTATACAAATAAACAACTCTGAAGTTATATGTGTTTTGTTTGTTTATTGTTTAAATGTCCTTAGTATATCTCAATGTATACTACATTTGAATTGGAAATAGTCTACTTTTTCAGGAAAAACAGCGTTACTTAGTAACAACAAAAAAGTCATATATCAGTGAATATTCAAAATATCAACCTGATAATTTCAGAATTTGAAATTTTAATGATGACAACTACATAATAAACTGAAAATATGATTTTTGACCCACTAGCCTAAAAATCGCAGTCGCAGCCACATAATATTATAAGCAAAAGGATCTTGTTAGGGACATTCTTAGTACAGCATATGGTGAACATACAGCACTAGAGGATGTGAAAGCTCTCGGCAGTCTTAACTGTTCATATATAAGACAGTTGGTCTACCAGTGACATCATGGATTTCTCATTTTCATGGACTTTCTCAGTTTCATACATGTGTGTTTAATGATGCCAAAGCTCAGAATATTCAGTCTCTGAATGAGTTGGTTGTTAGTGGTGTTTGCAAACACACCACAGCAGAGAACATTGCTGGATCAGGACTAGATATTCACCACTTGCTACAGGTATTTGAATACCAGGATAAAGATGGACTAAGAAACATGTTTACTGGTAAAACTAGCGAAGGACTGCCAATAGTGACCAATACAACCAGTACACTAATCTTGGTTATTCAAAAGTTGCACAACATTTCAGAATAAAGTAACGACATTCTTGTTGTAATACACACATATTCTAATACCGAGTAGTCTTTAGGAGACAAGTTTTGTAAATCGGAAACGATTTTAAGTGAGCCTGTAAATAACTGAAATACTGTTAAACCATGTAAAAATGTAAACCTGATATAATGAACCAATGGCAGTAAGGCTTCCCTTTGCTGTGAATGAGATCTCTCAATAGTTTGGTCAGTATTCATGCTTAAACATGTTACAATGCAATTTAGAACCCGATGTTATACATCAACTGCAGATCATAGCTGTAACATTCAAGCGAGCTACACCATGCTTGGTAGTTCTGCAATCGTCGTAACTACTCGGCGGTATCCGGCAGCGCTCGGAATACAAACCTCATAATTAAGTGTAAGGATACACCCAATGTGATGTGTCCCGGCAAATAACACTGAGTAGATAATCCACTGTAAATAATAGTGCCAGAACGTAAACAATCATGACCGACTTCGAAGCATTCTTCATGTATGCAATGCATAAAACAGTAATTACGTTCAACTTTCAGTATTTTTATGTATAACAATACATGCATATTTTTCCGGACCAACTTCATAAAAAATATTTCGTAGCCGATTCAACAGTGATTTAACAGTCTGTTTGGATTTATTTGTCTTGGATCATTTTTTGTCGGTTTACTCTAGTATTGAATGTTTTTAACCTATATAATATTCATACCTTCACTGGCTTCAGCTCTTTTGCCAACTTTGCGGAACATTGTCAAATAAATACATCAACCCGCTTTCATGTGAATTTCAGGGGTGAATATTTTCGACCAGCACTTTACAGACAAGAAGATCTTACCGGATAGTTTAATGACGCTGCTCATTGGGCTTAACAGCAACAAGTTTGACTATGAGAACCATTCTGTTAATATATTCAGTGAAGTGAAGAAGAGACTTACTACTGTGATCAAATATGATAAGAACGGATGAGCGATTAAAACCAAACACAAACTTCAAAGCAAATAACAACAATTTCCATTCACAATATTTTTTTAAAAAGTTTTGGTTGCTTTATGTGCCATCAAATTACATGGATGATACAAAGTAAACCTCTTACATCACTAGAGGCATCGATGCAAGAGAATTGACTTGTGTGTTGAAGACTTGCATGACAGGGACAACCAGCATGTGCAACTATGTACAACTAAAGTGATATTTCATAAGCACATGGTGTTAATGACGAAATGATCAACTTTTGTATAACTGAAGTCATGTTTAAGAATGTGTTTGGTAAATTATCTTGACTTCAAACAAGACCTTTACAACTGTGACTGTGATAAGTGTTATTGAAATTGCAATGGACAGAAACGGTTTATATCTATGAACTTTAGTTTGGATTACAATGATACCCCTTTGTTGTATACATGCAACCAATTCTTTTAGTCACAAGCATTAATTTTGTTCTCCTTGTTGTAAATATCATGTATTAGACAATACACAAAGTATTAGACAATACACAAATGTTGGTATCAATTGTGTATTGTTAGGTAATAAAGCTACATCAATGATAGCCATCACAAAATGTTAAATAGATCTAATTATTTTATTCTGATTGAAAAATATGTGTGCTGCTGTGGTGACATGTTTATTAATTTACTGTAGAATTCTGTAAAATAAAGTTCAACATACAGTACAGTACAGTTGGTTTCATCAGTATTTATTCATTAAATGCTTACTTAATTCAGAAATTTCAATACTGCAACTCAAGGGTTCAGCGCAAGACTATCGTAACTCCTATGTATTTTATTTAGGAGTTAGGATTGTATTGCACTGAACCCTCGAACTGTAGACTGAACATTCATAACAATACACACTCTCAGTGATCTCCATGCTGTTGAATGGGTGCAGTAGGTTTCTAATGGCTATTCTTTCTCACAGTTATCTCCATAGAAGTACGAGGGTTGATCCAGAATTACGCAGACTTTTTACATATATTCTATATTTGTAGTCCAAATCATATCAAAAGTGATGTATATCTTATTCGAAGTGTTCGGCATTTACCACGTGAATTTCATGTCGGTAAATTGAATATAGATAGAAAAAATATCGATTTCATGTAGCCAAGAACATACCGCCTGCATGTATTTTATTCAGTGCAATTCAGCTTATTGTGTATGAATTGCTTTGAAACTTTCTATATTTGTATATGATATGTTAAATGTACTGAATATGAAATTTCAATGTTCTATGTGGAAAAGTGATTCATTTATTAAAAAATGTCCATGTAATTCTGGATCAACCTCGTATATAAGCAAAAATGCATAGATCTACGATTCAATACATCATATGAGCTTACTACATGTATGCCAGGGGTTTGTAGTTCTCATCAGACAAAATGACTTTACTTTCAACAGTTTAAACATTAGTGAATATTTGATGTACTGATAAAAATATATGTCACTGCAAAAAAGCAAATGACTGGCATGTAACCCTCGGCTGAGAAGTTATTTATGGACAAAGTGGACACAGAAATGATAGTCAATTAGTGAAGTACTGGACACTCTCAACAGACATGTAATAGTCGGCATTACAGAAAACATTGACTGCAAAACAAACATGTGTACCCATTAAGTATTGTACAAATGATACTGCACATTTATGAAAAATAAATACACAATGATTTTCACATAAATTATGTAATCTGCAAATACATTTGATGACTTTGGGCTATATCTACACTACTTAACACTAGTTAAATTAGAACAAATCTCCATTGCACCGGAAAAAATTGTGAAATATAAGGTCACCAACCCACACACAAGGTGTTACAATGGATATAATACACAGTGTACTGTAAGTAAGGTCAATGTAATATATGCAATATATATGTTTGGCTCCAAAACTGCAGACACTACATAGCAAATACGACATATTTGTAGAATAATATCGACATAACCCTATATGTTACTACATGTATATACAATCATGCAAATCTTGACATAAAATCGTCTCTAAATCTGAGAGCATGATAAATATACAAATGTACATGGCAATATTACGTATAACATATTTATTGGAACATGACATCAGGTTGTAAAATGTAAACTCTGTTTTAAAATGTGCATATTGATGCAATTTACAGTTTTCAAGGCACCTGGCAGCCCATTATTGTTTGTACTGGTCAGTTAATCGTTGATAATATTGTTTCAAACATGCCTCATGGTTTTCAACATACGTTGTACTAATTTTCCTAAATATACCAAAATCTGTTTACAAATAAAACATTTTTTACATAAGATACACAGTTTGTATGACTGATGTTATCAAGGTGAACAAGCATATAATAACACAAACATACATAACTGTTACGTGGCATACGCAAAAGTTTCATCCAGTATATAATGCAATAATAGTATTGAACAAACTTTCACATCAAACACCTTGAAAAAAGTTTTATATGAACAAAAAGACAATTTACTTAAAGAGTTCAATATATGCATAAGCACTTTAAAGCGCATCTAAACTTGTGTTACTGAATCAACCACACTACTCAACAATTTCTTCATGGTCAATGTCTGGCATTTGATCATCAATGTCTTCAGCATGGACTGGTAATCCTCTAGATAACCTGATAGCAACTTGCATGATTGTTTCTCTTAATTCATTTTCGCCTTGTTTAAGTTCAAGAAACACACTAGACAATATACCCCGATATCCTTTCAATTTTCTTCCATTTTGTCGTCTGAATGGACGCAATATTCTCAATTTTTTGTAGTACTATTTTAGATCTTCCTCCTAGATCCTTGGTGTGTGTGTTGTTTTAACATCTTTGTAATATAATTCCTGGTCTAGACTATCAACAATTGTATTTATAATTGGTTTCGCCTTTGATATTTTTACATTAATCCTTCAGTTTTGTTGGACCCAAGGCCCTTTATTAAATCTTTCAACTCTTTCACTTGTTTTTCTTTCTGCATATCTGCAGCTTTTTTCTTTCCTTTCCTCCCTTTTGGATTCACAAATGATGCCACTCTTACTTGTAAAGCAAACTTAGCTCTAATTCTGTCTTAAGAATATAATCAACACATTCAACCATGTACTTAGACAATTTTGAATGCCTGTAGAAAACGGGAATCATAATTTCAATGTATTGCTGAGTCTGAATATATCCCCTTCAGCTATTGTATCTTTGAAATTTGATAGAATAAAGTGATTCTGAAGGAAGTTCTTTATATCCTTATTTAATTCATCATCTGTCAGCAGTAATTTCACATCCACTGTAATGTTCTGTACAGGTATTTAATTCATCATCTGTCAGCAGTAATTTCACATCCACAGTAATGTATTGTACTGGTATTTAATGCATCATCTGTCTGCAGTAATTTCACATCCACAGTAATGTATTGTACTGGTATTTATCTCATCATCTGTCTGCAGTAATTTCACATCCACAGTAATGTTTTGTACTGGTATTTAATTCATCATCTGTCAGCAGTAATTTCACATCCACAGTAATGTATTGTACTGGTATTTATCTCATCATCTGTCAGCAGTAATTTCACATCCACAGTAATGTATTGTACTGGTATTTATCTCATCATCTGTCTGCAGTAATTTCACATCCACAGTAATGTTTTGTACTGGTATTTATCTCATCATCTGTCAGCAGTTATTTCACATCCACACAGTAATGTATTGTACTGGTATTTAATTCATCATCTGTCAGCAGTAATTTCACATCCACAGTAATGTTCTGTACAGTTATTTAATTCATCATCTGTCAGCAGTAATTTCACATCCACAGTAATGTTCTGTACAGGTATTTAATTCATCATCTGTCAGCAGTAATTTCACATCCACAGTAATGTTCTGTACAGGTATTTAATTCATCATCTGTCAGCAGTAATTTCACATCCACAGTAATGTTCTGTACAGGTATTTAATTCATCATCTGTCAGCAGTAATTTCACATCCACAGTAATGTTCTGTACAGGTATTTAATTCATCATCTGTCAGCAGTTATTTCACATCCACACAGTAATGTATTGTACTGGTATTTAATTCATCATCTGTCAGCAGTTATTTCACATCCACAGTAATGTATTGTACTGGTATTTAATTCATCATCTGTCAGCAGTAATTTCACATCCACAGTAATGTATTGTACTGGTATTTAATTCATCATCTGTCAGCAGTTATTTCACATCCACAGTAATGTATTGTACTGGTATTTAATTCATCATCTGTCAGCAGTTATTTCACATCCACAGTAATGTATTGTACTGGTATTTAATTCATCATCTGTCAGCAGTAATTTCACACCCACAGTAATGTATTGTACAGGTAATTAATTCATCATCTGTCAGCAGTAATTTCACATCCACAGTAATGTTCAGTACAGGTATTTAATTCATCATCTGTCAGCAGTTATTTCACATCCACTGTAATGTTCTGTACAGGTATTTAATTCATCATCTGTCAGCAGTTATTTCACATCCACTGTAATGTTCTGTACAGGTATTTAATTCATCATCTGTCTGCAGTTATTTCACATCCACAGTAATGTTTTGTACTGGTATTTAATTCATCATCTGTCAGCAGTAATTTCACATCCACAGTAATGTATTGTACTGGTATTTATCTCATCATCTGTCTGCAGTTATTTCACATCCACAGTAATGTATTGTACTGGTATTTAATTCATCATCTGTCAGCAGTAATTTCACATCCACAGTAATGTATTGTACTGGTATTTATCTCATCATCTGTCTGCAGTTATTTCACATCCACAGTAATGTATTGTACTGGTATTTATCTCATCATCTGTCAGCAGTAATTTCACATCCACAGTAATGTATTGTACTGGTATTTAATTCATCATCTGTCAGCAGTAATTTCACATCCACAGTAATGTATTGTACTGGTATTTATCTCATCATCTGTCAGCAGTAATTTCAGATCCACAGTAATGTTTTGTGCTGGTATTTAATTCATCATCTGTCTGCAGTTATTTCACATCCACAGTAATGTTTTGTACTGGTAATTCATCATCTGTCAGCAGTAATTTCATATCCACAGTAATGTTTTGTACTGGTAATTCATCATCTGTCAGCAGTAATTTCACATCCACAGTAATGTATTGTACTGGTATTTATCTCATCATCTGTCAGCAGTAATTTCAGATCCACAGTAATGTTTTGTACTGGTAATTCATCATCTGTCAGCAGTAATTTCACATCCACAGTAATGTTTTGTACTGGTAATTCATCATCTGTCTGCAGTTATTTTACATCCACAGTAATGTTCTGTACTGGTATTTATCTCATCATCTGTCAGCAGTAATTTCACATCCACAGTAATGTTCTGTACTGGTATTTATCTCATCATCTGTCAGCAGTAATTTCACATCCACAGTAATGTTCTGTACTGGTATTTATCTCATCATCTGTCAGCAGTAATTTCACATCCACAGTAATGTTTTGTACTGGTATTTATCTCATCATCTGTCAGCAGTAATTTCACATCCACAGTAATGTTTTGTACTGGTATTTATCTCATCATCTGTCAGCAGTAATTTCACATCCATAGTAATGTTCTGTACTGGTATTTATCTCATCATCTGTCAGCAGTAATTTCACATCCACAGTAATGTTTTGTACTGGTATTTATCTCATCATCTGTCAGCAGTAATTTCACATCCACAGTAATGTTTTGTACTGGTATTTATCTCATCATCTGTCTGCAGTTATTTCACATCCACAGCAATGTTTTGTACTGGTATTTAAGATCTTTATTCTTCAGAGTGTGTAAAGGTATGTGAGCTGTAATTGTGGTTCCTTCATGCTGCAGAAGAAGGGTGACTTTTTTTCTTTTGTAGGCAGAGTAACAATCTGACCAGCAACCAAGATGTTAACCATTTCAGCATTTGTCTACAAATGTTAATAAAATTTATTACACAGTACCATAATTAAGGCATGTTTAATAACACGAATTTGAAAAAGAAATTGATTACAAACTTACTTCTATAATTTCTTGCATCTTTGTCCCTGATGCCTGATTTTACCACATTGAAATATATACATTACTCATTCAGCCACTTCATAAATTCTGTTAGATAACGACCGACATTTATTGTATTAAAAGAATTGGGACAGAAAAAGACATAATAGTACAGTTGTATCTTGTTTATTCAACAACCATCTATCAGAATACTAGGTATCAAAATAAATTTTCAATCAAAATGTGGTAATTCGAAATAATGTATTATTCAAAAGAAAAATTTCGGACCCTGATAATGCGAATGAACAAGGCCTGACTGTATACTGAATATTTTCCAATGACGTTATCCAGTATTATAGTTCCATTCTTAGTTTACTATTTGTCAAACATTGTAAATGATATAACTTGCTGTAAATGAAATATTATCTTATTATTGATGCTTTTATAACTTGCATAAACTAACCAAACATGAAATAATTCTACATAAGTTATAATAAATAACTTACTTCATCAATACTAAGTGGACCCTGAATAGTTGGTAAAGCCACCCATTATCTCTTCAAATACAGCCTTCCTTCTTTCAAGGTGATTTTTGTCGATGTTAATGGGCAGTTGATGTTGTGTAGGTGGACTGGACAACTCTTCCATTCCGAAGTATTCCATTGCTGCTTCAAGCACAAATGCATCTCCACAGAATCGAACAAATTCCTCATGAGCCTTAAACCTATTTTTAACATTTCCATTCACGCTTGTTCTCTGTACTTGAATCTTTATATTGCTGAGGGTACCACTGTCACGACTACGCTCCACACAGCACTTTGATTTCACTACCGTTACATTCACCCGCTGCTGTATAACCCAGTATATTTTGATATTTGACCTTACAAAATCATCGTTCATTCCTGATACTAAATTTCATTGGTCAACACGATCAGGTAACTACCGAGTTTATAATAGATGGGTATTTTCCAGTGTTGAACCGATAAAATGTGTATGCAGTGTATAGCCTTTCGCGTCGAAGGAAATTTTGAGTTTCAAGCTAATCGGTTTTAGTTCATGTCATTAAAAGTGTAGCATTTACAGAAGGCAGTGTTTCGTTCATTCATCGAGGTTTGTACTGATACGTTTTAAAAATAGCGTGCAAATCTGAGTAACGAGATGCCAAGTAACGATATGACACATTTTAAAATATTAAAGGCTCTATTTGTATAATGAATACATGATGATCATCAATGCTGCAAAGGTGCCAGAGGTGATACATGCATACAAACACTCACACTTAGATATATTATATATACATTTGTATATGCAACAATTATACAACAACTTTGATGTCAATACAACCACGCATAGCGAAGATATTAAGTGGAAACGGATTTTTAAATATTAAGTGACCTTGACCTTGGACGGAATGAACCCAAAAGCAATCCCAAGCGAGATCTTCACATGTTCTTACTATACACCAAGTTTGATGTCAATATGACCAACAAATCTAAAGTTATTAGCCGGAGAGCAAATTGCAATTTTTAGTAATGGTGACCTTGACCTTTGTCGGACTGAACTAAAAAGCAATCCCAAGCGAGCTCTCCACATGTTCTTACTATACACCAAGTTTGATGTCAATATGATCAACAGAACTCAAGTTATTCGCCGGAAACCCCCCAGTTTTCAAAAACCTGGTTAAAAATATCAGTTGTGCGGGAGTTATAAAGCAGAGGGTGAATATGAAGGTATCGGAATAAACTCCTGATGCTAAAGGAGAGTATGTCACGACCTGTGCAATTTTTCATAAATTTCTTCACAGTTTTCTGAAAATAAAAACAAATTAAATATCAACCATTTCTTTATAAGAATTAAACTTGATCTTTCTCATTAACTGAACAATTTCTGTTCAATATGATTCACTATAAACATGCCATGCTGGTGATATAGAAGAACATACAATGCTTTGATGCTGGTATCCATGTGAAAAGACAAGAATTCAAGTAAAATAATGTTTACAATGTAAAATGCTAAGAATTGTAAAAGTTAACCTCTAAGATACAGAAATGGTACATTTACTGAAAGCTCTAGTGCTGCCTGGCTAAATAATGTCTCTTCTTTCATTCTCTTTGTAGATAGAACTCTGGTGTTACCAGCAGACAGCACAGACACAGCCTTAGCAGTGTCATTAATTACTTCTTTCTTGACATCTTTAGGATTGTCACTTGTGGCGCACTTTCACAATGCAATGTGTACTTTCTACAAGAACACAAAGTAGAGAAATTCATTTCCTTCAAACCTTATACCGTCTCTTTAGTAAACTAAGATTAAACAAACAAACACAATTATCATTTCATAAATTCATATTTTAATTGCGGAAAGCACTTGGGTCGCTACTGAAAATTTAAAAGAACGGGTTGTCGCACAATACTAACTGCTTAAAATATTGGCGAAACAAACGGTAGCCCCTTAATGTATTAACATAACCACAATATAGGCATTATATATCACAAACCTAATGTATTAACATAACCACAATATAGGCATTATATATCACAAACCTAATGTATTAACATAACCACAATATAGGCATTATATATCACAAACCTAATGAACAAGAAACAGAAAGCCTTTCTTCTAGATTATCTTTCACATAACCGTCTTTAGCCCTTTCGCTAACCCAACGCCCGTGGCGTTTAAACATTCTGTCTTTTACTCCATTATTTGCAGCCGCCGAAGCGCCGCCAGACCTCAAAGAATGCAAACAATATTGCGATAAATTACTAACGTGCGGTGCAAAAGCCGCTTTAAACTGATCTCTTAATGTGGTATAAGACATAACTTTGTGATCCTTCCTAATGATATGACCTTTAGCAGTACTACTTATATTACAAAATAAATGATCATTGTCTTGAAGTTTTGCCCATTTAATATACAAAAAAGTATTGCCCACAGGGCATAAACAAGTGCACGATTTTGCGATCATAATCCACGATCCATCTCTATATTTATCGGTTTTACTTCCTTCTACAAAAATAGCTAAATATGTCTCTTCAAATATCAAATCAGATATCTTTATATTCAGTAATTCAGAACTGCGCATAAAACCTGCAAATGCTAACAAAGATGCACAAATTATTCTTTGATTTTTTAAATTGCCAATCTCAAACAGCCTGTTGTACAAAGCTAGTAAAATGTCTACTGTCATGGGTAGCTTTTTTTTGGTAGGTTTTTGGCTGCTTCGAGAACATTAATCACGGTCTTCGAATCAGTCGGAGACTTCAAACCAAAAATATCGTGAAACCATTTTAATGCGTAAAATGCTGTTATGATTGGACTCAGAGTATTTGCAGTCTGAATTAAAGATGTAAGATATATTGCTACAGTCACAGTTTTAGCGGGCAAAATGTCCCCACTCCCCAGCCCATTACACAAGCCCCACTTTTTCCAACGGAAAAATGCATGTTCATACTTTTTGCACGTGTTATCTGCTCGTGATCTTTGTTAAAACTTCGGGGAGTAGGTCCACCTTGTCCGCCAAAACCTCTGGTAGCTGTTCGATTTCTTCTCTATGGTTCTGCAAGAATAAGTGTATAAAAACAAAGATTTAATTATCATGTCTGTATAGAACTTAATATAAAGACAATAATATACCGGTATGTTTCTAAAAATTAAAACATCTTAGAAAACAACTATAAAGTATAGTGAATAATAACGTTACAATCTAATATTATTGAATCTTTAAATATCGATATAATAAAACACTTAAGAACATTTTTGCCTGAAAAATATACCTATTAACTCTTTGCGGCAAAGCTGCCTTTATAACTTGTTACGACGAAGCTTTCTTTATAAATTATTTCGGCAAAGCTGCCTTTATAACTTGTTCACGGCAAGACTGCCTTTATAACTTGTTCATGGCAAGACTGCCTTTATAACTTGTTCATGGCAAGACTGCCTTTATAACTTGTTCATGGCAAGACTGCCTTTATAACTTGTTCACGGCAAAGCTGCCTTTATAACTTGTTCACGGCAAAGCTGCCTTTATAACTTTTTAACGGCAAGACTGCCTTTATAACTTTTTCACGGCAAGACTGCCTTTATAACTTGTTCATGGCAAAGCTGCCTTTATAACTTGTTCACGGCAAGACTGCCTTTATAACTTGTTCATGGCAAGACTGCCTTTATAACTTGTTCATGGCAAGACTGCCTTTATAACTTGTTCATGGCAAGACTGCCTTTATAACTTGTTCACGGCAAAGCTGCCTTTATAACTTGTTCACGGCAAAGCTGCCTTTATAACTTTTTAACGGCAAGACTGCCTTTATAACTTTTTCACGGCAAGACTGCCTTTATAACTTGTTCATGGCAAAGCTGCCTTTATAACTTGTTCACGGCAAGACTGCCTTTATAACTTGTTCACGGCAAGACTGCCTTTATAACTTGTTCACGGCAAGACTGCCTTTATAACTTGTTCACGGCAAGACTGCCTTTATAACTTGTTCACGGCAAGACTGCCTTTATAACTTGTTCACGGCAAGACTGCCTTTATAACTTGTTCACGGCAAGACTGCCTTTATAACTTGTTCACGGCAAGACTGCCTTTATAACTTGTTCATGGCAAGACTGCCTTTATAACTTGTTCATGGCAAGACTGCCTTTATAACTTGTTCATGGCAAAGCTGCCTTTATAACTTGTTCACGGCAAGACTGCCTTTATAACTTGTTCACGGCAAAGCTGCCTTTATAACTTGTTCACGGCAAGACTGCCTTTATAACTTGTTTACAGCAAAGCTGCCTTTATAACTTGTTCACGGCAAGACTGCCTTTATAACTTGTTCACGGCAAGACTGCCTTTATAACTTGTTCACGGCAAGACTGCCTTTATAACTTGTTCACGGCAAAGCTGCCTTTATAACTTGTTCACGGCAAGACTGCCTTTATAACTTGTTCATGGCAAAGCTGCCTTTATAACTTGTTCATGGCAAAGCTGCCTTTATAACTTGTTCATGGCAAAGCTGCCTTTATAACTTGTTCACGGCAAGACTGCCTTTATAACTTGTTCACGGCAAAGCT
This sequence comes from Mactromeris polynyma, assembly GCA_032209605.1. Taxonomy (NCBI): domain Eukaryota; kingdom Metazoa; phylum Mollusca; class Bivalvia; order Venerida; family Mactridae; genus Mactromeris; species Mactromeris polynyma. Next base: position 498,033 of record JASFXZ010000073.1, on the reverse strand, counting down.
GCCTTTATAACTTGTTCACGGTAAGACTGCCTTTATAACTTGTTCACGGTAAGACTGCCTTTATAACTTGTTCACGGCAAAGCTGCCTTTATAACTTGTTCACGGCAAGACTGCCTTTATAACTTGTTCATGGCAAGACTGCCTTTATAACTTGTTCACTGCAAGACTGCCTTTATAACTTGTTCATGGCAAGACTGCCTTTATAACTTGTTCACGGCAAGACTGCCTTTATAACTTGTTCACGGCAAAGCTGCCTTTATAACTTGTTCACGGCAAGACTGCCTTTATAACTTGTTCATGGTAAAGCTGCCTTTATAACTTGTTCATGGCAAAGCTGCCTTTATAACTTGTTCATGGCAAAGCTGCCTTTATAACTTGTTCATGGCAAAGCTGCCTTTATAACTTGTTCATGGCAAAGCTGCCTTTATAACTTGTTCATGGCAAAGCTGCCTTTATAACTTGTTCATGGCAAAGCTGCCTTTATAACTTGTTACGACGAAGCTTTCTTAATAACTTGTTCATGGCAAAGCTGCCTTTATAACTTGTTACGACAAAGCTGCCTTTATAACTTGTTCATGGCAAAGCTGCCTTTATAACTTGTTCGCTGCAAAGCTGCCTTTATAACTTGTTCACGGCAAAGCTGCCTTAATAACTTGTTCAAGGTAAAGCTACCTATAACTTATCCGCCCCCAGGCTGCTTCTATTATAACATGTTCATGGCAAAGCTGCCTTAATGACTCTCTTACATCATAATTAACATAACTGATTAACCTTGAGCAAAAATGAAAAGGTCCAAGGGAGATAAATAATCCTAATACCAGTCATAAGACTCACATCACTGGTCTCCCTTGCACCTAAAATTAAGGTTTAAAGCGAGCATTCTAAACTTTAGGTCTGCATTACCAAATAAACCTTTCCCGTTACTACATGCTGTATTAAACGACCTATTAGTTGGCAAATCAAACCAGTCGTTCACATTTGCAATAAAATTTCCATTTGGACACAATTCAGGCCAGAAAATAGCCGATGGCCAGCATGGAACTACAAGTACACCTACTGCTTGATCCGCGCTCATTTTTCTTATAACTTTTCCAATAAGTGAGATCGGAGGTACAAACAATCCAAATTTGATTCCCCAGTTTTCTGTAAAAGCATCTACGCCCGATGATGAAGGACACCAAAATCTTGAATAGAACTTGACCAATTTGGCATTGTATTCCGACGCAAACCAATCTACTGATAAATGGCCAAAACGGTTTTCAATCATAGACATAAGTTCATTCGAAATACCCCAGTCGTCATAGTCGACAACTTTTGATAAATAATCGGCTTTTTCATTCAACGATCTAGGAATCCATTCCATAAATAATTGTATGGACTTTGACATACAAATCTTGAAAATTTGTATTGCTATGCTTTGTAACTCCTTGTTCATGGACCCTTTTCTGATTATTGATGTAACCCCTTGATTATCACTGAACCACTTGATACTTTGGTTAGCAAAAATATGAGTTAATGAACAAATAAACCGATAAACCGCGGTCAGTTCTCTCCACGTGGAGGACTACCTACTTTCATCAATTGACCATAAACCATGGGCAACCCCGTTAATGGTACTGACCTCATAACCTGCGAACCCAGAATTACTCGCATCTTTCCCTCTCCTCTCCATTTTTTAACTAGGGGCCTAGTAACCTTAGTAAAAATATAGCAAGCGCTGCTCAAACCAAATGGGAGTACAAGGAACTTGTAATAAGAAATTTTATTATCTTTATCTACCCATGAAAATCCCAAAAATTTGGTATGTGGTGGATATATCCCAATAAAATGGTACGCACTAGTAATATCGAATTTTATCATGTGACAATCTTTCTTCAAAAAAGATAGTGCTATTCGTAAATCCTCAAATTTGACTGACTGCTTCCAAATATGCTTGTTTACTGCTCTTAAATCTAAAATCAGTCGTTTCTTACTAGAATTTTCAGAAACTGTTAATGGATTAACAATATACGGTGGAGCTGAGCATTTTTCAATAAGAGCACGGTCTAATAAATCTTGAATTGCCTCAGAAACGAACTGAATTTCGGATACAGCAGACTTGTTATTTTTCAAAAATGTCTCAGATGGCAAAGAATAAAAAGGAATCTTATAGCCGTTTTCAATCACATCAAGTACATATTGATTAGCACCGATGGAACGCCAAAATTCAATATGCTGTCTTAAACGACCCCTAACAATAATTTTCTTTTGACCTTGTTCATACTCAAAATAGTCACTGGTAAGTCTTTGATAATCAAAAATATACTCATCTTTCAAAGAGTCAATATTGTTAAGCTCATTTGCTTGTCGTCTGCTGTTTCCACTGGGTTCTGCTGACTGTATTTGGACAGTCCCGCCAGAAGTGGCCGAGGTTTCCGCATGCGTAGCATGGCCCTGGTGCTGTACCGTAGGTTGCGCCTGAATCGCTGCCTTTCCTGCTCCTTAGAATCCACGAAAGGACTGTACTCTCGGAAACGTAGGCTGCTGCCCTGATTGAAATGAAGGTGCAGGTGCTCCCCATGGTTTGGCCTTAAAATAGCCAGATGTGCCAGCATTATTATCATAAGATTTACCGCCTTTGCCACCCCTGGAACTGGTCCTTTTTCTTTTAAGTGCACGATTTTCTGCCTTGTTGATTTTGGCGTCATCTTCTGAGTCGCTTGCGATCGGATTTGCCTCGTATGATCTAACCGTGTCCCAACCCCCGGGACTTCCGTCGGCAATTCTAATCAACTTATTTCGCTATCTCAGTTTCTCAGTGAGTTCTGATAACAACTCTTTCGAATAATCAATTTTACAATGTTCAATAGCCCAAGCTGTCTGTTTGGCTAATTCTTCGAGCTCTGTATTGAAAATAAATTGAATCTTGTTACCCTGGAATTTCCAGACGAGTTCTTGTTCTGTCCTCAACTTCTTGACTTCCGAAGCGACGTTGAAAGTGTTGCCCTGAAGTTCCTGTTTCAGTGACTGAACTTCTTCCCGCTGGGATTGTAGTTCGTCTAGGACGCGTTGAAGCTGGTTCTCAACCCTTGAAGATTCGCCAGATGAAGATAAGCCGCCATTGATGTCTAAATTTACGTTTGCCACGTTGTCATTTGCCATCATAAAAATTAATCGTGTAGAATGGTCAGTAACCCAAAGCTGAACTGACATATAATTTTACTAACGTTACGCACGAAAACTTCCTGCGTTAATCGCGACCCCTATCGGAGACTTTACACGATTTAAAGGAAAATAATTTCTTTCTAATTCGTCTGCTCGAACGAAAGAAATTATATTATACATTGTATCACAAAAAATGACATGAATATTATTATATTTATATCATACCTCAATGAAGTTTTTAAAATCAAATGTAAAATTATCAATCAAGATTTGTTTTCTTTTTTGGCTAACTCTAATGAGTTACATTTCATTTTAATTGATCCTCGTTGGTAAAGAATAAGCAGTGTTAATATAACTATCAGTACTGCATAAACATAGTTATAAAACCCTGATGTTATGATATTAACAGAAACTTGGTCACTACCAAGAACACATTATAATTTAACTATACAAGAATACTGTGTCCAATATTTCTTAGGCAATTAAATGCCAAACACTCGAGAGTGAAGTTATTCAGGTGGAATTTCGATATACAGTGGAACCTCCCTAAACCGGACTCCTTCAAGACCGGTTGAAAATTCCGGTTTGCGGAAGTTTCCCGTTTGTAGAGGGTTTTCTCATTTTGATGCTATTTCGTACTCTTACCTAGGTTCAGGTCATTACTTCGTTGAATAGTGATGCACATGAAATAAAATGTTTTTCTGAAAAGAAAGACTCGTAAAAGTGATAATGACTGCTTGTTGACAACATTGTATGTATACAGGAGATCGTATGTTTGAAACAAGCTATTTCAAACTCAATATTTCTCCCTATGATCTTATATAATTACCCATTTAGGACTATTCGATAATAATCCAATCATAAGCATAATCAATGGATTAAAAGTCAATCAGTAGTAATTGCCATCGGCATTAATCAGACCCGACGTCTGTAACAATAAGTGATTTTCACACCTGTGTAGTAAAAACGCGCACCATATTACAACGTAAATCAACATGTCAGACTGTTAACATAATGCAATTTTGTTCATGATGACATGCACAGCCTAAAGTCGTTCCAGTTTTCAAGGTGAAATTATATAGAAGGGAAACCAAATTAAGTTGAACTTTCATCCGGTTTCCGGAGTTCAGAGGTTCAGTGTTTTTATACAATAAAAATAGAAGAAGAAAATTCGGAACCGCAAAAAATGTCCGGTTTCAGGAGTATTCTGGTTTTTATAGGGTCGGGTTTTAGGAGGTTCCACTGTACTTTAAATCTAGTTCATCTGATAAAGCACTGTGGACAAACATCAGTGTGAAATTATTTAAACTTAGATGTATATTTATTCCGTACATTTATTCTGCCACATGGCTCAAAATTATTTGATAGAAATGATATTGATTTAATTGATAAAGTACAAGTAGATATTGAAAAATACAAACCGCTTGGTAAAATCTGAAGCACAAGCATAAAGGACTATTCATGAAAACTGAAGGAAAACGGGTATCAAAAACAGAAACCAAGAACTGTTCAACTTACTAAACTGTAACAAGAGAACTCTTTCTAAACATCACTTAAATGTTGCAAACATGGGTATATGGAAAGTCGCATGTGATTGAAACACTGACACATTATACAGTATTCCAAAGACATGCAACCCGGCGTACGGCCCAAAGAAATCAATTTATCAAAATCCAATTCCAACAGCGTTTTCATTGATCCATAAATCCTGACGAATGTGAAATGTAGTGTCTTTCCATGCCGACATGAAGAGCATATTTTTAAAAGCTGAAACAATAAATGTAACAATAAGTCTAAATTCATGATTAGTTGTACATTTGATACTTACATGAAATAATGCAACATTTTCATGTATTGTATAATTCAAATATGACCAAAGCCCTCTTTTATTTTTTTTATAGAATTTTGGACACGTCTGAAATAAAACGAGAGCACCACCTGCGGGTGCCTGACGCTCGTCTGATTAGTTTCAAAGGCATGCCTTGAACATTTTTTGGGAGTGCAGAGTATGCACTTGACACAGACTTCTCGATCGACATTGTCAGTTATTGGCTTTCACATGGTTTGAGTCAAATCAATTCCAAAACATTGTTATATTTTGAAGAGATATGCAGACACTGAGTTCAGAACCAATATGAAACAAACGATCAAGCATACCTTGGTTACAAATCGGCTGGAGTTTGCATCATCAGTTGGCAGCTGCTTTGTACCATAGGTCAAGAAGGACAGCATTTGTGTCCTCATACCAAGCTCTTCTAACAGGGCCATGGAGTCACCAATATTATGTCCGTCGCATATTGTAAATAAAAAAATAAAAAATATAAACATAGTTTAGTTTTATTTTGTATTTTATCTTATATTATTGATGTATGCAATATTCTAACATTATTCTCTATTTTGAAGTTGAGAGAATCTCAATGATTTATAAGAAAAACACTAAAATACTGCTAAAACTGTCTGTTTCTATTGGTAAATGTTGGCAACTTCATTAATATTTAACTTATTATGAAAAAAATGTACCTCCAGTGGGAATTGAACCCTAATCTTCCAGGTGTTAGGCAAACTCGCTAACAGCTGGGCTATGAACGCATCATGTCATTTCTCTGTAATAAAATGATATATCAAGGTACTTTATTTTTTTATAGTCACAGTAAGACTTCATTAATATTTTAATTACTTTCTACATATGATTTGGGTTTGAACATATCAGTCAATATACTGTGGTAAACCTTCGTTCGCTCAAACCAGTCCTAGTCAGGAGCCGACACCACTGGCTATTCTGGGTTAGCCAGAACCCCGCATATCAATATGAGTGAAAGTAAAATAACTAAGAAACGTCCAAATAAACTTCACTAATTTTAATTTATCACGATTCAAACAAGCAGTGAAGCATGGGTAACATACGTAGTAAATACAAAAATACAAAGGAAAGTGAGTGGAGAAAAAGAAGAAATAAAGAAAAATACCTAGTACACAAAATATAACTTTTGCCCTATAAGTTCAGCAGCTATATTCTGCATACGATTCTGCAGGAATAAGTCTCTTGAAGAGAGTACATGTAAATATATTTACCAAATCCAATGATAATGGTAAAAAATATTACCCAGTTCGCCAAGAAGTTCAAAAGAAGCGCAACAATAAACAAATGCCACATTTTCAGCAATCTCTAAAGTATTTAAATCATTTCCCAAAAATAGTCTAAGTGCAAAAGCTAAAAAGTACCTAAATCAATTCGCCAACAATGTTTTAAGTGTCTTAACCCAATCTGGTCAGAAAAAACCTAAGTGTTTAAAGCAATTCTCCAGAAATAACCTAAGTGTCTAAAACAATTAAATAATTAAATAATTAGTAAATATTTACCACTATCCTAATCAAAGTCCTTTATTCCTGGGCATCAGAATTGTCAAAAAAATGCAAATTACCGCGCACATTTTATATAATGCACTTTATGGTATTTTGGTAGACGCGGTATGTCCCCCGCACACCATAAACAGACTTGTTGAAACCGAAGAGGGAAATTTACCTGCCAGTAGAGCAGTATAGGTCAAACAGACAATTTTGATGCCAAAGACGGTCACTGCACAGTGCCAATGAAAAGTATTTCTGTTTTACCCGGCTAGACGAGGGATCGAACCCACGACCTTCGGATTCGAAGTCAGCAGCATTAACCTTCTTTTATACTGCTATTACATAATGTCCGATTGGTCAGTAGACAAAATTGACTTCAAAGATTTGATTGGCTGATAAGCCTCTGGTCAACTGGTGACTCAGTGCAGAAAAAAGATTGACAGATTCTGGGGTTGATAAGCCCCTCTTGCTGCACTTGCAATGAAGTCAATACACTAGTCACTTAAAAAAACAATAAAAAGGGAATTTCTAGAAAACTGAGGTTCTAATTAATAAAGTAACACTGTCATCATAACCTTTATAGAATACTGATTAAATAGAGACCAAATATGGCCATGTTCCATTAAAAATAAAGAACTTGACTATTTAATCAATTATCTACCCACTATGATAGCAAAAATAGAGTCAATAGAGACAAATAAAACTTCACCATATTAGATCTTAATCAGTTCACACCCCATGGGATGCTAATGAATTGGACACTTAAGCCTACTCTTACAGTAGCTAAAGATAAAGATGAACACCTAGCTATAAATAAACTGCCACCATAAATACCACAGCCCCTTTAGGTAGACTGGCCACTGACCACTACAGTGCCTTAAATAGGCAGGGGATTACATTCAAGTAAATAATTAAATAGTACTAAACCCCAGGAACTTCACACTACATAATGACTTCAGTATACATGACATAATATATAGTGGATTAAACTAGAATGGATTAAACTTGAAGCAAAATGCTTTTTGAAGTTTTCTCCACAAAACTGTATTGGGACAGACAGAAGAAATTAATTAAGTACTTAAAATGGCCATTAGCACATTAGGAATGATGTATAAATGCCTCCATCTGTGACGAAAACTCTATTCTTTCTTTTCTCAAAATCTTGAAATGTTTAAAATTGTGTTGGTTAACCTGGCTGGTAATCCTGATCTAAAATGTCATTGTCATCACCATCTCCACCATCATCATCATCATCACCATCGTCATCACCATCATCATCACCATCGTCATCACCATCTCCACCATCATCATCATCATCACCATCGTCATCACCATCTCCATCTGGTTTGCTGCAGCTCTATTTACCTATTCAAAAAATATATATCATTCTCATGTAACTGAAAAAGTCTACCATATACCAAAGTGGCTGTGTCTTTGAAATTGTTACCATGGCATCCAAAAAGATTTTTTGGCAAAAATATGAAAAAACTAATTTTTCCTAACATAATTGAACACTACAATTTTTTGTAAGTATAAATCTTAATAAAAGTTGAAACAGACAAATTTTACAATTGTTCGATTATGGTTGCCATGGTAACAATTTTGGAATATTTGAAAAATACATCTATGCACCCAACTTGAATGGAACAGTTTCAAACGTTTGGTCTTCATAATAAATGACAACTCTTTCTTTTGTGACAATATTCATTTCCTGTTTCCATGGAAACACAAAATATTCTTGAATAATGTAATATTCTTGAATAATGTCTACATAAACTTCAGGAAACTACACAAAACCAATACAACCTATATCATAATGAGGTCTTTTTTCATTATAAATTAATCAAATTATTCAACTAATTGTATTCATTTATAAGAATTATGCATAACAGTTTAATTTATTTGATATTACTCGTAATAAAGATAAAACGTGTAGCATTTCCATATTTATTACATTGTAATCACATTGCAAGTACGTGTACAGCAGTTGCTTTGTAGTATATATTTCAATACTGTTATATACGCAAGGAACAGACATAAATAAGAAAATATAATTTTGACTTAATATACAATGTATTTCAAATGTTGGTTTATATTGGCCACTCAAAGCTTGGTAGGGTATGCGCTAAAGCTCCTACCAAGATTGTTGACAAGCAATACATCAATTCCCTCAACCAAATGGAGACCACACGTGTTAGGCTAATCAGCATCATTAATCAAAACATGTATTCTACATCAGTACCTATGTTACTGTAATGCAATGCGACGACCCGAAGCAACTCTAGTGAACTAATACCTTTGTGACTAACAGCATCAAGTATACAACAGAGCGTCACCCCGAAGGTCCAACAGAGCGTGCAGCCATAGACCTCCACTTCCAACGGGAACGTATCGGAACCGATACCATCATTGATAGAAAAGAACCATAATCACACAAACAGCAATGAAAGGGGTGCTCCGGCCAAATTGTATACGCTATATTGATGCATTACGCAAAACAGCAATGCTAGCTAGATCTTACCAGTACTATAAGGGCCATACCTAGTGACCCGAAGCAACTCGAGTCAACTACCCTTAAAATAGCAAACGGTGTCATACACAAGTCACAGTAATGCAAGCTACACAACTGACTTGAAGCAACTCAAGTCAACCACAGCCACAGTATACCGCAATAACCTACACACCTAATGCATTGCAACAAGATTAAATTAGTTTTCCGATTATAGACGAACATGTCCCGTCGGGAACGTAGTTGATTACCAACGACGAGAGATGAAAAGCCCACAACCTGGAAATTCACGACTTTTAAAGCTAAATATTACGAAAGCTTTTCACTGAATGCAGCGCCTGGTCACCTTCCGGTTGATAGAACTTTTTTGCACCTTTATTTTACTACAGAGTGAAGAGCGACAGACTGCGTTTCATATGCACAAGAAACTGAACTGAATAGCTTATAATATAATATTAAATGTGTTCTGTTCTATTATGTCATGACAAAACAACTATTTCTACCATAATGAAATTGTCTCTTGTATAATCCTTTATTACTGCTCGGTGTAGATGTTCATTAATAACATCGCACTATGTACCACGGTAACTGTCCATGTTCATATTCGTGTTCTAACATGTGATGCCAAAATGTTACCTCCTACCAACAACAGTTGATCTTGGAATATAATAACACCATACATGTATTGAAACTATATGATGTTCCATAATACCCATGTAGCGGTTACTTGATGAACGTGACAGTGAGCCGGTTTCAGGGACATCTACTAGCAGTTTCATTTCCAATAATGTCTTTTCACATCTTCATGTACCAAAGCCTGGAAAATTTAAAGCAGCAATTCTAATAAACAATCTCATATCTATTGCAATAACAACATATGTTATGTATCAGGTATGTTTGCACTAACATGGTTTGAAGTAAAACAAGTATGCTTTAAACAAATCATGGGGTGTGGCGGGTGGGACAATTCAATATTCTTTCCATACTAGTTATGAATCAACTGAACACGTTACACGATTTTCCGCCTTAAATAATAACTTGCCGGACTGTATTCCGGGTCAGTACTACGCAGTATGATCGCTACCGTGTAGAAACGGGTACCAGTTTTTTCTTTGATAATGACCGATATTTGCTGAATCCTTAGCAACCAAAACAGCTTTCAATTCTCTAACAAATAAATTAAACTATTTTAATCGAAATAATTTCTAATATTTTAACCAAAAGCAGTTGTTATGGTAACAATATTTTTAGAAAGAAAGAATATAGACGCCTTAGAGCTATTTTAAAATATTTTTATGAGGACTTAATGTAACTGGGATTGATACAACTACGAGTAGTCTAAAACTGATGTATGCAAGTTTTATTGTCATCTTAATTCATTGTTTCCATAGCAACAGGAACAATAAATAGAATTAAAAAAAAAATTATAATGCAAAATACATCAACGTTTGGTCAAAAACCGGTGTAAGCCTCAAAAGTCAGTCAAATGCTTCAAAGTTTCTAACAAGCTTATTGTTGAAGTTTCAACTATGACATCATCCAATGGTGCTGGTGCAGTAGTACTATCTTCTCCATAAAGGTCTGAAATGAAATTCAGATTCTATGCAAAATGCCAGAGTGAAAAATAGTAATTTGTGTACGTCCTTCGTGGTGCATGGACACAGGAACTGATATACTAGTATTTTACTTGTTTGGTACTGTTCTACATTTCATGAGAAAAAGTGGTAGGCAATTTTAGCAATGTTCATAAAAGCATTCTAGAATAATAGTGAACAATATAGAAATGTACCAAAAAACATCCCTCCCTCCGCCAATAGTCAATCTGCCAGTCCTGCTAACCCACCGACATATCTAATTCCAAATGTTAGTGTACGTATACCCAAGTACATTGATCTTGTACCCAAGAATCAAGTTTAGTTCAAATAGGATTTAAAATGATTCTGACCAATCATATTAATAACAGCTGTCCAAAAGACAGCCTGCTTGACTATTCAAAGTGATTTTAACCAAAACATATCAGCTATTCTATCAAAAGGGACTTACTTTCATTTTATTGAGAAACGAAATTCAAAATATCTTAAACCATTTGTATACCAAGTTGAAGTCTGTTCATTTCAATGCTAATTCATCTTTACAAAATAGAAACTAATGCAATACTGACTTTATAATCCCTTTATGAAAACGACAATTTCCACTCATCGGGTTTCACCATAATTTGCTATATTTTCTAATTGAATCACATGGCTTCCAATGTGTGACATATAATTGCTGTGCCTAGCTAAACAGTAAGTTAAGGCCCCTTGAAAAGAAGCACATAAAGATTACTAGTAGTCAAAAACAGAAACATTACTCTAGTAAAAACGTAAGGGTTTTCCACTGCAACACCACACTCATTTCTAGCAGCATGCAGCATTCCGTGTTCTGGGGATTCTGCCATGTCAGGGGTCAAAATTACAGGAACTGTCCACAACTGCTTTCCCAGCACTTCCACTAACTGCATTCTGAAATAAAAGGGTCAAAGAATGTCAATTAACACAGCATGTTTTTTCAAAAACAACAACCAAATGTGTGAACATTGAATCACTGGTAAGGATATGGCCTCAAGACAGACATCCTGAAAGCTTATAAGCCCTGTAACATCAACTACTATGCGTTATACAGTCTGTTTGATCTAAAACAATATTTTCTGTAAATCACATGACCACCGACTACCAATTTCATACTGAATAATACCAGACCTTGGGACATCATGACTTCCAATTACTTTGTTGAATAGACAACAAAAAATGGCAGTAACATTGCACAACAGTCAAAACAATCAGTACCAATCCCATTACCCATGATTTTCTATTGTGATCAGATACTAGCACATAAAGATTCATTGATGTAAACCTACTGGTTGCTAAAATACCCAAGAAAGCCAGGGGGAGGAACACTCCAGACACATTTTGACTGAAATTTGACTATCATTTTTTTTCAAAATTGAATAAAATCTAAATTTCACAAACCTCAATAAAATCCCTTTAGCCACTGATTTCTATTGTCATTAGATACTAGCATGTGAAGTTTCAATGATGTAGACCTACTGGTTACTAAAATATTAAACTTCAAAAAATTGCCATCTAGGTGTCAGCCCATTTTTTTTTTGCCCTCTTTATTCTATAGTAAAACTACCAGTTTTGCACAGAAATTGTGACCTCCACAACACATTTTCAGCTATCTGGAGTATCTAGTTTCAATAACTTAACTTATTATGATTGAATTACAGCTTTACAAAGAAAAAAGAAGGTAAATGATTTTTTATAGGATTTGTCTCCCCTTGATCATTCTGAAATATATTTCCTGCTATGTACAAATTGCACCTTACCTAATTCTAACAGCATTTTGTCACTCTTAATGCTTGTATCATCGTTTATTAAACTATTTATTACATATTCCGTATAGTCTTCATTAAAATTCATGTTTGCTCCTGCTCCAAACAACAGCAACTGACTTGCTCTTATATACTGTTTCTGAAGCTTCTTTTCTTCTTCTGTGTTTCCTTATTTCAATGAATCTTAAATTTGCAAACTCCGGCATGTCTCCACAATTCTGCTTTTAGGTAGAACACAAAGCAAGAGAAACAAGGCAGGTAATCCGTCGGCAATGAATGAGAATTTCTTTTTCCTACTATAAGGAAGTGTTCCTTTACCCTCGGAAAGAACTTGAACATTATTGTTGAAATCTCCAAGATTTCTTAACCTATCTAAAGCCATTCTTCTCTCTTTATTTAGCTCAGTTGATTCATTTTGTTTGGATATCCTAGCTACATCTATTTCATCACTGTGAGCCATCTCTAAATGTTGTGTCATCTTTTTCACAAAAATAGCAGCAATGGTCCTTTGAATAGTCACATGTCCCAGCATAGCTGCCACAAACAGCTTGCGCCTGGATAGCGCATCTTTCCAGACACACATCATCAGCTGAAACATACACTTTAAATATATCATACAAGAAAACTGATAGAACTGACTGATGCTCCCCGTATAGCTGCCTGATGTAGGATCAAGAGCACATGCATAGTTTGAGCAAACTATTAGCTAAGAATGTAATGAGGCATCTAAATACTGATGCACTGAGACCATGACTCTATAAACAGTATGCATCAATAGTAAAAGTTACGATCCAATAACAAATGTAAAGTTTGGTGGAAGCCCAGTTGTATAGGAGAAATAGGGCAATCATAAAATCACCAGCTAATCCTCTGAAAATCACTGATATACAATGCCAACGATATGCACTTCCAATCTTGGCACTTATCACTCTTGCGAGGATTGGTGAAATTTCACCCAGTGGTATAGGAGAAGTAGTGCAGACATAAATTGATCATTCAAAGGCCGTAACTCCTCTGAAATTCACTAATCCAGAACATGTCACCAATATGCAGAACTACACTTGGCCAATGTTCACTTCTCATTATTTTGATGTAAATCCGCCAGGTGTTGTTGTAAGAGTTGCACGTACAAACTGTATGACAGACTGAATGACTGACAAGACAGCTCAAAATTAATATGTCTCCACACCACTTCATGGTGACATAGATTTACTATAACATAATATACTACTACTATTACTATTACAACCCTCCTGGAGAGACAGCAATTTATACTAAACTTAGTTATACAAGGTTTTCGAAAAGCGTTTTTTCATATTTCTTAATTTTATATGGTTTTCCATCCACATGACAACTAGTAATAGTTGAGTACAAGATTTCAAAGACAGCAATTTCATCCCTTACCTTGGTTTCCTTGGTCAGAACATGACACTGACTGGAGAGACCATGTTTCTATGGTTTCTGGTTCTGAGGAGAGCTTGTCAGTATATGTCATCATTTCTCCTGTGCTTGGGTCAGTAAGCCATCTACAATAATAATATGTCCATAACAAGATGCTTATCTATCAAATGACATTCAGTGGTGACATTCTAAATCTATCATCAACTGATCTGTTAGTCAAAATCCTCATGTCAGAGGCATCAAAACCACTGGTTGCTTAAATATAACTAAAACTGTCATTGGTTGGCAGACTAAAATACCCTGGCCAAAGACACTGCCACAATGGACACAACCATCTCTGCACTGTGCATATATACAGGACTACATGACATGTTACCTCTGAGTGTAACCTTGACCGTAGGCAAGGCACCTTAAGACTTGCACTCGACGCATCACCACTATGTGCTGAACATTTGTGCATTATATGCTATGTAAATATGAAAAGGATTGGTAGGGAAATGGTACTACAAATGTACATTGTTAACATGTTAAATAAGGGCACATAGCATCTCGACCTACTGGTCCATTTTATAAAAATATCAAACTTGACCGAGATCTGATTCTATATTAATATGGTAAGGTCTGGTGGAGAATGACGGTGCTAATGCGTAATACCATGTTCTAAACAACTTAATGTAATTTAACACTTGCAAATTTTCCCCCTTAAACTGGAAGCCAGCTTTTAATACTTACATTCTACTGACAGCCTGACTTACCTTCCCCTGTTCTCTTGACAACTTGACTCTTCCTGGACTGTGAACACTCATCTTCCCAGTTATAAAATCTACCAGCAGTCTGCAAGTGATATCAAATGAATGACATAAAAAAAGTAATAGTTTGTTGAACATGTAAAATTGGATCAAGGCAATTCACTGCAAGACCAAAAAGTTTAAAAACATTTAAACAAACTTTCCAAGTCAAACATGGGGTGAATTTTTGTATAAATGCAGTAAAACATAATTGAACTTGACTGTTAGGTACCCTGAAGATTTAAGTGAAGCTTCAGATCTATCTCCTGATTGGTTACTGAGATACAGTTAAACTTCTTTCCCTCAAACTTGAATGGGCCAAGCAAAATGTTGCAATTTTTGTTACATCAGGGGCCATAACTCAGGAGTACTGATCCGATCAAGCCCATAAACAAACTAGTTCCAGGTTGGGTGGCAATATACACTGTGTTCAAGGTTCATTATGATTGCTTGGTAAATTTTCATTTAAAAAAAAAAGTTTAAACAAGAAATGATCAATGCCAACAAACCAGGTTTTCAACCTAGTTATTTGGACTCAATGCTCTATTTGTATAATGAATACATGACGATCATCAATACTGCAAAGGTGCCAGAGGTGATACATGCATACACACTCTCATAGATACAAAGAAGTTCAAGGAACGACAAAGTTTAAAACCCGCGGTCGAAACAACTGAGCCAAGTTAAGGTATGAATACCACCAAGCCAGAAATGCATGCCTGAACAGTGAGGAAGATTACGTGAAAGGTTAACTAGTTTAACCCGGACCTAGTGCATAGTGTTTTATGAGAAACACGTTCACTAATAAGAAAATGCGAAACTATGTAAGAATTGGGAGGAGCTCTGTCACATTCATGGCAGAATGTCTGATGATGGCCTGATGCCAGCCGAAACGGGAAATCTCAATCAAATGAAATATAGTCCGTAACCTAATAAAAACAACAACAACAACAAAACAGCAGCAGCAACAGCAACAACCACAGAAACAAATTTTGCCTCTGCTGTACTGCTTGTAATGTACATTTACTGCAACTTCAACAATTTGCCATCTAGGAGTCGGCTCGGTGCTTTTTCGCCCTCTTTATTCTATAGTAACAGGTGCATCTAGCTCTCCATCATCAAATCTACAAAATTACAGATAATTGTGATAATGTAAACACAAATACTATGACATGAATTTAATGAAATTATTTCTGTAAAATATATATACATGTATAGACAAATGCACATGATATTTTAGCTATTGCTTGTATATAACTTTATTTTCCTCCAATAATGAAGAGCATAAATATAGCTGCACATATGTGAACAGATAACAGTACATAATTTTTACACGAAACATTTTACAATTATATATACATTAAAGATCAAGTCATACATTAATTACTTGGAATATATAGTCATCTTACACAGCTTGTACAGTTGACGGGAAGCTAAAGTGAAATCGAAAATTTAGCTTAACCGTTAATGCAAGATGCATGATCAAGTAAGAATATACCACATATGTTGATACATGTATGTATTCATTAAGAATGTCTAAATACGAAAACGAAAGTTTAGACAATCTTGATGTGATATATAAGTTTTAGGTTAAGTATTAAGTTTTTAAAATATATATGAGTCTGAGGATATACGATGAAACATTACATCATGTCTTGAGATTCATGAATTATTTGAAAAACAATTGAAATTATTATCAAATGAATTAATAGACATTGTACACTGACATTAACGTACATGTTTTAGTTTTAAAAGCCAAAAAAACAAAAACAAAAACAGTAAAGTGACTGCACATTATCACAACACAGATGTACATGTTATAACAATTCCATTCTAAAATAACATGTTACATATATATCTAACAAGCCAATAATGCATAAATCTCTCATCAGAGTTGACAATGGCTAACCTTAGTAAACTGACGCACTGAACGCGAGGGGTATCCAGAATTAACTTGGAGAACAAGGGTAAACCAACATATAAAGTAATTATACACTCAAACATCGATTTCCACTGATCACTATTTACAGGACAGTAGAGAAGCAGATGTAGTACTATATTGTCTGTCAAGTTTGGGCATTTTGTACACATTTGCATATAACTTTCGAAGTATAATTCTCCGATAACTGAGACCAGCTTCCTACTAATATTCGTTTGTTTAGAATTGCCTCTTGAGATTTGCCATAACACACATGGTCCGTCAACGTTCATTATATCACCAAGTAAACCTACTTCATCTTTTTCTACTAGTCTATCCAATATATATCGGTGTTCAACTTTCATCACATATTCTTTAAGCATGGTTTTCCAAACATATTTTGTAGGGAATGTTCCTTTATTTATATAAATGTTCAAAACTTCGACAAGATTATACTTCTGTAGGATACGAAATATGTCTGGAACAAATCCAAGTGAACATACATCAAATTTCATGAAACGAGTAAGACGGTTGTTCAACACACTTTTTGCTAGATATTTGTTGGGAAGGCGGCATAGTTGACCAAAAAGATGAAGTTTTTTAAATTGTTTCGATAGATGTTACTTTCAGCGTACATAAGGCAAAGTCTGAGCTTGTATTGCGCTGTAATGTCTGCATATATCTAACACAGAATCTATGTGATTGTTCCAACTGCAATATGTCTGTTTCAGAGTAACTACACCCATACAAACTCTTGGGTAACACGATTGAGTTATATAGAATCTTGGAAGACAATGGATTCAGCCCAGAGGGTGAACACCACTATTACAAATACTTAAAAATGTTCCTCTCAATTTAACACACGCATCTTCAATACATTTTTTTGTCGTCATATATGGGTCACATTTAATACCAAGATGAACATAGCTACCTGCTTCATTCACAACTTGATCACCAAGCATAAAGTGTCTGTTTTTGGTATCAGATTTGGTTTCATTAAACATGATAACAGAGCATTTACTGGCATTATACTGAAAACGCCAACGATTAGCATACAAATTGCATATATTCATCATAGTCTCGAGTCCAGACAAGGAGAACGATAGCAGCACCATGTCATCTGCAACAGTGGGTGATCCAATATCCATACCATACATACATAAACCAAGACCACTAGACTGTAGTCCAGCCACGGACGTTACGTCTCTATACTGTCGCTGTTACGAACGACGCGTGTAAAAGTCGGAGTACAGAGACACGTATGCGGGGCTAACTAGACTGTAACTCTCTGATCAAACCATCTATATACATCAAATACAGAATAGGTGAGCTTTTACCCCCTTGTCTAGTCCCTTGTTGCACGACAAACCATTCAGAATATAATCCTTGATATTTGACACAACTCGTCATGTTTGTATACATTGCATGGAATGCCTTATATGATGTGGGGTCTATTTTGCACTCGTTAAGTAATTTGAAGAATGCCACACTGTGTTGAATGCTTTGCGACCATCCAAAAAACACACAAACACTTTGGAGTTATATTCCCGAGCAAAATATATACTTTCCCGTAGGATGAATGACTTCATTATACAGCCAAGGTCTTCTTGAAATCCACCTTGCTGCACATTGCTAGTCTGTAGAATGTCAGATTGACATCTATTTAACACAACGGTTTCAAATATTTTCAGCACAACGGAAGTCAACGTTATGGCTTGATAGTTGTCAGGGTTGTCTTTCCGTTTGTTTGAGCCTTTATGAAGATATACAATAACACCTCGTTTCATTGTATCGGGAACATATCCATGACGCAGCATAAAAGTAAACATATTTGCCAAAATCGGCGATAACAGATCCTTAGCGAATAGTAAATGTTCATATTGTAAGGAATCATATCCCCCTGCCTTACCTCTTGGGCATGACTGAATGGCGTTACTGACAACTTCCGGTAGAACAACGGCCTTCCGGTCCGTACATATGTTGTTAGATTTAATAATGTCACTTTCTACCACTTCGCGCCACTGGTCATCAAAATTTGGACAGCTTAATGGCCTAAACAAGTCTTTAAAATATTTTTCCCATCCAAGAGTTATATCACCACGATCCCTAACAGTAGAACCATTAAAATTCATACCCGCACATACAGAGGACTGAGAAGGTTTGCGCCTAGCCTTGACTTTTTCCAAAATGTCATTGAGTCGACTACCGCTGCTCGGTCTAACTCATCATTTTGTTTATTAAGATAATCTTTAACAACTGTTCTATGCAGACGACGAAACTTACACTTGGCAGTCCTATAATTACGGAACGCCAGATGTGATTCCCGCTTTACACCATTCTGTTCTAATATTCCGTTGTTAACGATGAGAAACATCTAGCTCTGCGTTCCAATATGGTTTCAGATATTCTGCAAATCGTTTCAATGGGAACACAGTGGATGCAGCTTTGGATACTTTTTTTACAATTTTATCTCGTAAGCTTCATCAGTATCATGTGGGTCCAAGTCACAGTTCATCAGTTTAGCAAGGTCACCATCATCCCTTAATAACACATTATATTGCATTGTACTGTTATCATTAACCTTTTTCCAATTAATACATTTTTCATCATGCAGTCTAATATCAGTATTAACCACAAAATATGGTAAATACAGTTGTGCAAATAAAGGCCTATGCCGTGACACGTTCAGACAGTGGTCATCTACAATTTCACAATATCTTACACAATCATTCATCTCAACTGGGACAAGTATATAATCAATCAATGAGTGATACAAATTGTCATAGGAAACATATGAGAATTGTGCACCTGAGCAGATCGGTAATGTATTAATTGCCACATAGTTTGTATCATGAACAAATTGACACAATAGTTTATCACGGACATTTTTGGAACAATTCAATAGCTTTGAGTTAAAGTCACCCTTCAATACCACAGTGCCTTGGTTAGAATATACATTCCAAATATCATACAAATTGTCAATATATTCTCTGTATACTGAAAAAGAATGATTAGAACATGGCATGCAGGGCCTCCGCTGTCGATCGCCAATGTCGCCATTTGCGATAATTTTGAGAATCTGGCGCTAAATTTTACAAGTTGGCGAAAATAAGTGGCGCATACTTTTTCACCCGTCGTAATATTTGTTTTTATTAACGATATAAGCGGCTTAAGAATTGGTTCTCGATTCGCGCGTTTTACCTGCGTTTTACTAAGCGTTAACCGTGATAAAACCGATAACCAGTCCAGTCAGTGTACTGTCAAATCGGGTAATTGATTTCGGATGACACTTTGAGAAGATAATTGCGTAAGTATGTGTGATCGGCTGATTAATCATTATGAAAACATCCGGCAGCGTGTATATTTGATGTTTGTCGATGATCCCCTTATTAACTACAATTATGACCGACTTTAAAGACAAAATGGGCGATTGGTTTAGTCAAAAAGACCGACAGGCTTGTTTGTAACGTGCGGTTGTTGTCAATTTTTTTAGTAATTACGATGTTTATTGCACACTTTTTTGTGATAATCCCTTAACTTATACGATCTCAATAATGTTAAACAATGGGTGCGAAAAGCATTTTTTAATTAACTTAATTGCTGTCCTGGCCATTTTGCTTAAAATGTCTCGTAAAATTTGGAAATGTATCAGTTGCCATCATGGCTTCTAAGAGACTTTTAGATGAGTGTTCAACTCCACCTTCTAAATTTGCCAAAATTCAAAATTCTCCTGTAAGGAAATTCAAAGACGTTTGGAAAATTGGCCATGTTAGGTTAAGATATGATGCACAATCTAAGGAAATGTTTTGTGACATATGTATTCAGGCCCAAAATTCTAATTCCTTTGTAACCAGACTGTAATGTTCTTAAAAAGGAATCTGTGACGAAGCACGCAAAAATCAAAGGTATAACTATATAATGTTAGACCAAGCATGCATAAAAAATAGAAATATTGAAGTCTGATAATAAAACTAATTTATTTAAACTGTTCAAATATACAAAAGAATCTCATCAATTTAGAACTTCTCTTGCTTATATAAGTTCATGACAGCTCATTCTCATATTCTATATATTTCATGTAAAATGTTTATTCAAATCTTTATTTATTTAATTTCGGCTACGAAAAAAAGCAGCACTTTTAGCTTTAACATCTCTATTGTTTTATTTATAGGGTGTTTCACAGCTGGCTGATCTAAAGTGTGATGGTCACACCGACTATGAACACTCCACTTCAATAGATGAGTTCCGCACCTGCATTGCTGGAGTATTAGAGGATAACTTAGTACATAAGATTAAATCTAGTGCAAAGTTTAGTTTGATGTTTGATGAGAGCACCGATGTGTCTATTCATCAGAATATGATTATGTATGTAAGGGTACTCGAGTCTGATGAACTTGGCTACACCACTCCTGGTACTTACTTCTTTGGTATTGATAGTTTGTTCAGGGCTAATGCTGAGTCCATTTATGATAAGGTTATTGAGATGTTGCAGGTGAAAGGTATCAGCTTGTCCAATCTTTGTGGTTTGAGCACTGATGGAGCAGCAGTGATGTTAGGTCACAAGTCAGGTGTAGTAACGAGGTTAAAGCGTGAGGTCCCTGGTGTCTTAGCCACTCATTGTATTGCCCATAGGTTGTCCTTATCCTTTTGTTCTGGTGGTGGTTGATTATCGCACTTTAGAATTTTACACTACAATCTTGCCGCATTTTTCATCCGCAAGTTGTCTATCAGTAATTCTATTTCACGTCGAGATGATTCACTAACCGCACTATATGTATTTAATGATCTCATGTAATCTTGATAGCCAATCAGTAAAAAACTTTGTAGGACTCTCTATCAGTCTCGGCCCTTAACAACCTGATGAGAATTTCCATTGATGGTCCTGGTTTGGTCAACTTTGATTTTGGGGCAGCCTTTCAGAAATGGAAATCCATGAAGGCCCGTAGAATACTTAAGTAACTTCATTTACTGTCCTATTGGTCTGCCTAGGTGTGCCTCTGTTCATTAGCTTGTGTACCCTTGACTATTTGCTATTTTACTGGTTTTGACTGATAGATTTTATGTTTATGTTTATGTTCAGATGTAAATTAGCTTGTGTACCCTTGACTATTTGCTATTTTACTGGTTTTGACTAATAGATTTTATGTTTATGTTCAGATGTAAATGTGCTTTTTATGTGACAAGTTGTGTTTATGTATACTTTTATTATATACTGATGATATATGATGCAGCATTAAATATAGAAGTTTCACATTTTTGTTGTTGTTTTTTGAAGACTACTTAAATATGAATCATTTTCATGTTCTTAAACATGGCTGGAAACTTTGGCTACTTTTGGCTCTAAAGTGGCTCTAAAGTGGCTCCAACTTTTCTTAAGTGGCGAAAATGTTGGCGACAAGTCTAAAAAACCCAGAGGAGGCCCTGGCATGTATAACTGAAAAAAAGAACATGTATTGACCGGGTGAGATTTGTAACTGAATACTACATATGCGGTCATTGTCTATCTGCAGTGGCATTACATAATTATCAATAAGTTTATGCCAACATAACGCAACACCCCCTTTACCAATTCGTCTTTGGTTTGGTACTGACACGTCTTTATCACATGTTACTGAAAATCTATAATCTGAAATAAGAGTGTCAATAAAATGCACATTTTGTGGTGTTAAGAAGTGTTCAGAAATACCACACACATCCACATTATACTTTGATAATGCCTCACACAAGTAAGTAGAACTGGACATAATTCCAGTAAGATTCCATGTAAACAAATTAATATTCATAATATGAAAAATTAATCTCACAAGATGATAGTATGTTGTACAGATCAAACTAACAGTTTTCAACGATATACAGAACATTTAGTCAATATACGCATCATTATAGTCTGTTAACTGATTACATCTATAACCGTTTCGTGTCCACTTTCTGGGGCTGGTTTCTCGGTCATATTGAGGATTCACATCATTTGTGTTGCGATCAGTATTACCCACGAACCTAAATCGCGGGGGCACACCACCATTTGTAAATTGTCTTTTGTTATTCTTACGGTGTAGTCTATCATATGATAACCAAATTTCTGTTGCACTCCTGACATTTTTGATAGTTTTTTTTCAAAGAACTTATTTTTTGTCAGACATATTCAAACCAAACTTTGCACAGTAGTGCACAATATTGGAACATACATGAATCAAGTTGAAATATGCATATTGCTTATCAAGAAAAGATTATACAATTGAGAAACTTCAAGGTGCCATTTTTTTTAAACTGACCACATACCCATCGACCAATATATGCAAACCAATATACCCTCTTCGAAGGAGGGCATAAAAAACATCAGATAAACATTGTGTGAACTTACTGCGAAATCACAAAACTGAATAGTCAATGCATCATGATGTCAGACTCACCGTCAGTCCCCGACTTGAATAGAATGATGTCAAACTCACAAACTTGTGCATTTACACTTTCAGCAATAATGACTAGTAGTAGTAAGGACTAGCATTTAAAAAAACAATATAAAGGAAATGAAATTATCACTGACAAATTGTCAAATACTATATTACCTAAATAATAGATATTGCAACAACCTAGCAGCCGCTCATTTTGTTTCGTCTGCACGTATCCAATTTCCGAAAACGACAAAAGCTTTCAAACTTAATTCGAACTGTTATCGACGTTATACACCACGAACAAAACCATATATCATAGTGAATCGTTACTTTATACAAATATCTACATCTCCAATAACCCGATGTCAGATGACATTAATTTATTATCGTATAAAACGTCACAGAATATGCTCATATTCTCGCTTATTTTCGTCAGCCATCCAATCCGAATGTAAACGGACTTTATCCAAGAACGTCCGAGATAACGATGGCATGGGCTAAATTTCAGGGTGGGACTGAAATCCGTTATCCGGGATCCGTGATCCGGGATCCTCCGGGATCGCTTTTTAAAAATTGTTTGAGTGGAACATATGTTAATTGAAGGGGTGTGAACGAAGGGGTGTGAACGATAAACAATTTAAGTTTGTCAAATAAATATAATTTGGATGCTTTTTATATTGTTAATTGAAAAGGCTGTGAACGATGAACAATTTTAAGTTTGCGAAATGAATATTTTTAGTTCTTTTTGTGTGTGCATTGTTTTAGCAATAAAGCTTTTAACTGGTTTATATATATACATATTGATAAAAGCTTATGCTTTAGTTTAAGTTATGCAGACTGTTTAGTACTTAAATTGCATCAGGGCTAGTACATCTAGTATCTTATAAGGAATCCGTTATCCGGGATTCTAAATTAAATATTTATGCTAATAATTTGGCTGCATGGTAGTCTTATAATATTCCTTTATAACATACTTAGTATAATACAACCCGGGTCCCGGCTATTCGTTATTGACCGTTGTTACTACTACGATGCAGTTCAATTTATCGATATCGGATTTTCCCACCAAAGTCCCGGATTTTCTTACAACCCGGGTCCCGGCTATCGGTTAAGGACTGTTGATATATAACTCCTACGATGTAGTTCAATTTATCGATCCCGGATTTTCCCACCAAAGTCCCGGATTTTCTTACAACCCGGGTCCCGGCTATCGTTTATTGATCGTTGATTTCTACTACGATGTAGTTCAATTTATCGATCCCGGATTGTCCCACCAAAGTCCCGGATTTTCTTACAACCCGGGTCCCGGCTATCGGTTATGGACCGTTGATTACTACTACGATGTAGTTGAATTTATCGATCCCGGATTTTCCCACCAAAGTCCCGGATTTTCTTAAAGTCCCGGATTTTAAATATACAAATGTAATAAGTAACAAATACTAACACACATTTACAAATCAAGTCAATTAATTTTATTAAGACACAGTTTGCATATATATATTACAGAACAAAACAGAACTGAACTTTATTTTCACACAGGTATAGGAAATATAAAATACACATACATCATTAACAACAGGTGCCATATCCATAAAGCATATTAGTAAAAATGTTTCTTAGCTAAGTAACTTATAGCTTTTGACTGAAGTGGAAAAAATAACTTATAAGTTATTTTTTTTACTAAAATGCTTTTTGGTTCTGGTTTCCGAAATAATAAATTACAAATTCATTTTATTTGTAAACAAATACAAAATAGGGGAGATGTTTAAAGTGGGGAGACACTCAATGCACATTATATGATATTAAACAGTTGTTGAGTATAGAAAAAACCAGGGCTAATGTATATGGTTGCAGTAAATACATTGCCATTTCCATTGCTTAATAGTTCGATGTTCAGTTGTTCTACCAACACATTTTTGGTGGAACCAACTTTTACAATTCCTATTTCCACATGATATCATATTGTCTACAAAATCGGGCATACTACAAACACACTATGTTTGTAGTTTAATTAATTTTGGGATTCCTCTAAATGCCGTAGACCGACTTCGAATAATATTTTCCATAGGAAATGATGTCATTTTTCCATTTTCTAAACACATCACTAAATGTTCCCTCATATTAAATGACTATTGAAATTGATATTCAAAGGATTTTTGCAAAATTCGACAGCACGCGCAATAGCAAACAGACCACAATCGAAGAAATCTCAGATCAAACATGCAAATATAAGCATGCATTATGAATAAATGATTGATACATCGATGCAATTAAAAATTAACATTCTATTTCTTATTATTAAAGTGTGCAAGCTATGAAAATAAAATCGCACATACAATTTTTCAAATAATTGTTTACTATAGCCTTTTCTTTTGATGTCCTAAGTTTGACTAGAGCACAGTTTCGTGTTTCTTATTCATTTATGTCATCATAAATACATTTATTGGCGTTCGGCAATTAATAGCCTTTGGCAATTTACAATATACAGTATAATGCATACCGGGTCCCGGCTATCGGTTATGGACCGTTGATTACTACTAAGATGTAGTTCAATTCATCGATCCCGGATTTTCACACCAAAGTCCCGGATTTTCTTAAAGTCCCGGATTTTAGTCCCACCCTAAATTTCAGCCCGCGACGTCATCGGCTTCATGTCGTCCCCGGCGGGTCAATCTATTCTGTTGACCAAACACCATTGACAATTATTGAAATAATGTCCGCAAATTACTGAATAGTCATTAAAATAAAAGGTTGTTGTTGTTGCTGTATAAAATTAAAGTCCATTATAAGTCAATTTCAAAGAAAAAAATTAGGACTTAATTTGCTTTGTTGTTTAGTCAATATCAATGTTAACATAGTTTGCTGAAATATTACAAATTATAGTTTTAACTGAATTATGACTTTTTCAAATAATTGTATAAAATGTAGTTTAATGTAGTTTATATTTCCATAACATTACATCTCTGGTTTTATCACTAATCATTATGTAAGGCATTCAGATATTTCAGATCGAGGTGAAAATGTA
The DNA here is from genome assembly GCA_032209605.1 of Mactromeris polynyma. NCBI lineage: Eukaryota > Metazoa > Mollusca > Bivalvia > Venerida > Mactridae > Mactromeris > Mactromeris polynyma. Next base: position 472,135 of record JASFXZ010000073.1, on the reverse strand, counting down.
TATTAATAACAAATTCAATAAATCATTTCCAGTTGATTTTGAATCAATATTGAACAAGCATATTATTAATGCCAACTATAAGATGCTAACCAGATAAGTTGAGACAGGAACGTTTTCAAAATTAAAAAAAGGGATTGGACAGAGTGGTGTTGTTACAGAAACATGTATTATTCATGAAAAATTGACACTTACGAAGTGAAATAAATGGTATATAATTTATGCACTATGTTGGTATTCTAGAACTAACCTAAGCATGTTTGTATTTATATATTTTGAATTTTCTTATTATGTCAATAAATAGTTACCCGACTGACTAATAAAAATTGGTCTCACTCTATTTTTAAAGACCCTTCAGACATTTTAAAGTTTTATTTACTCTATATCTTATCATCACACATATTGATAAAAATATGTTTTTTTTATATTTAAATATTACACATGAATTTTGGTGTATCAATTGTTATGTTTTAACTAACAATGAATAACAAATTTATTAAAGAAATGCTTGTTTATCATGAATTTTAGCATGCATGTAATATCCAGACTGGAATGTTAAAATTCCAGCTTTGGTATTTTCAGATATCACATGTATGTTTTAGTGTATCAATTGTTATGTTTTAAATAAAAATTAATAACAAATTTATTTAAGAAATGCTTGTTTATCATGTTTTGCTTAAATAAGTGTTAACTGCAATATTTATGTCTGTTATTTTTTATAAACTGTTTTGATTAATTAAATAGAATACAATTTGCTTAAAAATTAATTGATAAAAATAAACATTCAAGTGAGAATTGTGTTCATGTTCTATGATAATTGGGATTTTAACACCATAACAATTAGCTTATCCTACTCCTGGGGGAATAAATTGGATAATGGTCAATTAGACGGTGGTCAATAGAATAGACATATTGGTCAATTGGTCATTGGTCAACTGGTCAATGGTGTTTGGTCAACAGAATAGGCAGACCCGTCCCTGGCAGAGCGCGCGCCAGCATACTACTAAAATACTGAGCCGGCGGCGTTCTCGTTGTCAGTGTTTGGTTAGCATTCTCATTGACCTGCCCAGCCGTTTCCAGTCTTCAGCCGCTACCAGACGTATTTAGTACCATATTCCTGCCGAAATACATAATATATTCATTTACCATGCAGGCCATAATGCCTGAGTATCCCCCTTTACCAAAAAGGTATTATAATTTTCCTTACAACTAGATCTAGATCTCTCGACTATTTCAAGTCATATTATTAGCCACCATGAGAGGAGCCATACAATTATAATTGTATGACAAACTTATCATCTTGAAATAAACATTAATTATAGCAGCATAAACGGTGCAGAAATGAATAATTTTGAATTGGATCACTTGAAATAATCTATATAAACATATTTTCTTAGGTTACCAGTCAACTCGTACGTCGGTCAACTCGTACCGTTTTTGGTCAACTCGTACCGTAGTTAACTTGTACCTTCATTTTTTTTAACAGTTAGTATTAACAGTTATACATTAAAGATTTAAGTGTTACTGTATTTTCCTTTATTCGGTGAACAATTTTGAACAGTATAACTAAACTGGTAATGTTTGTCAGTACTTATTATGCGGCAGCTAATACCATTTGGTCAACTCGTACCTTCGGTAAAACAAGTCATATTCAAGTCATACAAACACTTATTAATAGAGTTAATATGATTAAAAGTAAGCTTTTCCTGTATAGTGTGCCTCATTTGTGACCAGTGTAAACTGTATCTAACTTTCACAGTACCGTTAATCGTTACTTAATAGACGGCATGTAACGCCTGTTGGTCAACTCGTACCTTCGTAATTCAAGTCATTTTTTAACCATACAAAATATTAATTAATCTTATTGTAAAAACCCTGTGTAATGTTTTGTTCCTGACAATGTATTACGCACTAGACCATCTTTTAAAAAAAATTGTTTGGCCATACTTTATTGTTGGGTATGGTATGGTTATGTCAAACCAACACATCTTAAAGATAGTCTTACAATATAAAGACAATTGAAAACAAACAAGTAATATTTTGATAGTTTTAATGCATTAATTAACAAATATTTAATAATTCAATGATAAATAACACATACAAAATATTTACACAACTGTTAATTTATATCATCAATTAACACTGTTCACTATATACACTCTAGTCCGTTGTATCTACACACAATATACACACAATATACACACAACAGATTACACATGTTGGTTAACCTAAGACCTGCTCACTGCAGGTCTGTACAATACACTAAAATGTTTCAACATCCCGGTCGCTGTTAAGCTACCTTCTTCGTATTTACTCCACAACTTGAACGTTTTCCCTTGGAGAGTTTGGTATCGCCTTCGTTGGTACCGTCTCAGTTGCAATGCCGTCACAAGAGCCACGTTCCTTACGGCGACTTGCGCTTCGTCAAACAGTAACCTCAGTAGCAGGTAGAAGGTCGATACCACCCTGAAAAATATAAACAAAACATTAATAATATATTAAAGGTAACTTACTCATGATAAAGTGTATAATACTAATAGTATAAAATGTGCTCATGATAGAGATCGTCTACATATACATAATGAAAATAACATTGATCCGTACTGTTGTAGAATTTAATCAGTTAGTTACTCAATGTCGTTCTGTTCAGTTTAGTATACATGTAGATCATTAAAACTGTTGTATCAATACATAAAAACCTGACATGTGGTTATTTCCTGCTTATTCATTTTGATCATTAAACTATCGTATCAATACATAAAAATCTGACATTTGGTTGTTACCTTCTACGTCATTGTTGGTTCTGACACACATACCAAAAACTGACCAGCACTCCACTGGCCACACGTCTGACCTAAACCATGTCTTCCTCATGTATTGCATCAGTGGTTCGAATCTAGTTGGAGCAAGGTCCGCTAATGTATCGAACACTTCCCGAATGTGCTCATGCGGTAAAAAGGGAAGACATAGCAACTTCCGTAAATACGAATACGTTTCCTTTCTTTCTCTATACTCTGTTGCAAGACCCTTTGCCTGAAGGTAAATATATTAATTGAGCATTTAAGTAATAGACAAAATTCAATTTTTTTTTCTTATTGTATTTGATTTTTATTGGTGTTTATTTGATTCAGCAATGTTTTCTTGTATATTAAATGCCTTTGATACAGCATTTCCAATACATATATGAAAATTAAAGCTATTTTATTGTGTATGGTACTTGTACATGTTTTGCCTTTTCAAGGTTTGAGACATTGAACAACAAAAAATGAAATAATTTCCATTCTAGACCGTAAAATCTTCTAAAATTTCAGAAATACATCCCTCAAAGGATGATGATAGCAAGGAAAACAAAAAAAGGCAACATTGGAATATTGACCATTACAGGTCTAAAGCCTTAATATATATGTTATGTTAAATATTGATACCGTATTGTTATTATACATTTATAGTATAATAATTATTAAAATTACACATCATACCAGAACTTGACGCCAAACGGCCTGGCCCCAGTGGAATGCACAGCCGTAAATCTGTGGGTTTTGGAACACCTGCCTAATTGCGTTCCATAGCGCAGCTTCATAATCCACGACAAAATCTTCCACCAATGCACTTCTCGATCCAGCAATCTCCCGATTTTCTGAAATATGATGTTCTAGTGTTAAATATACATTCTTTATAAGTTAAAGGCATACAAAGTCATTTTATAACATGTTAATGTTCAACGGTTCGACAACTAACAGGGATAGTACTGGTTCTATAAATGATGAAAAATGGGGGGAGAAAAGTATAAGACAATTTATATTCACATCTTAATGTTCAACGGTTCGACGACCAACAGGGATAGTACTGGTTCTATGATTTATTTATTCTTGGATAAAAAAGAAAACCAATTAATGGAAAAAAATAACCTAAATATACCTTCAACACCTTGACATAATCATTGGTTCTGCGACCAGACATTAACACAAATACCAGTGGAATCTATTTTGCGCATTCCCCTCTTCTGACGAAGGCATGGATCGAAAAAAGGTTATCGAATGGTTCCCTAACAACCTGAAAAATGTAATAGTTGCTATACACATGTATACACATCGAATATATATCAATTATTTCACTCAACTCAACTGATGTACGATATTCAATGATACATGTATTATGTACATGAGTTAAATTGATTGATCACATCATTATTCATTACATTTTATTTATATATGTGGTTTTATGGCGCATCGACAGCTTCGGTCATTTAGCGCGCAAGGAATGTAAAAAACATGTGAAACTAAAAAGGGTTACGACAGATACTTGTTAAATTGGTGTAATTATAGTGGGTAAAAATTGGGATCATTAGGGTAAGAATATATTTTTATGTACCAGGCAATCCTCATTCACCGGTTATTCATTACAACTTGAAAACAAATTAAGTACTTTACTTCAAATATTAATACCTTGAATGTGCCATCCAAATACCAGCGCTTTGCCGTTTTCAATAGACGTAGCTGATCGTCGGTGGCGAATATCATATGTCGACGACCATCCACTTTGACGTCTTCTCTGTAGAATCCGTCGGGGATGAACTCTTCATTTATCTGTAAATAAATGTGTCCTTCAATGTAAATACTTGTAAATAATATTCATTTTTTTGTAAATAATTATATGTAAATTACATGTTATGAAACTTTTTGAATCAATCATTCAATTCCTGAATAGATATTTTATAAACATATAATTTTTATTGACATAATCATTATGCGATAAAAAATCAAATGATATGCCGCAACAAGCAAAATTTATAAATTCTATTATTATTTTCAGTTCATCACCTCAAAGTCTAAATCTTTCGGGTCTTCAGGACGCAAACGTCTCTTCCTGTTCACAACACGGGCGATGTAGTCGATGTTTGGCTGTTCCAAATCAGTATCCATTATCATTTCACTAGCCAAATTCTTCACAATGTTACTTGCTGCTGTAAACAATTGCTGCTTAGCCTGCTCTGTCGCCTGTAAAAATATCGTAATAAAGTATTAACTATCTCACTCGCGTCTGTTTATCAATGTGAAAGGCGATTAGTTATTCAATTAAAAATTATTATTATTTTTCACTGAATGTTATTCAATCATTAGGAAGCATCATTGTGTTTAGACATTATAATCTTCAAACATGGAGGATGATAAATATATATCTATCTATATGGTTAAACAATTCATGAATTTATATCAATAACAAAATTGATACAGCGATTGAATATCACGGCATTTAGGGTATATATTATTCTCGTGTGTATTATGTTCTGAATTAACGATATAATATCAAACTTTTAAGTAAGTTATTACTTACCTGCTTCGTAATGACAAGTCTAGCTTTATTAGATGGGACTGGGGGATGATTGTGTTCACTAACGCTCGCGTGAAACACTTGACCGATCTCTCGGACCCTGACTGGACATCTGGTTGTCTTGTTGCGCACGCTGCACCACCACACAGACGCCACACTGTTCCTCTCCTAAACATAAGATTTCAATTATTACACAATAATTAATAAGCAATCAATGTTTTGCTCATAAACTTTACAATGAATGGAATATGTTTGGTTAAATATTCATATGTTCATGTTGAAATGTTTATACAGTGTTTCACTCATATTTCATGCAATACTATGCTATTACCAGTCCACTAACTGCTATTAACTGTTGAAATGAAAACATGTTAAGCTTTAGCACAATACATGATTTGGAAAAATACATCAGTATTAACATCATACCTTCATGGTATATGTGTACCCGACGTCCGACAAAAGATCCTTGCCTCGCTGTGAAGCTCCGGGCAACAATTCATATACGACAGGTTCGTCTTCCACAAAAGTCTCTCCAGGGGCGGCGTCTTCAAGAGATCTGTAAATGTACCAATGCACAGTGACAATGATTACTTGCGCTTATTAATTATGTTCGATCTAAATAACACAATGCGTTGAGTCACATAAAGTAGACCATCCAGTAGTTATCACATCATTACATTTATTAATTTTATTTGTTCAATGCTTCGGTTTATGACACGAGTTTCGATCATATGTATACCTGCACTTATAAGGTTTGTCAATTGTATAATAGTGTAAAATGTGCAGGATTCATTGGAATACTTACTCTTCCAGTACAGGGGTTGGGTAATGGAACGAAGTATCTACCATGATGGATACGCTTGCGTTGGCATTCTCATTTTCGTCACTATCATCTACACAGTCATCTGCGTCCTGCAAAATTTAATTATTTACATTCTGGTACTGGATTATGCCGTAAAATAAAGTTTTATCGGACCAGTCGAAATAATCTCGTGTTTCATCAACGTAAATTGTTAATTAACAATCTGCATCAGCTGTATTTATATGATGATCGATATTGTTGTATATTTCGATATGTTAATTACGTAAAAGTAGAGACTTCCAATTATCCGTAAATGTTCCTTGAATCCCATTTTATTATTTTAAACACTAATAAAAGCGTGAATAACTTATTTTGTCATTCTATAACTTACCATGACCGTTGTAGTGACTTCAAACATAGATTCACTGTCATCATTACAGAAGTTGTCAGGACTCACAAAAGAGGTAGACGGCTATAAAATAATACAAAATAACCATGGTTATGTAATCTAATTGTGTCTTAGTAATATTAATGTGCAAAAAATGCATTCTTTAGTTAACAAGTCATCAGTACAACAAGTATATAAAATGTATTGCAACAAATGCATTCTTTAATTAACAAGTCATCAGTACAACAAGTATATAAAATGTATTGCAACAAATGCATTCTTTAATTAACAAGTCATCAGTACAACAAGTATATAAAATGTATTGCAACAAATGCATTCTTTAATTAACAAGTCATCAGTACAACATTGGAATTTTGGTGTTCATGAAATATAAATGAAAAACAATAAAAAATAAACATTGTTCTGTAATTGTGACTAAGTAATTTTGATGTTCAAGAAGTATATACAATGCATAGCAACAAATTCGTTATTGAAAAATATTGAAAATGTTTGAGATCACAGTTTAGTTCATAGCAGTTTAAACTTATGCACGTACCTCTATTGTGGTGGAGTGGAGAGCCCCATTGAACTCGTAAGTGGACAACTCATGCACTTCACAATGTTTGCAGGTGAATGTAAGTATTATCAGGTGCCTCCGAGCTTTAAAATAGTCCAAGTTGGTGATTCCTGTTAATTTTTAAGCATCACGTTATGAATAATATATAAAACTTATTTATTATATTTCAAACAGAATGTTAATTGCGACATTTGCATGTATTCTAATGCTATTCATAACATATCATCACCTTCAATGTAATTCAGTTTATAAACTTAATAACCCGTAATTGGGCAAATATAATCAACAGAAGGCGATAATCCAATTATCGATATTACATACTTTAATAATCCAATTATCTATAATACACATCTCAATTAACATACTCGTCACGTACGTATAAACTACCCGTAATTGGGAAGTTCCAAAACTTACCAATAGATAACCAATGCATATTTTCTAAGACACCAACTGACATTGGGTACACAGACTTAGAACAGTTTACAATTGACACTGGAGATAGTCCACCAGTCTGAACCCCACCTTATCGCTTACCAATAGAGAAATGTAAAGTAGCTGAAGTAGAAATTGCTAAATTTCTCCAACAAGGTATAATAGAACTCTGCAGTTCTCCATGGTTATCTCCATTGATACTTGTACCAAAACCTGACAGAAGTACTCGAGTAGCAGTAGATTACAGAAAATAAATACCAAAATTAAGTATGATAGTCATCCTTTACTAAGAATAGATACCTGTCTCAAAGCCTTAGCAAATAACACCTATTGCAGTTCTTCATGGTTATCTCCATTGATACTTAAGCCCAGTAGTGTCTCTGGGAAACGTTGCAGAGTTCATTAATAAGACCATGACAATGTGCGAAAGGTGGGGAGGTATGTCACATTTGTGACTGCTATCTAACAATCTATGTAATTCATCAATGAATAATGCAAATAAAATAGGACTTAAACTACATCCTTGTCTAAGACCAATGGGACAGATGAATGTGGAAGTATAACCATTACTAGTCCTCACACAACCTTTAACAGATGTCTAAATAGACTGTATTGCCTTAAACAAATTTCCCTTAATACATTTTCTGTGTAAAACATCATAAAGTATATCACGGTCAACAGAATCAGAAGCTTTTTGGAAGTCTACAAAAGCGACATAAATTGTCTTTCCTTTCATACTTAAGTACTTGTTAACAATTGAATACAATATAAACCTATTGTCAGTCGTGGAATAACCCTCTCGGAAGCCACATTGACACTCACATATTTTGTTGAAAGCTTGAGTATAAAAAGTCAGTCTCTTCGTTAGAATCTAAATGTACACATTACTCAATATATCAATGAGGGCAATTCCTCTGTAATTGTCAGCGTTATTCTTACTACCCTTTATATATAAAGAAGCCCAAATTATAAACTAGTCCTTTTGGGAGGATTTGCAAAGAAGCAGACAACAGAAAGTCAAGGGGATAATGCTTCCAATACAAATTTGACTATCATTTTTTTAAAAATTGAATAAAATCAAAATTTCACAAACCTCAATAAAATCCCTTTAGCCACTGATTTATATTGTCATTAGATACTAGCATATGAAGTTTCATTGATGTAGACCTACTGGTTGCTAAAATATTGAACTTCAAAAATTTGCCATCTAGGCGTTAGCCCAGTTTTTTTTTGCCCTCTTTATTCTATAGTAAAACTACCAGTTTTGCACAGAAAGTGTGACCTCCACGACACATTTCCATCTATCTGGAGTATCTAGTTTCAATAACTTAACTTATTATAATTGAATTACAACTTTACAAAGAAAATATAAAGTAAATTACTTTTATAGGATTTGCCTCCCTTTAATCATTTTGAAATCTATTTCCTGCTATATAAAACAGTTAAATTTGTTACTTTAAAATTATGGTCGATAAAATAAGGTGAAGTTACTTCCCTTAAATAACAATCTGCAAATAGTGTGAAATGTTTTCCTATTTATATTTATTATAATTTGGAATTAATGATATTCTACTCCTGCCAATAGTTTTTTACAAATGCATACCTTATAATTCATGCACACTGAAGTGGTATGGACTGTTCGTTGACTGATACAGGTAGATCAACATACTATGAACAATGCCAGCTCTCCATTCTGGCAAAGGTAATTGGTTACTCTGAAATGTGAACGGTGTACAGTAGAAATTCACAATTTTACCATAACACAAAATATCTAAAGATAAACACAAAATTAGGTCTGAAAATTTACCAGTTAAGTAAATTGCAAGTGTTGAATTGTTTGTTATCTATTCCATTAACAGTCATGGCGAATACCCATCGGTCAGTCGGACCTGACCGATAAAAACCAACCAGGTCCGATACAGAATGCCTGTGCGTCGGTCCGTATGTCCGATACGGAACGGTACGGGTCGTACGGGTTTTACAACATCCATTGCTGTTTACACAATGCGGTCTTCTTACGCGCACCAATTGTCTGTACATTCGCTTGCCTTTCGGACATTTGAACTTTTATTGTGTCGTCAAAAAGGCATTTCAGGAGTGAATGTGAAAGTAAATAATAATTTTTAACTGTTTTTTAACTAAATACGCCAATTATTTGCACATTTGTGTTTGATTTGTTTACTTTCACTTTGAAATGAGCAGTAATTTTCGGCCCGTAATTTTTAACAACATGTTTTCGAACCGACAAGTTTGCATTCGGTCCGACAAGTTTTCCAAGGTTGTCAGACCAAATGACTGACAAGTCTTGGAAGTCATTCGCCATGACTGCATTAAGCATATGAAATATGATATTGCCACAAGTTCACAGACAGTTTACATTCTATTTAGGCCATGACAGTAAAAAAACTAAATCAATAATTTGTCGTAAGAACAAATTCATAATTATGAATATAAAAGGCACAAGAATGCAAAATTTCAAAATCCACTGAAAATTTGGCAAGGGGTCCAGGGAAGCTCCAGGCTTTTAAGCATCTAAGATGGCTTGAATTGTCTCAAAAACGGTCCTTGCCAGCGTCAAATCCGCTGATTTCCGTGAATCTGGGGGAAAATTCTCATGCCTGATCTACAGTAGATGATTGACATCACAATTTGTGCTAACAGAGAACTGTTATGCACACCATAATAACATTTGCCTACAAGTTACCTGTGAGAGAAACTCTTGAAAGGCACACACATCTTCCTGAAAGGCTGTTCAGTTCAAGTGACATCAATGTGGATCTAGTAATGTAGGACCCTGCAGAAAATACAGAACAGTATCAATAAACAATTTTTGAAATGTACTGTTACTGGAATACTCCAGGAAAGTGAACTCCAGCCAAATATTATATACAATTAAGAAAAATAATATCTAGCTAATGCATTCCTCATGCACCTTCCGTCATCGTTGTCAGTAATGTCTTGCATGTTGTATGGTTTGTTGTCGTCTGGAATGTCCTTGTTGTTGAGTTTGTATAGAATGTCGCCATGAGTTATTCCGAAATTGTGCAAAACTACACATGCAATTATGATTTTTGATGCAGTACTAGGACTAACCCTCAATCCATATTGTAGACAAGCGAAACGTCTTTTAAGGATACCAAATGTCTGCTCTATAACAACTCTTGTGCGACAATGTGCCCTATTGTAATTCATTTGTGTTGTCATCGTCGGATTTATGAATGGCGTCAGGCAATAAGTCTTGCAGGCATAAGCAGAATCTCCAAGCAAAATTCCGTCGTAAGTGCCTGAAATAACACAATTCATATGTTGGTACATTTTCTATAATTACATAACAATTAGTGTTACTAACGGCTTTATGAGTACATGATACACTGTATTGTTGAATTGCATTGAAATACAACAAATTAATGTCCTTAAATAGGTCAAACTGTATGTGACAATATTATTTGTTAAATTATATTTCATTACATTGTTAGAGTAACAAGTTATTGATTTCAATATTTATCACCTGTTTCAAATTTTCGACATAGTGCACTTTCTTTGAAAATTCAGCTGTCATGTACCGACCCTGGCCATCTGGCAACACAACTGGTAATCCGATGTGCTGCGTCACATGTCATCTGAATGTGTGTAAATATCCATGTTATGATGTATTTATAACTAATTGTAGCTATATTTGGAAATATTTCAGTTTTCATGTTTCCACTGTGATGTATTCGGAATTTAAGAAATTCGAAGTTTATATTCATGCATGTTTTATACTCAACAAATGATATAATACAGTTGTCAAAATACATACTTCATTATTGTTTTCAATCATTGTGTGTGAAATCTGTTGCTTAATATGAATACAAACAATGGTAACAAATAATATACAGTAGATACACGGTAATCATCTTACCTGTACATTTAGAGAATGGAAACCTTTCCCACTCGTTGGCTGATGGGGCGCATATCTTTATAAATGTACCATCAATGGCACCCACTACATTTGGGAATCCTGTAATTATGCAATGTATGATTTATTATGTATGTAACTATATAACGTATTGATATTATACATTTACTTAATTTATTTCATTAGATATTTGAAATTTAAAGTTGATAATTGTCATCGTTAAAAAATGTTTATACGCAGTCCTTTTTCAATGTTAGACAGTACATATTCATTATGAATTTAGTGAATGTATTTTAGATTGTTATTGGTTATTTGTTGCATTATATGTGATGTTGTTAATCACTGTCTCATAATTATCTGTGATACAATTTATATACATTATTACAAAAAAATATATGTACATAAATATAAGTGTGTTGTCATTGTATTCATAATAACCATTGCATAGAATTATGGTGGTTTTGAGATGTTAATATGTTGTAAGAAAAAACAACAAGAAATGGGCAATGCCCCCAAACCAGGTTTTAGTACGTAGTTATTTGTAACCAAGGCTCAATTTGTATAATGAATTCATGATGATCATCAATGCTGCAAAGGTGCCAGAGGTGATACATGCATACAAACACTCAAACTTAGATATATTATATATATATGCAACAACTTTAATGTCAATACACCCACGAATAGCGAAGATATTAAGTGGAAACTGATTTTTAAATTTTAAGCGACCTTGACCTTTGACGAAACGATTCCAAAAGCAATCCCAAGCGAGCTCTTCACATGTTCTTACTATACACCAAGTTTGATGTCAATATGACCAACAAATCTAAAGTTATTAGCCGGAGAGCAAATTGCTACTTTTAGTAATGGTGACCTTGACCTTTGGCAGAACGAGTCCAAAAGCAACCCCAAGCAAGCTCTCCACATTTTCTTACTATACACCAAGTTTGATGTCAATATGATCAACTTAACAAAAGTTATTCGCCGGAAACCAAATTTCTATTTTTAGTAATGGTGACCTTGGCCTTTGGACCGAACCAAAAGTATTCCCAAGCGAGGTCTTCACTTGTTCTTACTGTACACCAAGTTTGATGTCAATATGTTCAACGAAACTCATGTTATTCGCCGGAAACCAAATTGCTATTTTTAGGTACGGTGACCTTGACCTTTGTCAGACCAAACCCAAAAGCAATCCCAAGCGAGCTCTCCACATGTTCTTACTATACACCAAGTTTGATGTCAATATGATCAATGTAACTCAAGTTATTCGCCGGAAACCAAATTTCTATTTTTAGTAACAGTGACCTTGACCTTTGTCGGACCGAACCCAAAAGCAATCCCAAGCAAGCTCTCCACTTTTTCTTACTATACACCAAGTTTGATGTCAATATGATCAACTAAACAAAATTTATTCGCCGGAAACCAAATTGCTATTTTTAGGTACGGTGACCTTGACCTTTGTCGGACCAAACCCAAAAGCAATCCCAAGCGAGCTCTCCACATGTTCTTACTATACACCAAGTTTGATGTCAATATGATCAATGTAACTCAAGTTATTCGCCAGAAACCAAATTTCTATTTTTAGTAACAGTGACCTTGACCTTTGTCGGACCGAACCCAAAAGCAATCCCAAGCAAGCTCTCCACATTTTCTTACTATACACCAAGTTTGATGTCAATATGATCAACTAAACAAAAGTTATTCGCCGGAAACCAAATTGCAATTTTTAGGTACGGTGACCTTGACCTTTGTCGGACCGAATCCAAAAGCAATCCCAAGCGAGCTCTCCACATGTTCTTACTATACACCAAGTTTGATGTCAATATGATCAATGTAACTCAAGTTATTCGCCGGAAACCAAATTTCTATTTTTAGTAATGGTGACCTTGACCTTTGTCGGACCAATTCCAAAAGCAATCCCAAGCGAGCTCTCCATATGTTCTTATTGTACACCAAGTTTGGTTACAATATGATGAACAAAACTCAAGTTATTCGCCAGAAACCACCCAGTTTGACGCCCGCCCAGCCGCCCGCCCGCCTAACGACACACACCATTCTAATAACCTGTTTTTTTTCAAAAACCTGGTTAAAAAGTAATTTATGCACCGACACACGAAACACTCTTACCAGGCACTGGCATGCTAAAAAAGTAGGGTTGTTTGGGTTTATACAAATGCCCAGTTAGCTCAATATGTAGATCGTAGTAACTGCGTTCAGGGGGTAAAGGGTTCTAGCCAACATCGGCAGCACTTTCCCATTGATTTACTTCAATGTTGACAGCGGTGTTTGAAAACCCACGGCGGTTAAGCCTCATATGCTGCAAGGGGGATTGTAGTCGTGTTAGGTTATACAGCTGTCAAGTTAGTTCAGTTAGCGCCGTACTGGTGTTTATGGGTTTGAGCCCCACATTGGGCCACTTATATCCCTTCAATTTAATCAATAAACAAAATATTATAAAAACATAAAAGACTTATTAATATACTTCGAATTAGCTCACTGGACTGTAACGATTCTAATAAATAAGTGATTTAATGATCGACACGTACTTGGTATGAACAAAGTAGTTACGAATAATATTGGGATGAATTTCATCAATATACGTGAGTTATCTACCGTTCGGGAGAAGTACTTAAACAAAACGATCAGCAGACGATACAAACATTTTGATTTGGCTAAATCACGACAACGTGCTCTAAACATGTTTATAAGTCACTATTACATTATAAAAATAATTACTTAAGGTACATGTTCATTACACGCACTCATTTGAATGCGAAGATTATCACTAAAAAAATACTGAACAGTCCCACCGGATGTAATTATTTGTGTATTCTACGACAAAATGTAAACAATACCTGCAAGACGATGGAACTTCTGTTTCACGTCATTCATCGTCTGCTGAGGCCATTGAATGTGGCGACTGGCCAAACTGGCAATGAGTGGCACCACTTGATGTACACATCGTCCTACAGTCGACTTAGACACAGACATGCCGTCGCCAATGACATTATAAAAGGCGCCGGTTGCCAGAAACCGCGAACAAATCAAGAGTTGAAGAAGAGCTGACACTGGCTGATTCCTATCTGTGAGTGGGCGTTCTAAATTCTCACCTATATTGCACAACAAAGCCAGTATAGAGCGTTTACAAAACCTAAAATCTATTTCTTGACATCAGTTTGCTGGGCAAAGTTAGCAATAAAACATTTTTAAGGAGTTTCAAATTAATTTCATGCAATTTTACTTGGGTACTTTTCTATTTTTTTAGGCTTTCAGCCATTTTCAAGGAATTGTCTAAGACAAGCATCAATTCAAGGACTTTTCAAGGATTGAATCAACCCTGTATTCACATGACAGCAGCCCCTTTGAACATTTTCTCTAAAGTAAATGTTAGGGCTGTCAGAGACATGTGGTCAAAAGCACCAGAACTCAGCACTAATGGTGGACAGCACAAGCTGTAACCATGTATCTAGGTGGACAGCACCAGCAGTGACCATGTATCTAGGTGGACAGCACCAGCAGTGACCATGTATTTAGGTCGATCAGATCTGTTATCTCCACCAAAGTTCCAAGCAACTGAAGTAATTTCCATACATGTACATTATGGGATCCATAACTACAGTGACAGCTGGCACCAGCCTTGCTTGACAATTGATTATAGTCAGAAGAACAAAGTTTACTTACTCCAATAACAAGGCCTCAAAAGAGGGCCATATGGTTATTTTCTGTCACTATCTCCTCATGTAGACAGCAGATACTTCACATCTGATGCTGTGCTTGGACAAGGACTTGAACCAAACCCTGATTCCTCTTTGCCCATTATCATGATAAGCATAGCACATACCACAGAAAGTTGAAACAGTAGACATTTGAAAGATGAATCACCACCACTACCACTAAGTTCCTTTGTTGTGTTGATATCTGCATTTGAAAACCAGTCAACAGAGCATAAATTCACTGAAAGGAAAATGAGCATGTACTTTTCCCTTTTCAAAACAGATGATGTGTACTATTCTTATTTTTCAGCTTTGTGCTTTGATTCCACTGTCATTAGCTGCTTTATAAAGCTACACTCACTACTGGGTTATCGTCAACGTATGGCAGGTTTGAGGCAGTTTCATGTGGTTGCTGCGCAGCATCCGTGCATTTCTTTTCAATACCACAGACAGTCATGGCAAATAACCATCGGACAGTAGAACCTGACCGATAAAAGTCTTTCTTTTTTGTTCAGTTTCTCCTTTCAAACCTTTTACTGTTAATCGAAATACCAACATACTGAGAAACCAGATGGAACGCGAATGTGCGTAGCATATATTTTGGTCTGGCTACCCTGGTGACCCAGTTTTTGGTATTTTCCAGTACCGGTCGAAATTAGGTTGTGGTCGAAATCAGGTTGTTTAAGTTTATTTAGTTCATTTGCAAATTTGATTAATTGTTTTTAGACTTATTGTTTGTAACAGTATGTACACTTTCTAAATTTTAACGCGAAATACATTGGTTGAAAACTAATCATATCGGTAAGCATTGTATAAACAGCAGATATACTGATGTAAGTCAACTTAGTGTCTCGCGAAAACACATGACAAACGATAAAGCATCCAAATCTTCACCACGGACTTGAGTTTTCCATCAATAGGATATCAATAATGAATTATCACATAAAGTAATTTCTTTGTCGATAAATTCAGTAAACTTACTAAACAAAGACGTTGGGAGTTAAGTAAAATGCATGTCCCTAAATGCGTCTGTAGCATGGAAAACGGTAATTTCTATACGACAACTAATATTTGGAGGAGGCGGAGTAAAGGCGGAGTTAAGAAGTCATATTGAGATGACGTCACACAATCAAGATGGCGACCTCCATGATAGCGAACCCAACCGTGTTCTCTCAAAATACATTGGGAAAATATTATTTTACGGGGAAAGACGCGCTGGAAAAGGCCGAAAATTTTATTTTTGAGTTCGAGCAGAAGACACTTTCATCTTTTGTAAAGGTCAAAGCACCAAAGAACATTGGATTACCGGGTAATTTTTAGTATTG
Source organism: Mactromeris polynyma (assembly GCA_032209605.1). NCBI lineage: Eukaryota > Metazoa > Mollusca > Bivalvia > Venerida > Mactridae > Mactromeris > Mactromeris polynyma. The sequence goes on along the minus strand of JASFXZ010000073.1, from coordinate 455,672 downwards.
ACTGATTTCTGAAAATGGCGGGAAACAAGAAATTGCTGAATTATTATATTTCGTGTCACAGTTCCTAAAATAGTAGCTATGTTGCTCAAATTATTCTATCGCATCACGTCAATGCATGTAAATCAACCGTCTCTGTTTAATAAAATAAAGTGTACAAGGAGCAAAAGTGCACCTGATGTGGTCTCGAACCCATGCCCCCCCCTAATCAATACGACAATAGCACTGTGCTCTACCGTCTGAGCTAACCAGGCGGCCTGGACTTACCCCACAATCACTACACTCCCCCTTCTGACATTTGAGACCCCTTCCACTGTGGGCCGTCAAACACTGCTGCCAACCGTAAAGTATTTAAACAAGGGGGGGTGAAGTGTGCCCAATATGGGCTCAAACCCACGACCCCCTAAAGACCCCCCAGCAGTGTATCAGACATCAACTCAACTGGCTGTCACTGCAGAAGCGGCTGGTCAATGCCAAAGCTATCATGGTGTACAGAATTGTCTATCACTTGATTGACATTCCACCCACCATACTGATACCAATCATCTCGCCCAGGGGTAACCAGAACACCTTGGTTCCATATGTTAGGACCCTGGTATACCAGAAGTCATTCTTCTTCGGACGGAATTAGGATCTGGAATTCACTACATTCAGAAGCTGTCAATGCTCCAACCTTGGACAGCTTCCGGACCCAGATTCTAGCCCACCACACTTTAATTGCACTGTACATAGTGTTTTTTAAGGTTCATCCTACCTGATGAAAATGCTTGAAAAACACATTATTGAAAAAAGCTATTTTAAACAGTAGTTACCATCTGATTTTACCATATATGATAGAAAACCATTGTAGGATGTGCATGTGATGTAAAATGTGGCATATAGTCGCTTAATTTAAATGCTGTCACTAAAATAAATGCGATTTTTTTATGGAAAATGCATCTTTTTTTTCAAAATGTAGAACACGGTAATTATCACCTAATTTAAAACAAACTCACTTGTTATACTTTAAACTCGATACAAACAAGTGCATGCCAGGCTTGAAATAACTTCCTAAAGCTTTATTAACGAGAACAGCACATTGAAAGTGTTGATTTTTTGGACATGGAGATCGCCATTTTCGTTTCTCGCATGCCACGGACAAACACGCAACGATTCACTCATTTATAATTTATTGACAATATGATCTGGCATCAAATGCAAAGGTTACCTTGATAGCTCTCGAAATACACCGTTGTCACTTCAGATCATGCGTTATTATAACAATTTTCTTACATTTTATCACAGCTGTCAGTCAGCTTGTTTACAAATTTCCCGGCTGATGTCAAATTGTATTCATGCGCTAAATATAGTGCGATGGTTTCATACTTGAAAACATCAGTATTTTTGCAATAATGAGTTTGTAATCGTGATACAAAACACAATCGAAACATTTTGATTAGATTAGACTAAAGTAGGGTTAGTAAAATTCAATATTTCTATTATTTGTATAAGTTTGTATGTCGACACCGGTTAGCGTAAGAATATTGGCGAGGTGTTGTTAGGTCAGCTGTCAAACCAAATTTTAACTAAATAAATGCATGAATTATTGTTTCAATGCAATGTATGCTGTTTATGAGGTACGTGTAGTTATATTCTGACGTGCTGTATTATGCGATTTCACTGGCCTATGTTCGATCGTCTGTAGCTCTGTTAAATCAGTCGTAAATGAGCTGTCAAAATCAAATTTTAAAACACGAAAATCCCGTGCGTAAAATCCAGCGTGGTCGATAGGTTTTTACTATGGAGCAACGTTTCTGCCATAAAAATATCGTGTCAAATAACAGTTGCGTCAAAATTTGATGTCTAAGTGCTGATAAGCCCAACCTCACTCAATTGTGCTGCTTTCGAGCATCTGTGTGGGGTGTCTGTGTGAACAGAATATTGTAACGTTCCGAGCGGACAGACCCAACAAATACCATCGGTGAAAAGCTAGCTCACCACAAAGGGTGATTTGTTGCTCTTATATATGCCATTCTTCTTAAATGACTACATTTGGAGTTTCTTAAATTTGCATATTATCCAATTACCTCCCTTTATACATTCAGAAACCGTTACAATATGATCTCAATGTTTATGATATGGAAATAAAGCGAGTTAAAGATTTCAGTGTTATTTATGCCAATTTAAATTTGACTCCTGCCACTAGGGCTTATCAGTTACATGGAAAACAACTGATTTTTTTTCAATGTATGTCAAAGGCCTCAAATGATTTTTCCAAACTTTACAGCTGACTATAAAGTATTGTGATAGTTACACCACGTTATGTTTAGTAATGTAAGCAGTACAGAAATATTGGTTTCCTGATCCTTTCACATTTAGAGTATATTTTGTACACATGTACTACTAGTATATTTTTAAAGAAGGCTGTACAGTAGCCTCAAATATATATTTTGGTTTTAAAAATGTCAAAGAACTGCACAAACAACATTAAAACTATTTCAACTTAACTTTATTATGGTAATCATTAACTAGCAATGATGGTCATCTGGTCCACCATACCATACTTGCAGTTGACACAAAAGTAGTCCCTGACCAATATTTTGGCTATATTGGGATTGATTTTGAGTGTATATTGATACATTTTTTTTCACAAAATACATGCACTTTTACTTATTTCACTTAAAATAATGGCCTGGCATGCACTTGAACAAATACTTGACTAATGAAATATCCATTTTTCAGAAGATTTTGTAAACAAATAATTTAGCTGCACATTTTGAAAAAAGCACACTTATTATGTAATTTGTTTTTGCTCATAACTTTTTTTAAGTTATGTTTTTAGGAATTTTGTTTATAGAAATGGATTATTTAAAGTTCAAGGAACAAAATGATATATATAAGTTAAGGGAAACATTAATAAAAAGTTATTTATTTCAATGAGGAAAAATACTCAATTTCGCCAGGTAGGATGAACCTTAAGCTTTTCACTGTAAAAAGACGTCCTCACACCACATATTGTGCGGGTACAATAATACATTAAATTAGTGTGATGTACCTTAACGGGAAGAAGAAGAAGAAGAAGACTGTCAAGAACTTCTGACACAATTGAAGAAATTAAGGGGATAAAAATCCTAGGTCAATGCCAGGGCTTAAAGGGGTGTCAAATGTTATAAGGGAATAGTGGTGGAAATGAGGTAAAAGACAGGTAGCTCGAGTAAGTCACAAGAACAGTGTTTAGGGGATAGTGGGTTCAATCCCCCACCAGGTGCGCTTCAATAGATCTTCCTTGATAATGTTGTCTATGTAAGAAGCTGAAGCGGTGTGCATTAATTAGTACTAGTAGTATATATTTCTCTTACTTTGGAGTGCTAAATGACCATATATTTACAAAATGTTCAAGCCCAACTGATCAGAGTTGCACATAAAGGACTTATTGGTCCCTGAAATGAATATATAAGATATATATATTTCAAGAGCTTTCTTGTGATTCTGTGGTACATGTTTGTAGATCAGTTTTTGTTTTCTATGTTTCAGTCAAGTCTAAATTGACCCGTAAAAGAGTCTTTTGGGAGGAACGTTCTAGCAAAGAGCTGCCCTTGTCTTTCGATAGGGTTCCATTTTTTATACTGGGGTCTCAGGTGAGAGAATGCTGCCATGGCCCTGATAGGCATAAGTCTGAAAAAATTAAAGCAGCCAGAGCGAATACGTCTAAAAAGGTTTGTATATTGTTAGTTGTTGACTGCACTGTTTTATGATGTACCCTATCAAATTTAAATTTTGGTAAGCCATATAATGTATTAAAGATAAAGATTATTTTAATTAAGGCACTGTCCAAATGCAGATTTCTCCTCCTAATAAAGTTAGAGTGATGAATGTTTTTGAGTTTATGTAATATTTAGTTTAGACTTATAGTCATTAATTTGGACCTCATTCACTAATTGTTTTACAGTAGATCTAGATCTAAAAGTCGTGTCTTTCAGATGGCAACAGCTCTATTGCATAATTAATTGCATTGCATCTCTTATTATTCCTCAACCAATTTTATTCATACTTGCACACATTGTTGCTTGGGACAGCATGTTGACTATGACCTATGCAATTGTAACTTTGCAGTGCTGATGTCAAAATGATATAGTTATCATAATTAAACTGTTTATTTCTGCAGGATGATCATGAATATAGTGGCCTTAAAAAAAGACGTATGCTAATTCAAAATACCAAAAAAATGGATTGCCCTGCGTCAATTTATATAAGATCAGTTGTGCGCTATCCACATTATCAGGTAAGATACTAGCATAAATTAATATTATTGTCTTTTGCTTTGGCATCAAAATGTGATGAGCTTATTAACTAAAATTATGATTGATTTATTTGTAGAATAGAGGCCAAGTTCAAAACTGAATCTTTTGGTATTAATAAAGTAGGTCACTTATGTTAAAATAACAGGAAAGCAGAAGCTACATTTTAAGAAAAGTTCTGAAACTAGTTCCCAACTTGTATTAGATTACAAAAAAATATATATATAATTATTGAATTGTAATAAAAATGTATTTGGTATTTTTGTTTTTGATCCAAATCCTATCATTCTGAAAGTGTTTTTAAAACGTTTTTGTTTTTTTGTACCTAAAGATTGTAGAAAACGGTGAATGGGCTAGAAGAAAACAAAGCAAGCAGCTTCTTACGGATTTAAGGAACACAGAGGAGGTTGTTTGGGAATACCGTGTGTATGTTTCCTTGCCATCCAATGATGCTCATAGGAATCACCTGACTGATGAGGTATATTTTTTTCATGATATTCATCAGCAATCAATAATATGGACACTATTTTATGTACATACTTTCTTCAGGTAAAATGGGCATACATCTCAAAGGTAATGTTCACTGAGGTCAAATGTCATTTTAGAGCTTGTTCAGCCCGTAACTTTGATATATAAGTAAGGAACAATTTTTCCCTTCCCTTTAGACCAGCAAAAGTTTCCTGTCTATGAGACAGAGTGTTGCATTCAAACCTTGGGTCTCTGGCTCAAAGGTCAAGGTCACACTAATTTTTCAAAGATGATTTCAGAGCTTTCCCCGGCTTAAATTTTGTCACGCATGTAGCAAGAGTTAATATAATTGGCATGCATGTTTTCTCAACAAGAGTAAGTATTACTTGCACCATATCTCAAAGGTCTAGGTCATGCATAGAGTAAATATCACATATTGGTTCACTTTTACAGTCAGTTATTTTGCCATGATAATTCCAAAGATATAAATGGTAAAATATTAAATGCAAGGTGTTGGCTTCAAAGTATTACTGTGTCTTGATTATTAGTGTGGTCAATAGACTTGGTAGACAACACATGATTATTAACCCTAATTCAGTACATTTATAAATTCATCTGTGCTTATTTTAAGATTGATTCAATGCAACACAATGTGGACAAGATTGTGATTGGGAAAATACATTCTCTTGTTAATGATGGTGTAAGGACTGTTGGCGAGATGAAACGCCACATTAAGACATTTTCCAAGACTAACTTTCCTGGTGTTCCGGAATGCAACAACAGGTTTTTTCCGACAAACAAGAATCTTCGGAACCATATGTATGCTGCCTTGAGTCTGTCACAGTGAGTATATACTGATGGAGTAAAATTTGAAGTTTTGTATTAAATTATGTAATTGGATAATTTTAGTATTCCGCACTTACCACCTTTTAAACTGGACATACTTGTAATATTTTACGTTTCACAAACTAAACTTTGCTGACGAAGTTTGGGTAGATACATAGGCAATTTTTTAAACTTTAAATAGAATTTGTTACACTAGTGCACAAACAGTTGTTTATCAGCTATCCTATATTCTTTATATAGATCATAAGATGGATTACATATTTACAGATTGCATAATTTGAAATAAAATATAATTTTATATACATAAATTTGGTTTTGATATAAAAATATTTTGGGTAGGAGCAATTTTACTTGGTGGAAAGGGGATGGGAAACAAGCAATCTTTTATTTCAGGCCTTATATGTTATTGATATAATGTTCAATAATGATAAGAATATATAAGCTTAAATGATAGAAATACCATATACCACTCTGCATTAAGACACTAGAGGTAAACATTTTTACCTAATCTTAATGAAAAAAACTTGCTTACAATGAACATTTCTAAGATAACAAGTTCACTTTTGGTTCATCTGGGGTAAAAAACTAGGTAAGTTCCTAGGAAAACCTTGTCAAGACACTAGAGGTAACAATTTTGTGATGATCATAATATTTGTATGTATATATATATATACTTCTTCAAGAAATCATAAGAGTTGTTTGATACTTGATAAAGTATTTTAAATCTGACAGTCTGAAATTTAAATGAAACTAAGCTGAGTAAGCAGGATTTCTTTTACGCTACTTTTACTTCTGAAAATATACCTCTGATTTGTTCAATAATTTATATGTACCTTATGCAACAGGTTTTCCACAGAAGATCAAGAAAATTTGATGCAACACATTGCAGCTTGGAGGAAGGAAAAGTCTGAAGATAACTTTTACTTTGTACCTAGGTATTGAAATAGTATTGCTTCAATATCCTGGTCTCGTTTATAAGTATTAGGATATGACCAGGGATTCTAAAATCGACCGGCCTGTCGACCCTGGACCGATTTTCAAGTTTCAGGCTAATTCATAAAATTTCTAATCGGCCCAACATAATTGTCTCAAATAGTTGTATAAGCGTCCAAATTGGCTTCTCAGGCACTGCACGATGCTTTGTTTTTTATCTTAATACGCACGAAATTGGCCCCGAGGCAATAAACAATGTCCTGTACACGTAACCTAGCGACGATGTCGAGTTAGCGAAGAGTTGATCACCCAATAAAGAACGAAGGGGTCAATAAATGAATAAAATACGCGTTGAAGTCTATTTCACACATTTAACAGCAAAATTGAGAGTGTAAAATGGGGACATCTAATTAGTGCAGAAATAATAAGAATTATAAAGGGAGATAATCCATTAAGAAAGGTAAAACATAGTTGTCTCCCTTCGTGACTTTGTAAGGGCCGGTTGGCGTCAAATTATTTTAGAATCCCTGGATATGACCATATGTATTTGGGAATTAGTCATGTTATACAATTGAGCTGTAGTAGTCTTCATTCTCATCTACATAAATGAAAATACTGGTTATCTATTTTCTTAGGGCTATTTCACTTGGCTCATTATGCTATTGATACAAACAAATTTTTTTATCAAAATTAATAAACCATGTATTTATTATCATTTCAGGAACATAAAAACATCATTTTAAATGTAAACCTCTGATTGAGTATGTAAGTAGAACTGTAAATGTTTTCAAACCAATATTTATTCTTGTTTAGCCCAAAAGAAGAAAATGGGGACAGTGATGTAGAGGACTTCATCTTTGTTCATCAGACAGCATGGCAAAGGAGACTTCTGTCTATGTATGGCAATGAAATTTGCCTTCTGGATGCCACATACTGTGTGTGTAAATGTGATGTTGCTCTGTTCTTTTTATGTGTCAGCAGTAATACTGGCTATATTACTGTTGGCTGCTTCCTTGTGGATGCTGAAACAGTGAAGAACATCACCCGTGGCTTGCAGATATTGAAACAATGGAACCCTGATTGGTCTCCAGCCTATTTTATGACAGATTATGATCAAAAAGAAATAGCTGCTATTGAGACTACATTTCCAGGTAATTCTTTAATTAAAATATTATCTGAATATTTTCCTTTTTGGTTATTTTTAAACGATCAAACTCTCTTATTAGAAGCAGGCTTTACCAATGAGCTGTCTAGTGGACATCAGGTAAAACATTGTTGAGGAATTTAATGCATTAACCATGAAGGACAATCTAAATGCATTACCTTATTCTGTATTGAAAAGGTAACATTTAAACTGATAAAATCTTACTTAGTTTGATGTTTTTGTTTTTAATAATAAATACATAACAGTTGTAGATTTATGTTTTCATATCATGTTTGCTTTTTTCAGTCCAACCGGGAAGAAGGTAATTTAGTGTGTTGGGCTTCACTATAATTTTGCTAACAATAGCCAGTCTAGTTTTCACATTCTTCTTAATATATCTTTATCTTGTGCAGCTGTAGCTGAAGATGATCACAATCTTTACCAGATTTTAAATCAATTTAGTTCATAAACTGAATGTCTTCAAAATATGATTAGTGAAACCATTGTGTGGTGGTATTCTGCCATCTTCAGCTGCATCTGTCTTGAAAACACAGCACATATATATATCCATTTGGTGTTTGTATTTACTATTTACACAGGCAATGTTAGAACACTATCTGTATATAAGTGGACTTCCTGAAAGTAAAAAGATGCCAGGCATTTTGGCAGACATAGTCTAAAAACCTATTAAGCTGAAATTCAATTTGTCATTGCAAATAAAAGACAAAAAGGTGGGATCATCGAAATGTTCAATTTAAATTGCTCTATTTTTTAGCTCACCTGTCACAAAGTGACAAGGTGAGCTTTTGTGATCACACAATGTCCGTCGTCCGTCCGTCCGTCGTCCGTCCGTCCGTCCGTCGTCGTCCGTCAACAATTAGCTTGTCTAGACACTAGAGGTCACAGTTTTGGCCTAATCTTTATGAAACTTGGTCACAATGATCATCTCTAAGAAATCTAGGCCAAGTTAGTTAATGGGTCATCTGGGGTCAAAAACTAGGTCACAAGGTCAAATAATAGGAAAACCTTGTCTAGACACTAGAGGTCACAATTTTGACCTAATCCTAATAAAACTTGGTCACAATGTTTATCTCTAAAGAATCTAGGTCAAGTTCGATATTGGGTCTTTTGCGATAAAAAACTAGGTCACAAGGTCAAATCATAGAAAAATCTTGTCTAGACACTAGAGATCACAATTTTTACCTAATCTTTTTGAAACTAGGTCACAACAATCATCTTTACAAAATCTAGGTCAAGTTCGTTATTGGGTCATCTGGGGTCAAAAACTAGGTCAGTAGCTCAAATCATAGAAAAACCTTGTCTAGACAATAGAGGTCACAATTTTGACCTAATCTTTATGGAACTTGATCACAATGATCAGCTTCAAACAATCTTGGTCAAGTTCGATCTTGGGTCATACAAGGTCAAAAACTAGGTCACAAGCTTAAATCATAGAAAAACTTTGTCTAGACACCCAAGGTCACAGTTTCAACATAATCTTTTTGAAACTTGCTCAATTTGATCATCTCTACAACATCTAGGTCAAATTTGATATTGGGTTACCAGGGGTTAGAAACTAGGTCACTAGGTCAAATCATAGAAAAAACGTTGTGTATGCATAAGAAGCTGAATTTTTCACCGGATCTTAGTGAAAGTTGGTCAGACTGTTAGTCTAGATAAAATCTAGATAGTGTTAAAATAAGTCATCTGTGAGTCCAGAACTATGTCAAGGCTCAGCTATAACAGGTGAGCGACCTAGGGCCCTTTGGGCCCTCTTGTTATATTTTTATACTTAAAGAAACTATTCCCTCACCCACCCCATTTATTGCTTTTCAATCATTTGAACAGTTGGAGCCTTGGAAAAACAAGTCTTTATTAATTACTGGTATGTCTGAGGATTTTCAGGAAGTCTGGTTTACAATAAAATGCTTTTGAACCATGTTTGGCATTACTCCCTTACTGGTTTACCCTACTCTTGCTTTCAATTTCCCTGTGCTATAATGCTTTACGTCAGTAATTGAACAAAACAATTCAGTTATTTCTTTTTGAATATGATGGGTGTCAGGTAGGATTACGTAATAATGATTTTGTGATTATACTGCTTTCTTGATTGGTGTTACAGCATTTTATGTTTGCTTGTGTTCTATTTGTTGAATATAGCTGAAACTGACTTGTACAAGTCAGGTAAAAAAATATTAGTTGATTTAAAACATTGTGCACAATGTCTGGACAAGAAATTATTTTGATCCAATCTCCACCAACGTTTTCAGAAGTTGCATCGTCATGTTCTTGTACAATACCTTTTATTAGCCCAAAGGGTCACAATATTTCTTAACCAATTTATGTCCTTCCAAACAGGTATATTTTGTAACAGCAATTCTTGATTGACTTGTTGAATTTTTATCCCTCCCATGCTTTGACCCATATATGACTGAATTATTTTCATGCCATTAGCCATTTGCACTTATTGCGATGATTTGTATTGCCTTTGAACCAGTTATGTATACTATAGGCCAAAACTGACAATGTTTGCACGTTCGATTCAATGTCCACTCGATATCACATGTACCAGTTGGAAGGATTTTCATGACACTGCGATCAAATGTGTAATGTATTGAGAAATTATGCAAAACACATTAACAGATGCACCTGGTCAGGATTGTTATTTGTGGTTAAAAACTAAAAAATAGTTAAAAATTCCTTATCATAATATTGCTGCCATATTCCCTTTTATATTCAATTTAATTTAGGCGTGTTTCATTTATTTTTTAGCCCATCTAAGCACCTAGTACTAGTAATAGTAGTATAGAAAGCTAAACTTTGTAATCACTTATGTCTGTCATTAAGTCATTCATTCTAAAAAATAATATTTTTTTTAGTAATGTATAACATTTAGTGCAGTCAAAATAGCAGTGCACTGATGTAAGCAATGTAAGACAATCATGGGCCATATGTGTTGTGATATGAAATATTGTGTTCTTGTACATTATGTTGTGGTGGAATATTCAATTATTGTGTGTTTGGCTATGGGAAATTAGTTACTTATAACCTACATGATTCCATTTTAGCATATAAAATATTCATTTACAATGTAATTATCATGTATCAATTATCCTGTAATATTTTGGCTTGTATTACGAGGGTAAGAGTTTTACAATATAAAAAAACTTTCTGTATATCTGTCATAGGTAATATTTTGTAGTAACTATACACAAAAGAGTGAATTATGACAAATAACAGGTACAGAATTAGTTGCTGCCAATAATTTTATTCAACTTAACTTCTAAATGATTGAGCATTTGTAATCTTATAGTTTATTGTTTATATCCATGTTAGGCTTCTCTAGAAAGTCGGGTAACTGTTTTTTAGCATTCTATTCGAGGTTTACATGGCACTTCTGAGAAAAAACTTTCAAATCTAAAATTGCTACAAAAGATTAACCAGCTTTTCACTAAATAACTGACAAAAATCATTCATAAATATGCTGTTGTATTACTTTCATTCACTTGACAAGATACGTTTCTTACTCTTTTAGCAGCTTTGATTTTTTTTAAAAATTTAGGTATTCTTTTAATTATTAAAAAGTGTTTAAAAAATTAGGTATCTGCAACCACATTTTATCCTTTCATTCTACATGATAATACTAATGAAGTTAAACGTTTTCCATGTGTACTATTAGTCAAATATAAACTTGAATTTCAGTGACACTTTCAGCTACATCACTGAAAGTTGTCCATGAATTCAGTTTTACTAATAGATTTTCACTTAAGCATTTGCTTAAAATCTTAACTTCTTTTGTTTGAAGCTTGTTTGTTTTTACAGTTTTCCAATTCCAATTGTCATAAAATTGTCATTCATCCAATTTTATTTCTCTCTAGATTGTTTTACATACTTGTGTGATTTCCATCGGGAACAGTCATGGGAGCGTTGGTTGAAATCAAAAGGCAATTACCAATATAAAGAAAAGCTGCTTCAAAGGTAAGAGCTCAATGTAGAATGCAAAACAGTCTTTGCAATTACAGAACCTTACTGTTACCTTATTTAACTCCCTACTAACTGATCTGGTATCACAAATTAGTCAAGTTGTTGGAGCTGAGATGGAAACATCTAGCATTCATTGTAATTAGATAAATTGCTAAAACTTCTTTATTCCTCCATTAATTATTGCTCTTTTATAGGATATTGCATGGGACAAAAATTAGTTTCTGTAACATATGCAACAGTTTCTATTATTTATACACATTTTTTATTGGATCTTAATGATAATTGGTCAGACTGTGTATCTTAATGAAATCTAGGTCAAGTTCAATATTGATATTGAGTCAAAAGCTAGGTCAGTAGGTCAAGTACTGTGAAATCATTTAATTTCGCGGAAAAGCTGAAAAGGACCTTTCGCGGAGGTTTTAAATTCCCGCATTTGAAAGTTCCGAGTACAACTATTACTGCTAGATGAATTTTTCGCGGTGTCTTAAATTCACGCATAAACCATTACGCGAATATTAAACCCCCGCGAACTATTATTATTCCACAGTAATAGAAACAAATCTTGGGCCTCTGTCAGATCTGCTATGAATAGCGATGAAAGACAGGTGAGCAATTCAGGGCAATCATGGCCCTCTTGTTATAGGATTAGTGTCAATATTTTAGCGAATGCACTATTCTTTTAAGGATGCGTGATATTGCACGTGCAGACAGTGAGGAAAGTTTCCATGAAGCTGTAACTTCTTTAAAACAGTCTGAATATTGGCAGGGGAATGAACGTCTGCGTATTTGGTTTGAAAATCAGTGGTTGTCTGCTTCAAAGGTAAGTTGTTAGATATTCAAAGAGCATAGCGAGACAAGAAAAAACGATGTCCTGTTTGTGAATATAAAGCACTTTCTCAGTGAATGTTTCTTTCTGTATATTAAAACATATTTAAAATTACATTGTATGTTATATTCTTGTCTGCCTGAAAAATATAACGTACTGTTGGACCAGATATAATATAAATTATGTAGACCAATAAATAAATCACACCTTGATTTCCACAAATTGCTCTAATATTGGTAATCTTTTTTAAAATTTGAACCATTCTTTTTAACAAAAACGTAACCTTTGTTTTTCTCACAATATTTATTCACTGGTTTACTGCTTATTCCAGAGATGGGTCCGCTATCATAGACATTCCATGAGCAATATAAAAGTAACAACAACAAATGGGCTTGAGAGGCAGCACTATCATCTGAAACACTCCTATCTGAAACAATATACCGAAGGAACTGTTACCAGCCTGATTGTCACTATAATCAACAACTTCTTACCTGATAGCTTTAAAAGGTTATTATTCTTTGTTTATAGCATTTAGCAGTCATAACATCTTTGTTATCAAGTATGTCCTAAGAAAAAATGTGTTGGCATTTCTTTGAACAGGCAGTTAGACATGTCATTGAATTATAGACAATGTTTCTGAAAAAAAAATATCAAACTTGCAATTCTTATCCACTGCTTATAAATGTTATTTGTATAAATGAGTTGACAAATGATAAACTACACTGGTGTGCAGCTAACTCTTAAATGATAGTTATTCTGTTGTCACTATGAAGATATCTTTATACAACTATCGTCATAGTACTGTTATATTGATCTGCAGGTATAGGGAGAACAATGCTAAATGCCTGGACACCAGTCGTATGTACTCTGATATGGTACCCAAGTTTTTACAAAACAGACCTCAACCTTTTCGCGACCATTGTATTAACAGACTGTCATCAGCCACGGCGATACCAGAGTCAGACATCACTGTACTTGCTGATCAGAAATTTCAAGTCAAAAGTTCTGATATGTCAACATACTATGAGATAGACTTCAGTGAACCTCTACCAAAATGTTCATGTCCAGATTGGAAAAGGAACCATTTACCATGTAAACACATGCTATCTGTTTTGTTGAAAATTCAAGGTTGTGGTTGGGAAAGTCTGAGTGATGAGTTCACTAAGTCTCCTCATTTGAATTTGGACACTGGTGTTCTAAGGAATGATGAGTTCACTAAGTCTCCTCATTTGAATTTGGACGCTGGTGTTCTAAGTAATGTTACCAGATCATCTGCAAGTGGACTTGAATCCTCATCAACCAATGTGTTTGATACTACTATACCAGTGGCCACTAAAACTCATACCACTAAAAGGCAAAGGACTGTTGCTGTGGGAACGAGGTGCAAAATGTTAGCATCCTCGATACACAGTATGTTGCACCTTGTCCAGAACACCTCAGACTATGAGTCAATGTACCCCGACCTCATGGCACTCCATGGCAAGATAAGATGTTTGGTGCCAAAAGAAGCTGGATTGCTGAGAAGACCTTCCAGACCTGGTCGTAAACTTTTAAAGCATGGCCTGTTAAGACAGAGGAGGAGATACAGAAAGGCTCAAGGGGGAACAAATGTAAAGTCTGGTAAGACCTTTTTTGTATCATTTTGAAACTGTAAAGCATTGAATTAAGAAAGGTCAGTTATTTAGTTAATCATTTAAAAGAGCTGTAGTGATTATGTACTGTTTTCATGCAACAATGATTTAATGGAAATTAATAAAAGGCCTCTATTATCTAGATACAAATTGCTTTACTCTTTTTGTACAGCAAGAAAAGCTAGGAAACAACCAACAAGACCAAGGATTGTACCCCTTGATTCAACTTTAAATTTTGATGAACCTTCAGCAACTGATACAGGTTTGTTGTACTGGAAATTATTCTATTTAACAAATCTATCATGTATAGTTTTTATATGCTCACCCGTCGCATAGAAAATAAATTGTGGGATCAGATCCAAAGAACATTTTACGAAGCCACATTTCATGTTTGAAACTTTTTAAGCTTAAAAATTGTGATCTCATTTTAGCCAGATTTTGTAATGAGCTTATAGATAATGCAAGTACATGTGGATTGCGTCTTAACAAATAGCCCTTGCGCATATGAATGTTAATTTTTTTCTTAAGAGTCTTTACACACATGTAATACCCGTCTCAGGTATAAAGGGGGTTATGAACTGCCCAAGGTAAAAGGGTTGGGATCAAATTCATTTTGTTTTGATGTTGTATGATGTAGAATGACATATGGCCTAAGTTTCATTTATAACTATACATATTTATTTATTGCTGGTATTTTGTTTTAAATGTTAGATGCCATGTATATATTCATGCATTGTGTGATAGATAAGTCTGTCCATCTATAACAATGCACTTTTGTTTTATCTTCAACATTTATTGAGACTCTATGTTAGAATGAAAAGTTCAGCTAAAATGTGGGTTCTACATTGACTCCTTGTTTATCTCCTTAATTTCATTTGCACCATCCACTTAATCAGTACGTTTATGTTGTAGGTTTGGAGTGTGATGCTACAAAGCCACTCACCGGTGTGGAGCGTGATGCTACAAATCCACTCACCGGTATGGAGCGTGCTACAGATCCATTCACTGGTGTGAAGCGTGCTACAGATCCACTCACTGGTGTGCAGCGTGCTACAGATCCACTCACTGGTGTGGAGCGTGATTCTACCAATCCACTCACCAGTGTGGAGATTGATGCTACAAATCCACTCTCCGGCCAGGTAGATTCAAGTTGTTCTTCAAGGCTAACAGCAGAAACAGGTATTCTTGCTTATAAACCTTTTTAGCTTGGCTGTTTCAAAGAAAAGGTCATATTGGTTAAATCATTTTTACTCCTCAATTGATTTTATCCATACTTGCACACATTATTGCTTGGGACAGCATGCTCACATTGACATGAAACTGTGACCTTGACCTTCAAATGACCTCCCACTATGGAGATTTGAAGGGCTTCAAAGGCACCTCATTTTTTAAAGTTTCGGGTGCCTTAAAAGGCTCAGAGTTGATTCTGAGATTCATTCCATGCACCCGGAATGTGAGCGATGCATAATTTGAAAATTGTGGTGATTATACTCATATGAAATCCTACATTTGGTCAAAATCACTTGAAAAAAAATGACACCTTTGTTAGTTTTTAGAAGACTCCCTCATTGCCATAGCAACAGTGATTTGGAGTTTAAGGGTTTTTTAGGAAAAGGTCTAGGGTAAGATAAAATTTCTGCCAAGTTTAGCTTGAAACAAACAATTACATACGGAATAGTAGAATCTTGAGGTTGTTGACAAACGCAAAGCTAAAAAAATTGGGGAAAAAGTGCCCAACAGGAAAGGCTTAAATGCTCCATTACCTATTACTATCAATCACAATGTCATTCCAATATTTTTTCAGTTCTCCAGCAGTTATTGGACACTCCTCCCACTGACAGGCCTATTGTAAAGATTGGACCCTTCACTATTACAGACAGAAGCATGCATTTTCTCAATAGCACGTTGTCTGATGAGGTATGCAATGTTTCAAAGCCTATTGTATTTTTATCGCTTTATTTTCTTAGCTATCTTTCTTTGAGGCAGCAACTTCATTTCTGCTGTAGCTGCATTTTAAAATAAGATTGCTGAAAATTAATCTTGTATTTGATATGTTTAAGTTGCAGAAATATTTTTTTATGGACTATTAAAACCTGAATTTATTATCACATTCTGTCATCTTACAGTTTATTTTTTGTTCAATGTCTTGGACAGATTTTAAATTTTCCTGATGTTGGATATTTAAGGACAGGATTATTGTTGAGAGCAATAGAATACTGTGTAAATATTGTTGGGTACAAACATTTCCCATTAACTGATTAAGGCTCTGGATTATAATACTGAGTTTTCGTATTATAGGTTATTGATTCCTGTCTTCATCTAATGGTAACTGGACATGTATGTCATATAGATTCTGCAAACATGACAGCCATATTTGATAGAAATGGGAGACAAGACTCAACATCATACCTTCCTAGGGTTTGTTTATTCGAAGCTTTAGTTTTCTTCTGCCAAAGGCATATGGATATTGTTTTTAGCTCACCTGTCACATTGTGACAAGGTGAGCTTTCGTGATCGACATTTGTCCGTCGTCTGTGTGTGTGCATGCGTGCGTGTGTGCGTCAAATTTCACAAGAATGTTCCTTGGGAGGCCCCCTTCTAAAAAGTTAGTTTTACATAGAGTTATATAGGAAAATTTTTAAAAATATTCTTCTCTGAAACTACAGGGTCTAGAGCTTAGATATTTGGTATGTAGCATCACCTAATTGACCAGTACCAAGTTTGTTTAATTTATCCAGATTGGGCCAAAAAACTTGGCAATATGTATATAGTTGACACTTAAAATATTTCCTCTTCTCCTATTGATAAATACTTTCGCACAATTGATTTTTTGGCGACCCTCTTACCAAAATATATGCTTCATTTATTTACCTATGACAGGTGAGCGATTCAGGGCCATCATGGCCCTCTTGTTGGTGTATTCTGTCTTGTCTTATAACATAGCTTTAAAATCATTTAATAGAATAATGTCATGAAACATAAAGTTTTTAGTTCAGGGTGCATCATATTGTTATTTTTTTTGATGTCTTGAAGAAGCTACCACTCGAGGCAAAATCACCGAAAACATTGAGTTCTTACTATGTACTTTAGCAATATGTTTGTTGCCAGTTCTAGC
The DNA here is from genome assembly GCA_032209605.1 of Mactromeris polynyma. Classification (NCBI taxonomy): domain Eukaryota; kingdom Metazoa; phylum Mollusca; class Bivalvia; order Venerida; family Mactridae; genus Mactromeris; species Mactromeris polynyma. The sequence goes on along the minus strand of JASFXZ010000073.1, from coordinate 438,451 downwards.
TGATGTAAGCCGCGACCGTGGCCGAGTGGTTAGTTCACTTGCCTTGTAACGGGGAGGTCCGGGTTCAAATCTCGCGACAGGTCATACCCTTCCATGAAAATTTGATAACATATCAATTGTCCTCCACATGTGGTGAAGTTGTCAGCCTTGTGGAAGGGTAGTTAGTACTGGTGACGGTAGGTCCAGGAAAACATGGTTAGGAAAACCGTCCGCCGTATATGACTGAAATACCGTTGAAAAACGGCGTAAAACCCAATGAAACAAACAAACTAACAAACTAGCTGATGTGGATACTTTAGTTTGGCTGAAAAACGTGTAAATCTGACAAAACTTAAAAATTTACAAGTTTTCCAGCTATGCTAAAGCGGTCCCAGGAAAATTTTACTAGAGGCAGGTACTAATATTTGGACTTGAATTGGACAAAAGACTTTTGCTTGTGACCACAGTAGAGGTTGCATTTTTCATTTTAATGATTCTTGGTCAGGATGTTTACCTTGATGAAATCTAGTTCTAGTGTGATATTGGGTCATGTGAGGTCAGTAGGTCAAATAATGGAAACATCTAGTGACCTCGAGAGGCCATATTTTGTATTTGAAATTAATGATAATTGTTCACAATGTTCATGTTTGATATTGAGTCATGTGGGTTCAAAAACTAGGCCAGAATGTCAGATAATAGGAAAACCTTGTGACCTCTTTAATGAGATCTGGTATTAATAGCAATGTGTGACAGGTGAGCTATTCAGGGCCATCATCCCCCTTTTGTTTATTTTAGTTGCAGTTTCAGAGATATGAGACATTGATGGGTGCTGTTAATGAAGGTGACCACTGGGTTTTAATGGTAAAATATTTATAGTTTATTAAATTATATATTATATCCTGAAACCTTGGCTGTGAAGTAATGAACTGATAAATTTCAGTACTTCCATTTTCCCTCCACTCAAATTTATCTGGGAGGAGATCACAAATGATGTCCAAAAACAATTCTTATAGGATACTAGTATGATACAATAGCTTGCACAAGTTATGTTACACACAGTATTTAAAATACATCTATAGTTTCAACAACATGGCAAAACATTTTTTTGGGCCTGAAAGTAAATTAATTGCTAGTTCTGTCAGTGCGGTTTGTTTAGTAAACTTTTTTTGTTTCTTTTTTCTTCACAGATTATTATTCCTGGTGCAAAAAGGTTGGTGTATATGAACCCTTTAGGTGAATTAACAACTAAAATCAGAGCATATGAACGCAGATGGTGGTAAGTACGTCTGTAATGTTTAATGAAGTTTCAGTTCAGTCAAAAAAGAAAATTGATAATAAATGTAACTTATCTGAAATATGGAAGTTTACTAGCTATTGTAATACATTTGATTCAATTAGAGTTTATAAGGATATAAAACACACACATATGCTGATACTTGATACTATTTTTTACGATTATGAATGTTAATTTTGTCCGAAATAGCTCAAACATTCCTTTAGAAACAATTCTTTTTAGCAACTTAACAAATGTTCAAAATTAAATAAGTGTAGGAATAATAACCAGATAAGATCATAGTCTTTTTTTTCCTTTTTTTTACTGCAGCATGTTTCTGACAGAGCGTTGCAAGAGAGGAATGGAAATGGAGACCATGGGGCCTGATGGATGGTGCGTGGAGACAGTGCAACACAACAAACAGTTTGATAGCTCTTCTTGTGGGATACATGTTATAAAGGTAATGTTTTATTAGACAAAATTCTATCCTTAAGGTTTTAAGCTGAAATAAACTGTATAGTAGCTGCACTGAATTTGTTTGTAGGCCTCCTTGGGAAAGCTGTAAAACAGTTACTGGTAATATATAAGTTGAAGAACTTTGTGCTGTGTCATGCTTGATAAACAAAAACAATTCTATTTTAAATGATAGTTTTAACTCTACATTCTGTGTCAAGGATTTGTGTTAAAGAAATGCATATTTTCCCATTTTTACAGTTTGCTGAGCAGTATCTCTCTGGCAAAGAGGAAAATGTTTTTCTTACTAGAAAAAAAATAGAAATGGAGAGAAGGAGGATTCAAATAAAGCTGCTTTCTATTGGAATAGAAGAACAGGTGCAAACTAACATACAGTCTACATTATACACAATATTTATGTATTTTAATCATACACTTTTGTTTGCAAAAGAAAGGCTATATAAGATCTCCAACACATCTTTTATTTACAGAATTAACCTTGTTCTTAAATATATGTTGTCTGTGAATTTCAAATTAATTGAACCAAACACAATGCCATTACAGGTCTGTCTATTGCATAATAATCTTTGATATATTTTATTCTTCATGTATGTGCTTGTCATTTATTTGTACATTTGTTTTATGAATTATAATTGCTGATAAAAACACCATGTATTACATAGGAGATGCTTGCTCTTCCTGTGAGACAAACAAGTAAAGGGGGCACAATAGAAGAAAATCCATCAATGGTAATGTTTAAACTTAGACAACATTACTAGGCTTGACTAACCAAGGGATGAAATAATGGCTTTTGGAAGGTCAATAGTTCTACCCAGACACCATTGAAGCTGGAAAGATATCTCTTATGACAATAATCGTGTTGGTGTGACAATGTCACGAAAGAAAAAAACATTATATGGTGATAGAACATGCCCTGCATTTCCTGATAAATTTTGAACATTTCTGGTCGCAATAGTTATCATTTCCCCTCCCAAACTTCACAGGAATATCTGTGTCAATTGATTCTTTATGTAATATTCTGTTGCATCTGAAAACAATTGCCTTGGCCTCGCATTGTTGGTGTTGAGTATTTAGAAAATGCCCTATTCATATGTGTTATTAAAGCTGAAATTGGTTTAATTGTAAATGTTAGACAAAACTTTTGTAAACTTTGTTAATTTATTTACCTTTATGATCTTTACATGAAGTTCCATTGGTTACAGGAGGTAAAAATTTTGTATGAAGTTGTGAACAATAAAGAGGCAACATTTTAAATTAGGAGAAGGTCAAGCAGTCAAGTAAGCATTATGAGGTCATTAAAGTCCTCTTGTTACTGTATTGTACAATAATTAACACATCAAAGTTCACTAGTGATTTTTTTTATTATTAGGAAAGTGGACAGCATGAAGAGGCATGCAGGAAAAGAAAACGGAAAGACGAGGTATGTAGAAGTTCTGGTCAGTCTTTTAACATGTTGCATATTAAAATCACACTGTCTATCTGTATGTGTGTCTTTGATAAACTTTGTATGACTGACCCATGTACATGGAGTGTACATACCCATGTACATGGAGTGTACATATCACTAATGTGTGTTGTAGTCACTGTTGTCTGTCTTGATAAATTGCTCTGCTAAATTCAGTTCTTGTTATTAATTTTATGTTGTCTGATAACGGATAACTTTAGTGAAATTTATACATTTCAGAGAAAATCCTCGATTTTTGTTTATACCATGCCAAAGAAGACAACACGGAAAACAAAATCATGTGTCTGTCGTCAAAAGAATGATGGAAGGTACATTTATATTGAGTTTAAAAGTAAATTAGTAAACTTACTGAAGTTGATGTTATCACATTTCAACTTCTGACAGAAGAAAAATGAGCTAGTAAAAGAGTAGTTGCTTTAAGATTTTTATATCCCCACAAAACAAAGTTTTGGGGGGTATATAGGAGTCACTGTTTCGGTCTGTCTGTCGGTCTGTTGGAATTTCAGTTTCAGGACTCTTAATTCAAATATTGTTCATCGAATCTTGGTCAGAAGTTGTATCTCGATGATACATAGGCCAAGTTCAAATATGGGTCATGTAGGATTAAAAACTAGGTCATGGGGTCACTTAGTGCATTTTACAGTGTTCATCAATTCCCGGATTCTACTTTAAACAGTTCCCATTAGATTCTCATCATAATTATAACCCCACAAAACAAAGTTTGGAGATGGTATATAGAAGTGAGCTTGTCGGTCTGTCGTATTCATGGTTTCTGGATGATAACTGTAAGGCTTCACCGATTTTAATTTGGGTCAAGGTCACTGTTACTTAAAAAAGAAAAATTGTTTTTTTTCTCTATAACTTTCTCATTAAGAATGAGATATTGTGATGCAACTTGCTGTATAGGCTGCTTGACATGTTGCCATATATTCTAAGCATAACAAGTTCTTGTATCAAGCACCCGTGTGGGGGTATTAATCACCTTTAGTGATAATTCTAGTTGTAAATTATCCCACCAAGATAGTTTGACATGTACATAGATATATATTCTTCTTGCAAATTCAGCATATGCTAAGAACAAAGTAAAACTCTTTCAGGAAATACTGGAATTGTGAGAGTTGTGATGAATGGTATCATCCAGAATGTATGGGTATAAAGGTTGATCAGGAACCAGCTAATTACATCTGTCCAGGATGTCAAGTATGTTTGTATTCACCTTCTTGTACTGAAGTGCTTTATTGAACATTTACTTAGGTATAATTCTGTTTATTTTTTGGATTTTTGTCACTTGTAGCAGCGATATGATTAAATTTTATTTTTAAAAACAAAGTTGAAAATAATTCATATTTCATGAACAGTGTCAGTAACATTTGCTCAATTTGCTTAATTGTCAAAAAGTGACCAGGTGGGCTTTAGTGATCACTTTATGTCCGCAGCCTATCCGTCGGCAACCACAATTTTGATTTCATGCTTATGAATCTTTGTCAAAATGATCATCTGCAAAAAATCTAGGCCAAGTTTGATATTGGGTCAACATCTAGATCACTAGGTCAAATCAATGGAAAGCCTTGCTGAAATACTAAAACAACAAATTTTACCTAATCTTGCTCATATTGATCATCTCTAAGATATCTAGGCTTAATTAGATATTTGGTAATTTGTGGGCAATAACTAGGTCACTAGGTCAAATCAAAAGAAAATTTTGTCTGACAATAGAGGTCACAATTTGACAAAATAATAATTAAATATGTTGGTCATTTGCAGTCAAGAACTAGGTCTCCAGTTCAGCTATAACAGTTGAACAGGTGAGCAACCTAGGGCCCAAAGGGCCCTCTAGTTTCTTGTTGAAACATTTAAACATGTACTGCTTTTTTGATGGTCCATTTAATATGTTTGTAGGTGAAAAATATTGAAGCGGTTGATGACAGTCCCAGCTTGTTGGAAGTACAAGAAGAAGTAATGGAAAGCATGAGAATAGAGGAGACTGACCAACATGATGAAAGTTGTTTGGGTGACCTGCAAGAAAGTCTCAGAGGTGTTACCCCAGTAAATTTAAACAACCCAATCGTGCAGTTCTTTTTTGATGTTAAAAAACAAAATGGACATAATATGGAAGTAAAACAAACTGGCTGGGGTCCTTTCATATTATTAAATGATGAAATGTTTGAGGATTTTTGTTTATTTAGAAAAAGATTTAATGTTGGCGAGTTACTGACCACCAGCCTTGCTTTACATTTCTTTTTAAATAAACATGGTAAAAATATTAATGTTATGTATGTTAGTGAGAAAGTGGTACGATTGTACCCAGTTAATGCAGTGCTCCAATACAAAGATTGGTTACAAGAAATGAAAAATAGTTTTTCATCTTCATAGATTCCTATATTCTCCTATTTTTTGGATCCAAATTCTATATTTTGAACAACTTTCTATAGTTTCCTATATTTTGAAAACTATTCCTCCTTACACAGGCAAGATAATTCTTTCACAGCATCACCATTGTTCAGATAATGTTGGTGCTCACTTCCTCTCAATAACAAAGTGAATTTATGGTTGGTAAATTAAATATCCTGGTCCATGCATATTGAAAAATATTAGTTTTGTGTAGGACTTAATGTGCTGCTAGTTCACTGTCTAAATTTGTTTCTGTGATTCCCAGGGGTGAATTCAGGGGAGACACATCCGGCACCCACCCCCTGTCAACCATCTATTCTGTTCATCTAGCTATGGGGAAGTAGAAAATTTATGGTCGCATTGCCTATGAATTTTTTTTGCTTGATATGTATATTTTAGCCTTACCAAGTTCTTCAGAAGGGATATACTGGTAAAAGCCCCGTTTTGTGAAAATTACCCTAAATTTGGTTGTACATTGCATCAGAAGAGGCTTAAAAACTCCTATATTTTACCTTAAAATTATTGATAAAACTCCTATATTTGCCTTGAAAATGTTCCTATATTTTGATGAGCACTTGGTTGACAGCCTGGATTTACTCTAAAAAGACATACCAATACTACAAAATTTATGTCTAGTCATTTTCAACTATATTTATTGTAGCTTTATTGTGACCCTTCTTTTCCGATCATACATTTCAAAGTTGGGTCAATAGGATAGGCCTATCTTATTTTATTTTTTAAATGGCAGAGTTGAGTGCATCTTTAAGTTGCGATAATGTAACCAAACTGTTATCTTTTATGGAACATGGAGATTCACAATTACTTCACTTATACAAATCAATGATCAGAAGTGGTGTTGGTTAACTGATCGCCATGACTGTATTTTTGCCTAAATATTTGAATATTCTATGATGACTGCAAAAATATGTATGTATATGTGTATATATGTGTGTGTATGTATGCATAATCACACACATGTGTACATACACACATATATACATAGATTGATAGATATATATAACATATCTATCTCTCTATCTAACTAACTATTTATCTATCTCTATCTAACTAACTTTCTATCTCAAACTAACTATCTATCTCTAACTAACTATCTATCTATCTCTAACTAACTATCTATCTCTAACTAACTAACTATATATCTCTAACTATCTATCTCTAACTAACTATCTATCTAACTAACTATCTATCTCTAACTAACTATCTATCTCTATCTTACTAACTATCTATCTATAACTAACTATCTATCTATCTCTAACTAACTATCTATCTCTATCTAACTCTCTAACTAACTATCTATCTCTATCTAACTATATATCTCTAAGTAACTATCTATCTCTAACTAACTAACTGTCTATCTCTAACTAACTATCTCTAACTAACTATCTATCTATCTCTAACTTACTATCTATTTCTAACTATCTATCTCTAGCTAACTATCTATCTCTAACTTACTATCTATCTCTATCAAACTAACTCTCTATCTCTAACTAACTATCTATCTCTATATCTCTAACTAACTATCTATCTCTAACTAACTAACTGTCTATCTCTAACTAACTATCTATCTATCTCTATCTAACTAACTATCTATCTCTAACTAACTAACTGTCTATCTCTAACTAACTATCTATCTCTAACTAACTGTCTATCTCTAACTAACTATCTCTCTATCTAACTAACTATATATCTATCTATCTCTAACTAACTATCTATCTCTATCTAACTAACTAACTATATATCTCTAACTATCTATCTCTAACTAACTGTCTAACTAACTAACTATCTATCTCTATCTAACTTTCTATCTATAACTAACTATCTATCTATCTCTAACTAACTATCTCTAACTAACTATCTCTAACTATCTATCTAACTATCTATCTCTTACTAACTATCTATCTCTACCTAACTAACTCTCTAACTAACTATCTATCTCTAACTAACTATCTATCTATCTCTAACTTACTATCTATCTCTATCAAACTAACTCTCTAACTATCTATCTCTAACTAACTATCTATCTCTAACTTACTATCTATCTCTATCAAACTAACTCTCTAACTATCTCTATCTAACTAACTAACTAACTATCTATTTCTAACTAACTAACTCTCTATCTCTAACTAACTCTCTAACTAACTATCTATCTCTAACTATCTATCTATCTCTAACTAACTATCTATCTCTAACTAACTAACTCTCTATCTCTAACTAACTATCTATCTCTAACTTACTAACTAACTATATATCTCTAACTATATATCTCTAACTAACTATCTATCTCTAACTTACTAACTAACTATATATCTCTAACTATATATCTCTAACTAACTATCTCTAACTAACTATCTATCTATCTCTAACTAACTATCTATCTATAACTATCTATCTATAACCATATATCTATCTTATGGCAAGTGACATTAGTTAATAAACAATTATGTGAGAATTATGATCCTTTTTAATTTCAAAACTTTCATATTTTATGCTTTTAATAGTCAATTCAGAAACTGACCATTTGTATTTACTCATTTTTCCTTAAATAATATTTCTGAAGTGTTGACACATTTAATAAAAGCAACATGTCTGTTTAATTATACCCCCACTACCGTAGGTAATGGGGGCTATATAGGAGTCACTTTGTCCGTCGGTCGGTCTGTCCTAAAACTTGTCCAGGCTCTAACTTCCCAATGCATTGAAGGATTTTGAAATAACCTGGCACAATTGTTAACCTTCATGAGGCGGTGTGTCATGCGCATGAAGTGCGTCAATATCTCAAAGGTCACACTTTCAGTTCAAAGGTCAAATATGGCCATAATTTCGCTTGTCCGGACCATAACTTTGTCATCTACTGTGGGATTTTCAATAAACCTAGCACAATTATTCACCATCATGAGGTGGTGTGTTATGCGCATGAAATGCGTCAATATCTCAAAGGTCAAGGTCACACTTTCAGTTCAAAGGTTGAAAATGGTCTTAATTTCCCATGTCCGGACCATTACTTTGTCATCAACTGTGGGATTTTCAATTAACCTAGCACAATTGTTCACCATCATGAGATGGTGTGTTATGCGCATGAAATGCGTCAATATCTCAAAGGTCAAGGTCACACTTTCAGTTCAAAGGTTGAAAATTGTCTTAATTTCCCTTGTCTGGACCATAACTTTGTCATCTACTGTGGGATTTTCAATTAACCTGGCACAATTGTTCACCACAATGAGACGTTATGTCATGTGCAACAATCACATCCATATCGAAGTCACACTTTTGAGTTCAAATGTCAAAAATTAGTTAACAAAGTTGCCATATCAAGGTCACACTTTTGAGTTCAAATGTCAAAAATTAGTTAACAAAGTTGCCATATCAAGGTCACACTTTTGAGTTCAAATGTCTAAAATTAGTTAACAGTTTTTCCGTATATTGACAATTGTAACAAAGTTTATCGTTACAAAGTTTATTGACAATTGAAACGTAGTTTATATTTTTTTCTTATGGTTGCAGCTTGCCATACTTCTGTGACAAGGCAGTATTGTGGGGGTATTATTCGTCACTCAGTGACAGTTCTAGTTTAGAATTGGCTTTGACTGTATATATATATGTTATGTTATAACTGAATGTTGTTACATTGAATAAAACTTGAGCTATTTATAGTTGGTGTTTGTGATTAAGTTTGTCCGCGGGGAAAAGAACTCAATGTTCTTTGAAGCAATAATTGACCAGCTGTGGTCATTTTCATGACATTTACCTGATAGACCTAATTATCGTATTTATCCTTAGGAGGATAAGCGGCATCAGGACTATTTGGCTATCAAACCTAGATACAAATGGTAGGAAGGACAAGTTTGCTTTGTTTGTTCGTTCGTGCGTTTGTTTTTTTGTTGGAGTTTTAAGTCGCACTCAACAGCATTTCAGTTATATCGGAGACTTCCCAGTCCCATTATCCTGACACCGGGTCAACTACAAATATCCTGGAACTACCCTCATATGATGAGTGTTAAGCAAGGGAGCTATACCAGTACCATTTTAAACGTCTGGTATGATGCAGCTGGGTATCGAACCCACAACCTCCCGATCCTGAGGGGACCCTCTATCAACAGAGCCACCGAGGACGGTGGTAGGAAGGACAAACTGTAATTACTCGTGAAGTTCATACATCGTGTTGGTCATCAGCATACGTATTTCTGATGCGGTCAGCTCAGCTAACATACCCAACATTATCATTTTTAGTATAGATATAATCAGTACTATAGTTGGCACTTACCATGGGAAGAGAATGTGCGAATACTGACTGGAATGTTATAATAATGATGTTTTTAGGATTGACTGTAGTTGTATTTTTGTCTTAAATACCGGCCGTTCATGTTTATATCATTTGTCGTGTAAATCTGTAAGAGGTAATAGGTCAGTAATGTGCACCAGTTGATACGCTTGATTAGAATTAGAACGAATGGACTGTTAGACAGGTAAACCTTTGAATAAAAACATAAATATTTTTTACAACGCATATATGAATTATACCCAATATATGGAATTATACCACATGTATACGAGAGGTTTTCAAAACTAAGTCATACGATAGCTTGGAGTATTCGAAATAGATAATCGTAGTGAATTAAGTGGAGTATTCGAAATAGACAATCGTAGTGAATTAAGTCCAAGTAAATATTTGTAATATCGTAGAAACCGTAACGTCACTATGGCTACACTGGCCCAACGTCACTGTAACGCAGTTAAATGTAGCATACATGATACTTGTAAGCATATTTTCATTGTAAATGGGACATTCAATTATTAATACAAAACAATCCATGAAACAAGATACATTACTTACACCTGTCAATCAAAACATTTCATTTGCAATTTTAATTTAATTAATTGGATAGACCGTCGGGAAAGCTAGAGTGTTGGAGACGTGATTTGACGTTATTGACCTCGAGAGGGCCACTTGCGTTTCAGCATTGAACTTCCCGTCTCTGTGTACGAATATATGCAATAAATGCTCTGTTTCTGCATGCGATTGAGTCTTTTTGTCTTCTGCAACATTACCGTTGGAATGTTTTTGACATTTCATTCACGACACAACATTCTGTCGCATATTTTAGTTTCGTACTCATTTTTAGACGACTTCGAAAAAAAATGTATCTAAAACAGACTTGTGTGGTCCAATTGTTAATTTGCTATCATAATTACATTGCTATTGTATATATTTGGACTCTTAAAATCAAATTGTAAAATAAACATTTTATAACAAACGCACAAATAGTACGCCATAATTGGCAACGATAAAGGTTGGAATTTTAGACATTGGGCCGCCCGACGTAAAGTGACGTTGCCATAGGTAACCGCGTTCTTTTGAACTTCGGTAACTAACAACAATTATCGGTGAATCAATTTGAAATAAACGTAGCTACATGTTCTGAAAGTTGTGTAGGAAACAAGCGACTAATACGGAAATGAGAGCATTTTCCCGCGTATATATTAAACACCCCTCGTATGTCATTATACAATATAATTATATATATATATATATATATGGAATTATACCCCATATATATGTATATGCAAATATTGAATTTTGCAACGTCTCACAGCTCATTCCATTCATCCCGCAATACACTCATCGTCTACGACGGCGATATACTAGTTTACGTCTGTCGGCAATGTTAACGATGAGTAAAGATGAATCCGAAGATAGCACTGATGTAATATAACGTCAGGAACGCCATAAAACAGTCATGGGCCACATTACCAGTGCATGCGTACATTATTCATGGATGTATGATGCTCGAGTGGCCGTGCTACTTGAAAAATGAAGACATTATGAAACATACGCGCATATTTCCTCCGCAAGAGAATTCAATTCAAGACTCAATGCATCCACTCCTAAGCCATTGACACCATTTTAGATGTAGTTTTACTAATGAGTTTCTAGATTTCTAACACTTACTTGTTTGTTCGACATTCTGGCCAGCACCATGTCGACTGCAGGGCCCGTTCACTAACCCCATATGAGCAATTTAAAAAGAGTAAGTTATTTCCATTGTGAAAGTCGATTGTGTATCTGATAGTTTTCGATTTTAGATAATGAAATTAACTCCAAAATTGACACAACGAGCGAAAATACGCATTTTGTGTTCTGAGTTTCATTGGTTTACTTATACTAGTAACTACATTCGAGAAACAATAGCGCTATACTCTCGACATATCGTATGCAACAACATACTAACATTTTCTGTTAATACATTTGTTTTAAAATCTGTGAGATTCGTGAAGTATAAAATAGTCTGGTTAGAAAACCCCGTAAGTGTATAGATGGAAAATATTGATTTGAAAATGTTACATGGCATTTTACATGTACATCTTTTGATTCTTTTCTTTGATAAACAGGTTCAATGTGGGAGGTTAAAATCGAATGCGAGAGGGCCTAAGAAACTAACCATTGATTTCATAAGGCCGTAGCTATGCGTTTTGGTTATTTCATGTGTGTAGGTTTCGCAAAAATGCATTCGGGACAAAGCAAAAGGAATATGAATTGTTTTTTAGAATTGTGGGCTAGTATTTATTAGTATTAGTTATTCGAATATGGAAAGGAAAATTGTATGCACTCTAAGTCTCGTGACCTCCCTTCAATCAAAAGGTATTCCCCCCCCCCCCCCCCATCTGATCGGGATGCGATTTATACTTTTAATTTTGCTTCTATCAAAATACATGTAGTTGTACAACACATGCTTGAGTTGTGATATAAAACAGAACCGTTGTCGCTAGAGAAAATGACGTTGAATAATCAAACACTGTCATAATAAACACTCAAAATTGTTTTTTTTTGGTTAAATATATGTATCCAACAATCATTATGATTCAAATGCGGCAACTATGTCCCATGTTCTTCTCAAATAGATACTCGAGAAGCGTAAAATTTCGGTATGGAGTTACAAAGATGGAGATTTTTACAAAGTTTAAACACTCATTTGATGAGCATATGAGGTTTCCAGTGGTACTTTGTAAACCCTCTGAATACCAACAGGCGTGCAGCAACTGGCTGTCGTTCAAAAAGTAGAGTGATTCTACCCTTACATTAGCACTGAACACAGACCTCCAGATACTGGCTGTCGTTCATACAGTAGAGTGATTCTACCCTTACATTAGCACTGAACACAGACCTCCAGATACTGGCTGTCGTTCATACAGTAGAGTGATTCTACCCTTACATTAGCACTGAACACAGTCCTCCAGATACTGGTTGTCGTTCAAACAGTAGAGTGATTCTACCCTTACATTAGCACTGAACACAGTCCTCCAGATACTGGTTGTCGTTCAAACAGTAGAGTGATTCTACCCTTACATAGGCACTGAACACAGACCTCCAGATACTGGCTGTCGTTCAAAAAGTAGAGTGATTCTACCCTTACATAGGCACTGAACACAGACCTCCAGATACTGGTTGTCGTTCAAACAGTAGAGTGATTCTACCCTAACATAGGCACTGAACACGGACCTCCAGATACTAGTTGTCGTTCATACAGTAGAGTGATTCTACCTTTACATAGGCACTGGACACAGACCTCCAGATACTGGTTGTCGTTCAAACAGTAGAGTGATTCTACCCTTACATAGGCACTGAACACAGACCTCCAGATACTACATGTAGTTGTCGTTCAAACAGTTGAGTTATTCTACCCTAACATAGGCACTGAACACAGACCTCCAGATACTGGTTGTCGTTCAAACAGTAGAGTGATTCTTCCCTTACATAGGCACTGAACACAGACCTCCAGATACTGGTTGTCGTTCAAACAGTAGAGTGATTCTACCCTAACATAGGCACTGAACACAGACCTCCAGATACTAGTTGTCGTTCATACAGTAGAGTGATTCTACCCTTGCATAGGCACTGAACACAGACCTCCAGATACTGGTTGTCGTTCAAACAGTAGAGTGATTCTACCCTAACATAGGCACTGAACACGGACCTCCAGATACTAGTTGTCGTTCATACAGTAGAGTGATTCTACCCTTGCATAGGCACTGAACACAGACCTCCAGATACTGGTTGTCGTTCAAACAGTAGAGTGATTCTACCCTTACATAGGCACTGAACACACACCTCCAGATACTGGTTGTCATTCAAACAGTAGAGTGATTCTAACCTTACATAGGCACTGAACACAGACCTCCAGATACTGGTTGTCGTTCAAACAGTAGAGTGATTCTACCCTTACATAGGCACTGAACACATACCTCCAGATATTGGTTGTCGTTGAAACAGTAGAGTGATTCTACCCTTACATAGGCACTGAACACGGACCTCCAGATACTAGTTGTCGTTCAAACAGTTGAGTGATTCTATCCTTACATAGGCACTGAACACAGACCTCCAGATACTGGTTGCTGTTCAAACAGTAGAGTGATTCTACCCTTACATAGGCACTGAACACAGACCTCCAGATACTGGTTGTCGTTCAAACAGTACAGTGATTCTATCCTTACATAGGCACTGAACACGGACCTCCAGATACTAGTTGTCGTTCATACAGTAGAGTGATTCTATCCTTGCATAGGCACTGAACACAGACCTCCAGATACTAGTTGTCGTTCAAACAGTTAAGTGATTCTACCCTTACATAGGCACTAGACACACACCTCCAGATACTGGTTGTCATTCAAACAGTAGAGTGATTCTAACCTTACATAGGCACTGAACACAGACCTCCAGATACTGGTTGTCGTTCAAACAGTAGAGTGATTCTACCCTTACATAGGCACTGAAAACGGACCTCCAGATACTGGTTGTCGTTCAAACAGTTGAGTGATTCTATCCTTACATAGGCACTGAACACAGACCTCCAGATACTGGTTGCTGTTCAAACAGTAGAGTGATTCTACCCTTACATAGGCACTGAACACAGACCTCCAGATACTGGTTGTCGTTCAAACAGTACAGTGATTCTATCCTTACATAGGCACTGAACACGGACCTCCAGATACTAGTTGTCGTTCATACAGTAGAGTGATTCTATCCTTGCATAGGCACTGAACACAGACCTCCAGATACTGGTTGTCGTTCAAACAGTAGAGTGATTCTACCCTTACATAGGCACTGAACACAGACCTCCAGATACTGGTTGTCGTTCAAACAGTACAGTGATTCTACCCTAACATAGGCACTGAACACAGTCCTCCAGATACTGGTTGTCGTTCAAACAGTAGAGTGATTCTACCCTAACATAGGCACTGAACACAGTTCTCCAGATACTGGTTGTCGTTCAAACAGTAGAGAGGTTCTACCCTTACCTAGGCACTGAACACAGTCCTCCAGATACTGGTTGTCGTTCAAACAGTAGAGTGATTCTACCCTAACATAGGCACTGAACACGGACCTCCAGATACTGGTTGTCGTTCAAACAGGAGAGTGATTCTACCCTATCATAGGCACTGAACACAGACCTCCAGATACTGGTTGTCGTTCAAACGGTAGAGTGATTCTACCCTTACATAGGCACTGAACACAGACCTCCAGATACTGGTTGTCGTTCGAACAGTTTAGCGATTATACTCTAACATAGACACTGAACACAGACCTCCAGATACTGGTTGTCGTTCAAACAGTAGAGTGATTCGACCCTAACATAGGCACTGAACACGGACCTCCAGATACTGGTTGTCGTTCAAACAGTAGAGTGATTCTACCCTAACATAGGCACTGAACACGGACCTCCAGATACTAGTTGTCGTTCAAACAGTTGAGTGATTCTATCCTTACATAGGCACTGGAAACAGTCCTCCAGCTACTGGTTGTCGTCAAACAGTTGAGCGATTCTACCCTAACATAGGCACTGAACACAGACCTCCAGATACTGGTTGTCGTTCAAACAGTAGCGTGATTCTACCCTAACATAGGCACTGAACACAGACCTCCAGATACTGGTTGTCGTTCAAAAAGTAGAGTGATTCTACCCTTACATAGGCACTGAACACAGACCTCCAGATACTAGTTGTCGTTCAAACAGTTAAGTGATTCTACCCTTACATAGGCACTGGACACACACCTCCAGATACTGGTTGTCATTCAAACAGTAGAGTGATTCTAACCTTACATAGGCACTGAACACAGACCTCCAGATACTAGTTGTCGTTCAAACAGTAGAGTGATTCTACCCTAACATAGGCACTGGACACAGTCCTCCAGATACTGGTTGTCGTTCAAACAGTAGAGTGATTCTACTCTTACATAGGCATTGAACACAGACCTCCAGATACTGGTTGTCGTTCAAACAGAAGAGTGATTCTACCCTAACATAGGCACTGAACACAGTCCTCCAGATACTGGTTGTCGTTCAAACAGTGGAGTGATTCTACCCTAACATAGGCACTGAACACAGTCCTCAAGATACTGGTTGTCGTTCAAACAGTAGAGAGATTCTACCCTTACCTAGGCACTGAACACAGTCCTCCAGATACTGGTTGTCGTTCAAACAGTAGAGTGATTCTACCCTAACATAGGCACTGAACACGGACCTCCAGATACTGGTTGTCGTTCAAACAGTAGAGTGATTCTACCCTATCGTAGGCACTGAACACAGACCTCCAGATACTGGTTGTCGTTCAAACAGTTGAGTGATTCTACCCTAACATAGGCACTGAACACAGACCTCCAGATACTGGTTGTCGTTCGAACAGTTTAGCGAGTATACTCTAACATAGACACTGAACACAGACCTCCAGATACTGGTTGTCGTTCAAACAGTAGAGTGATTCGACCCTAACATAGGCACTGAACACGGACCTCCAGATACTGGTTGTCGTTCAAACAGTAGAGTGATTCTACCCTAACATAGGAACTGAACACGGATCTCCAGATACTAGTTGTCGTTCAAACAGTTGAGTGATTCTATCCTTACATAGGCACTGGAAACAGTCCTCCAGCTACTGGTTGTCGTCAAACAGTTGAGCGATTCTACCCTAACATAGGCACTGAACACAGACCTCCAGATACTGGTTGTCGTTCAATCAGTAGAGTGATTCTACCCTAGCATAGGCACTGAACACACACCTCCAGATACTGGTTGTCGTTCAAATTGTTAAGCGATTCTACTCTAACATAGGCACTGAACATGGACCTCCTGATACTAGTTGTCGTGTTAACAGAGTAATCCTGTGGTCACTTTGACTTTTTCTATACTTACATAGATGCTGAAGATGGACTTCTAGTAAGTGGTTGTCGCCCAAATAGATTATGATATACTTCTTAATATTGTTATTTGTACCATTCTGCCCTAAACAAATAACTTAAAATGGTGTTTGCTCCTATATTTGGTATAGTGTATACACAGACTTCATCATTAATTTTAGCAGAGACTAATATGTCTCTGATTTTAGCAGGGATTTTATAAAACTAAATAGACGCTCTTAATTTAAGCTAACTTAATATTTTTTTACTAGTTTTGTCACACATATTCCAGAAATTGTTTTGGGGAGATATATATATATATCCATGCATACATATATAAAATACATGCGTTTGTTTTTGCATGTTTAATGCCTTTATAAAAGACGTCATAAACTTACCTTTTTCGTTTAATGATTGAAATTAAATCTAAGTATTGAACAAAACCAATGACTCTGTCGGAGTATTAATTTACAATCATGATAGAAGTCCAAATCGAATGCTAGTTTACATAAGACGACAGTGACGCCTGTAAAACATTCGTCAGTATTTAGCCGATACCGTACTCCCCCCCCCCCGTCCTACATTCATTAAATTTAAGCCACGCCTTTTTCCTCCAGATATTAGTTGTCGTATAGCATCAAGCCAATTATATACGTACAATTTACAACTTACTAAACAAGTTTGTTTACTTCTTGACGGTGGCAGTGTTATTAACACAACATGCTGATTGCGGTATGACTAAATACCGGTTACACTTAATACCGAATAATACCGGATAATACCGAATAATACCGAATATGACTCATGTTCGCGAACATGAACGTAAATACCGAACATGAGTGGGCATTTTTTTAATAGTGGCCATTATATTAAGTGTTAACGATTCAAATCTATTATATACATAAAAATACATATTTAGACCGAAAATACATTACATAGAAACATGATAAAGCAATTTAGAGGCTAATGAGTTGATTCATGTTCGTGAACAAAATGAAAAAACCGAACATGGAGCATTATATTAAGTTATAACTATTGCAGTTGGTAATATGTACAATGTTATTGACGAGACTGAATTACATACTATTAAAAGTTACCTATGTACATCAGTTCTCCCGCGAAATTATCGAACATTTTATAGAATTATGTAATATAAACAAATCCAGAACAATTCTATGACATAAGATACCTCAAATGACCCTGCCGCAGGGATAGAGTATTAGGCTACTACGCAGGTAGTAATTAACAAATATCGTAAATGAGATTCAAGTGAAGAGACAACGTGGATTGACATGTTGCTGATACCCATTTTCAGTACTGAAACTAGTCGCCTCACATTATAATGAAACGAAGAACAACTCGCACTCCAATGTTAGCAACACCACGAAAACAAACAAAGTTATTTATGCATGTACACTGAACAAATTTTCTAAACGTCCATGTAATAAAATACAAACGGTTTTACATGCCGTGTTGAAATTTGGCATTATAGTATTATACATGGTACTTTATCGAATTCTATAAAGAAAATAACTATTTATCGTCACGGTTGACCACGCGTGACAGTGAGTACGATTTTCAACTGTTGGCACGTGGATCACGCAAACTGTATAGTTAGCGGTTAATTTCATTTCAATGCACTCCGCGTTGTATGTCTAAAACAAAAAAACAGAAAAGATGCCAACAAAGACCACTGAAGAACGCTCCAGGGCCGTCGGTATGATTGATAATGGTACTCTGATATGACAGGTATGACTAACTTTATAATTTATTAATCAATTCAAATAGAATTTGGAAAATTAGTATAAATTTATATATTTTTTGAATTATTGACCACTTTTTTAAATACATAAATAAGTGTATTTTGGGTTACCCGTCTGTTCAATAGGCGTAAATGTGCACATTTTTTCTGTTCTAATATTTTGACGAATTATCAAGTGGACGTTTAGACATTTTGTTCAGTGTGTGCTTAGGAGAATTGGATAGTCAAGCTTAGTCCTCATACCTCAGAAACGGTGCTGTTGATGTGAATCGACTAAGTTGTTCAGAAGACATGTGGATCCGAGACGTCTCGTGGTCAAATACCACAGGAGGGTTGTTAGCCACCATAGTTCTGGTTTTCCTCCGATAAGGACTACTTTTCTATGGCTGTGGAACCAATGACATACCGCCGTTGCATACTTGGCAAACTAACTACCGGGACATGAAGGAAGCAGTTTTGCATAACATTGGGCCCCGTTTCATAGCCGATCTTAAGACAAAGACTGTTTCTTATCATAAACCCCTATCTTACGTTAACGTAGCTACGAAAATGTGTTGCATGAACATTAGCTGAACTTAACTAAGTTCATCGTAGAATTTGTGGTAACTTTACGAATACATTAGAGCACTCTTAGTACGTTCACACTATCGTTAAGTGTCAGGGTGCCCCAATGCAAATCCACGATGTACGTGGAATTTTCCAAAAAAGTGACTTTTGTTTTTGTGACTGTAAAATGATGTAATTTTTTGTAAAACATTGTGTTTGTATTTAATAGTAAATACGCCAAAATGTCGTATAAATGTTTGGTTTTATTACCGAAACGACATGGTGTACTATATTCTCTACTAGGTTAGGGTTTCCTGTATATTGTACCCGAGTATCAGAGACCGTTACAATATAATATTAGGCGTGGTTAAACTCATGATATTAAACAATTAAAAATAAGCTATATCACAACACAACACTTTGAATATTTCCGATTTCTATAAGCCTTTAATTTAATGTATAAACAGTGTTAACTATTTTCCGTGGAAATTCAGCGAATTATTTGGACAAGTTAACAAAACAGAATATGAGTTGAGCCTATTGGCTAGGGGATGATATGGCCTAACACAGTGATTGAACAGTCACATGGTTAGCTCATTCGGATGAGAACCGTGCTAGCCTTGAGGGTGTTGACATACTGTATCATCTAGTGTGTATTATCTTAATGTAGGGGAGATAACTGCTATGGTCTTGTGTATGTCTGTTTATAAGAGTTATCTGTGCTACTTTGGTTTAGAGGTTAGTTCTGGAATAAAAGAGCATGGAACCTTCAATGATGTTAGGGTGGCCCTGTGGCTCAGTGGTTAACGCTGCTGACTACGAATCCGAAGGTCGTGGGTTCGACCCCTCGTCTCGCCGGATACAACAGAAATGCTTTTCATGGTTTCCCACCTAACATAGTACTGGCATGTAACCAGGAAAGTACTAGGTAGATTCCAGGAAAGTACTAGTTAGGTGCCAGGAAAATGGTAACTGTACGATGGGTCTCATTGGCACTGTGCAGTGACCGTATATGGCTTCAAAAGGTGTCTGTTTGACCTATTCTGCTCTACTGGCAGGTAAATTTCCCCCTTCGGTTTCAAAAAGTCTATTTATGTTGTGCGGGGGACATATCGGGTCGACTAAAATACCATAAAGTGCATTATAAAAAAATGTGCGCGGCGACAGGCGACCTCATAAACACAGTAATACAAAATACAATGGTGTTTGTTTTTTTATCTAACTGTATCAGCTACGAGCTGGGACATCATTACGCCGATATCTTATTTCGTATTCTTGTATATAATTTATTTATTGAGAGCAAGGTCAGTATATGGCTGCTTTTGTCTTCGTCCTGGATTATATACAGTAGCGTAAGGTGGGGCAAACGCCCATATTCAGCAATATTTTACAATATAATAATAACCATGAGTTCGATTAACACATAACTGGCTATGCGTGCAAGTTTGCACTAGACCTATACATTTATAACATATTTAACGCGACGGATACAAAACGAGATCAAACTCAATGAATTGAGCATAACTTTTACTGATGGTTGCCTTTTTGACCCATGTATGGGACAAAGCGCATTTTTGATAAGGTGCAATAATTTCTAAACATTTTATATCTATAAATAACTTCTTGTAAAATGAAGTACAATTTCGCGATCCTGTAAGCACTGCCCAATGATACCGTCAAACAAACGCACGAATGGCAAAAATCGAGAATACAAGGTGTACGAGGCAATACTAAAATATCAACTAATCAGCGTTAACACCAAATAGTGTAAAAATTACTAAAATGAGAATTAAAAACTCATCTTTGAAGATATTAAATTTGTTCGCGGTATTCACATCTGCGTAAGACGTCACAAAAAGAATATCGCGCGGCACAGCAAATCTAACGATGTCAGAATTTTTAAGGGTAAACCTTTACCATGTTGCGCAAACACCACTTTTGTTCCTTCTTCAACTAGAAGGGACTTCTAATTTCTTGTATTGTTGAGCGAAATCTCATCAGTCATCCAATCTGAAATTACAATGCGGACGATTTCTTGCAGCGTTTTAAATGTTTTCACAATGTGTAACGTCCTGATACATCCGAGGATGTTCCTTAAAAAAAGGCCGAGGTGTTCAGATTGGCTTGCGCTGTAGCGTGCCACGCGACAACCAAGGTTTCACGTGCCATTTTTCACCAAAAGAACCTTTGTTCAACTAGACGACACTTATCGCTTGCTTCCTCATTGAGTCATACAATGACGTATCGGAATTCCGTTTACTATTAAAGATCCTCGTAGTAGGTTTAGGCATTATCTTTGATGTTGCGTGTGCCTTCTACTCTAATATTTAAATTATCTCTGCCATACTTTCCACAGAGACTACATACATTCATTTTGGCAGCCATATCGGAACTACTTTCCCGCCACGTTTCTTCCGAAGTATATGTATATTAATAATAGCCGAAATGATCCGATTGTAATATCTTCAGTTTGATTAGCAGTAGCGTTGTTCGACTTCACTTGGACCACGACAGCAATAGCTTCGTAATAGTTAATTGAATTAGATGCAATTTCCCGACATTTTTCTGACGAAAACATGTATATATATAGCAAGTGAAATTTGACTGATCCAGACGGAGTTTTCGTGTGACACGGGCAGACAGACGGACAAACAGTTCATAACTTGGTTCCAGTGTGACGATATTGCAATTCTACATTTTAAAAAGCAGGCGAGAAATGTACGTTGAAAGTGGCATATGTATCTTTTTTTACCGCATAATAAGCCGTGTATAACATATTTCTCACGCCGTACGGACAGACGGACGGTTACAGGTTTCGGCATGTCTTAGTATGAAGTAATATATATAATCAATACCTTAAGTACTTAGTTTCAAAAATCTTATATGACTAACATTCTTCTGGAGGCGTCGCCCATATGGGAAACGATAAATTAACGCAAATACTTAGTTTCATATCATTACTATCCGTTGAGTAGCATGCATTTAAAGGGACCTCGATAAGTAGCTGTGATGAACACTTTCTTTGTTAATCTGAATTGGTAATTGGTGTATTTTGTACTAAGCCTATCGCTCTGCATTTACATAAGTATTGCCTTTATAAATGTATAAATGATGCAGATGCAAAGTCCTATGTTTCATGAAATTTTGACAACGTTACTACCCCCCATAAATCACAAATAAAACAGTAATTTGAAATGTATGTTGTTTTATGTCTTGTTTATCGGAGGTGGTCGAGTTGAAAGGGAAACTATATATAACAAAAAGATAACAGTGACGGGTGTTAGATATTTTAAAAAATGGACGTAGTATGTGTAGAATCCGTGTAGTACACGGCTGAAACCACTCCTAATATTCTCGTAAACATCATTCAAGGGTAGGTATCATGGGTGAAAGATTTAATGATGTTACAACACAACGTGCCAAATATTATATGTCTGGCGTTATTGTACACACAGTATAACGGAGACCTTTTCATGCTTTTAGATTAAAGAATTAATCCCTTCGGCTTCGGGCGTGTTTACAAACGGAAATGCACGAGAAGCTCGGTGTGTAGACAGTATGTGTAATAATTATCTTTGTCGAATACTGGCGAAAAAATCGAACACTTTTTGTAACGTTAGTTTCTAGGGTCATCATAATATGTGACCTTAAAATCACGGATTTTTGTAGATGACTGATATGTGTTGTGGAAACATGTGCCCTATTTCATGGCGGATGGAAATTTTACATGTGTTTTACGATGTTTACGACTGTATTAAATGGACGAAGTTGGACATACTTTGGATGGAATTATGTTTTATTTAGGATGTGTGTGTTTTATGTGCTCATTCGCTGTGTTATATTCTGGATGTTTATGGTCACAGATAGGATAGTGTCCATTTTCTGGGACCGAGTCAAGAAATTTGGTGGTCTGCATATGCTGATAAGGTATAAATATAATTACGTTTTTGTGCGAATTCGCCAGGAAAGATATTGCCTTATATTGTAACACTTTAGACATAGAATAAGAATATCATTTTATTGTTGTATTTGGTGCTGTTGTAGTGGTGTTGGGTTATACCGCCGCCCGGTTAGCTCAGTCGGTAGAACGCAAATGCCGTACTAGTGTTAGGGGGTCGTTGGTTCGAGCCTTACATTGGGCATACTTTTTCCCCTTGATTTACTTCACTGGTGGCAGTGGTGTTTGATGGCCCATGGTGGTTGAGCCTAAAAGCCCGAAGGGGGAGGAGTGTAGTGGTGTTGGCTTAGAAGGCTGCCCAGTTGGCTCAGTCGGTAGAGCGCCGTACTAGTGTTAGGGGGTCTTGGGTTCGAGCCCCACATTGGGCGCACTTTTTCCCCTTAATTTACTTCAATGGTGGCAGTGGTGTTTGATGGCCCACCGTGATTGAGCCTCAAATGTCGGAAGGGGGAGGAGTGTAGTGGTGTGGGCTTAGACGGCCGATCAGTTGGCTCAGTTGGTAGAACGCCGTACTAGTGTTAGGGGGTCGTGGGTTTGAGCCCCACATTGGGCGCACTTTTTCCCTTTGATTTACTTCAAATGTGGCAGTGGTGTTAGATAGCCTACAGTGGTTGAGCCTCAAATGCTAGAAGGGGGAGAAGTGTAGTGGTGTGGGCTTAGACGGCCGCCCGGTTAGCTCAATCGGTAGAGCGCCATACTAGTGTTAGGGGGTCATGGGTTTGAGCCCCACATTGGGCGCACTTTTTCCCTTTGATTTACTTCAAATGTGGCAGTGGTGTTAGATGGCCTACAGTGGTTGAGCCTCAAATGCTAGAAGGGGGAGGAGTGTAGTGGTGTGGGCTTAAACGGCCGCCCAGTTAGCTCAATCGGTAGAGCGCCATACTAGTGTTAGGGGCTCATGGGTTTGAGCCCCACATTGGGCGCACTTTTTCCCCTTGATTTACTTCACTGCTATGGTAAAACTCAGGGGAAAAACTAGCATGCCCCTCAGTGGGATTGAACAGCACAATTTAATCTAGCAGAAAGAAAAATGAACACTCAAATTGTTTTGATTGGTGTTATTAATTTAAGAACTTATGATATATAATGTGTGTATTTCCACGTTCCTTCTTTATAAGTCAGTAAAGTACCAGTTATTGAGAGTTTTATGTATTTCATATATTTATATAACTGAACCGAAAGAAACTAAACGAAACTGAGAGACACCATGTCCTGTATCATTGCAGCCCTACTACACTGGCGTTGATAATATACAGTTAACTCTCATTACAATAGAATATTTGTTTAACAACACAAATCCAGGCAGTGGGATCAAATATGCACATTGCTTCTTTGGTCAAATTCAATATATTGACCTATTCAATACAATATAACTTGACTGTTTTATATCATCTACTTGTGTGTTTGTTTGAATGATGTGCACATTTTTATTCTAGAATCTGTTAAATCGATGTTAATTTCTTGCCTTATAGATGACAGTGATTCAAATCCAGTATCATGGAAGTAACCTTGCACCATTGGAGCAGTAATCATGGTAGAAGACATCAGAACATGGAAAAGACAGAATATAATAGAACAGAATACACAGATAAGTGACTCTATTCACTTCATTTTCCT
Organism: Mactromeris polynyma; assembly: GCA_032209605.1. Taxonomy (NCBI): domain Eukaryota; kingdom Metazoa; phylum Mollusca; class Bivalvia; order Venerida; family Mactridae; genus Mactromeris; species Mactromeris polynyma. The sequence goes on along the minus strand of JASFXZ010000073.1, from coordinate 413,798 downwards.
AAAATTTGTAATTTCTTTTGCCATTTATGTTCAGTCTGTCCAGTGAAATTAGTTGGGAGAAGTTATGATGTATGCAGTACAAATCATTGCCTATTTCTTCCATGTTGAACAAAGATGTTACCTATAGTCATTTTAAGCATTGTTTGTACCTGTTAATATCATTGGTTAACAAAAAACATCAAAAATCATCATCATCTAGAAGTAGAAAGAGTGATTGACTGGAGTAGTAACAGCAATAAAAATACGTAAGTTGTATTCTTTACTACAATTTTGTTTATTTATTTTATCATAATTTGAAGTTTTTTTCTTACAAAGTGGTACTGCTGTGGTATTACACACTTCCAGTGATAGTTTTAGTATCCTTGGTTGGTGTTTGCGGTGTTAGAGAGATGTTGGTTGAGTAACATGTTGAATGGTCCGGGGAAGGTGATTTAGTCCCATTAATTGGTCAGTTTATAGATGTGGTTTTGTTGTTGCATTGACTGGTTTCTGTGGTAGGTAATGCATGGAAGACAGTGTAACTTACAGAAGGCAAAATCAAGGTGCTGTAATTCATTTCAAATTTTGTGTATATACCAGTGCATTTGAAAGTGTTTTAAGTAATATACATTTGCTCTATGCTTTGACAAAAAAGCCTCAGTCTGATTGGATGAATTTTAGAAACGTCAGAAATTGTGTGAGAGAATTATATTTGGTGAGAATAGGTATTTTTTCTGTCTGGCTTACTTCCATCAAACTGTAGAAACATGCATGAATAGAAAAGAGTTATTTTTCAATGGAATTATATAAGATATGCTATACAATGCATAATACATGTAGTTTTGTGATTCCGTATATTGAGTAAAGACCATTTCTGTAGGCAGACTGTCTGATAGAGTGCATTGACCAAAGTCTGTTACAGTAAAGGTTACAAGTCAACATGTATTCAGATTATTTCAATTGTGTGAATATGGTTAGAATTTTGCATATTTTTCAGTTAGCAGAGTTAGATACTTAAATTATTTTGACTCACCTGAGCTAGTTTTTATGGCTTGTTTGAAATACTGTCCTGTGCTCTACATGGTAATATTAACTACAAAAGAATATTAGTTGTGATAAGCAGGGGCATTGCCAGCGAAAAGTTAAAAATTGAAAAACAAATATGACCAAAAGTTGACCCTCCATAGAAAGTCTGAAAAATGGCCATGCTACACCCCTGATAGGTGATTAATAATTTGAAATAATGTATAAACTGAAGATAATGCTGTTATATTGCAAGTCCATTTATACCTGGTACAGTTTAGTTACAGTTTATTATGTATATACTCACAATACTTGTTAATACTCTTACATGTCTTCCCACTGACAAGTGACCATGATGCAATAGTTTTCTTACTCGTTGTCCGTAAAACATTCTGGTTCGTAGTCCTATTATCCATCCTGTTGGGCCATTCATCCCTCTCTGAAGGCCCTGTGGGTATTGCTTGTCTTTTGTTGTCGTAGCTGGTGTGGATGTATTAAGTATTGAGAAAAATGTTACCTAAATGAGATTGTGATGATCGTAATGACATACATAACTGTGCGACAGCAAGTATATTTGGTATAGTTAAATGTCTTGTCTTACTACAGATCTGTCCATATGTTGCATGCACATATGAATGAATTTTACTTGATAAGAAAGATCCATTTTGGATTATGATAATATTAATCTTTGTACAACAAAGTGGTCTCTTAACACAGATAAATTGGAAAGCAGGGAATGGTCCTTCAGTGTGTCGATTGATATGAGTCCATAAATAGAAGAGTCTTTCCTTATCAGGAAGAATGTTCTGGTCATGACAGTGGTTGTTATTTAACTGATAAGGGAGATAACCACTGTGGGGAGCTTGGTTGATGTATGTTGTATGCACATGATTAGCAAATGTATTGAAGTTTGATATTAAAACTTGTTTTGGGTCATTGTAACAGAGATCTTCTTTTTTTATTCATGCATGGTTCATTACTACAGGTATTATGATATCTGTGTATGAACTCATTTTAAAGATAAGGGCAGTGGTCCTGAAATGCTGATATATAATCAAAGTGCTGTGATGACTGAAGGCCTGGGGCTGCTGAAAGTTGGATTGTGGGTTTGCTTGCTTGTTATAGATGTAGTGATTTGTTTGCACACAAATTATCACATAATGTATTATTTCGGGAAACTGGAACAAATGAATATCAACTTATATTCAAAATTGTATGACAATTTGCTTAAAATTTTGTGATTATCATATTTTTTGTGTCTAATTAGTCTATGTTATACTTGCTTGTTGTACGCACTTATCAAATTGTACCATTCATGGTGAGCCTTTTGGATCCTTGGATGTCCGTTGTCGTGCATCTTGAATCGTGTGTTGTGCATCAACATTTTCTTGAAACAACATCTCTACCCATACATGTACCACAAAATGGATTTTGTCCAAATTTCACAGGAATGATCCTTGGGTGGGCCTCTTTCAAAGTTGCATAAGTCATTCCGGTCCGCTGCATAATTAGGTCACAGGAGCATAAATAGATTTTAAAAGTGTAAAATTTGAAATTGTTCTTGTCCAAAACCCTAAGGTCTAGATCTTTGATATTTGGTGTGTAGCATTGTCTAGTGGCCCTCTTACAAGATTGCATCAATTACTAAGTTCCGTCAAAAAACATCGCTGCCAGGGGGCGGGACTTGTTCCCTATATGTATATAGTGGAAACTATAAATAATATCTCCTCCTAAATCACTATTTTTTTACAAAACTTCACAGGAATGATCCTTAGGTGGTGCTCATTCGAAGTTATATGAATAGTTCCAGTCTGTTGCATAAGTAGGTCACAGGATCTAAAATTAGATTCTAAAAGTGTTAACTTTGAAAATCTTCTTGTCCCAAACCCCAAGGTCTAGAGCTTGGTGTGAAGCATTGTCTAGTACTGCGCTTCGGTCTGGAACCCCTACACCAAACAGTACATATCAAAGCTGGAGATGGTGCAACGTAGAGTTGCTCGGTACACTAGCAACCGGTACAGGAACACCAGCAGCGTTACAGAAATGCTCAATGAACTTGACTGGGAGTCATTAGAGTCAAAACGCACCAAGATCCAGCTCATCATGATGTACAGAATCTTGAAAGATCTGGTAGACATCAAGTCAACTTTATACTTAATACCTGCATCTACATGTACGAGGTCACAACACTCTACCAAACTTAGACAACTTGCATCCAGGACCGACAACTACAAATTCAGTTTCTTCCCTCGCACCATCCGCACATGGAATTCTTTACCGGCAATCATCGCCGAGGCCCCTGACTTGGTACACTTCAAGCAGGAGCTCACAAAAGTAAAATTCTAAGGCAGCTATCCTTTTCTTTTTATTCTAAATGTGTGTTTGCCCTCTAATATCAGTATCTGTTATGTCCTCCTCTCCTACGAATCAACGCAAGTTTCTTGACCGCATTGACCTGACGTAACATCTTACCACGTCGGCGGGGATGGCATTCCACTCGTGAATTAAGGCAGCAGTCAGATCATTGATATTTTTGACGAAGTGGTGCAACTTTTACTTTTCACCCCTTCGTCATTCAAGCGTTATCATTATACCGAGAATGACCTAAATTTAAATTAACAATAATGCATCATGTAGCCAATAAAAGCTGTCATATTTTGCTACCAAATTTGCCTATATGTTTTATCTAAATGGTTGCAAACTTTATTTCTAAGTCAGTGCACAGTTTCTTTTCGGTGTCAGTATAGTATTCTTTAAGTTTGTGCTTTGACTTGGTCTTTGATTTGTTCATGTCATTTGTTTATTGCCATAGTCATTCTGATGATTCTGAAAGTATCTGTGTTGAGTCTTTCATCCTTGTTGTTGTTCAGCATGTATTGGATTGTGTTCATCATGCTCTCCTTTCTTGTCTACATTTAACAGTGATATTTTGCTATTGCTGTATGTTTGGTTCTTGATCTTTGTCAGGCATTGTAATTCACAAACAGATCTGTCACTCAGATTGTCTCACCACCTAAAGATATGAAGTATTGAAGAGGGTGGACTGTCAATGTGAATGTAATTCACATAGGAAAAATTTCGTACAAGGACAATTTAGATGCAATAATACTAACCATAGATTTTTATTAAAGACATCCATATGTTTATACTTTACTTATATGTTCCCCTTTTGGATTGTATGATTTATAATAATTTTGTGTAATGGTATCAAAACATCTGGAAATATTAAACACACTGATAACAACTATTTAGAAGACTATTTATCAGAAACCTAATCTGACATTTTATATAAATTGGGCAGAGATGTTAGAAGTATGTTCGTGGTGACAGTTTTCTCTTTACTCGTTAATCAGATTTTAGTCAAATTTTTTAATTTAGGATAGTATAAATTTGGTGTATGTTACGTAAGGTGTCATTTAAGGGTATTCTGGACTTGCATTATATGGCAACATTTCGGCCAGACCCTATTCCAAATTTCATGCTAAGTTGGTTAAATAAATATGCATTGAATATATTACTGAGGTTGAAGGACCTTTTGGAACTCAGCACATAATGCTACAAAATTTCAATGTGCATATAACCTCACTTAGGATTTCATTTATTTAAGGACAGTTAGTGTAAATTATTTTTGTATAGAAAACGTCAAACATTAAGGTATAAGGTAGGTTTAAGGAACTTTTCGGAACCTATTTTTACTCAAAATGGCATATCAAGGCGCATTTCAGGAACGTTTTGGAACTTTTTTGCATTAAAATTTCAATTTAAGTATGTGGTAGGTTTAGTGGATCATTTCAGAACTATTTTATACTGAAATTTCACATTAGGGGCATAGGTTAAGGATCTTTTCGGAACTTATTTTTGCATCAAAATTTCATTAAAATTTACCAAATACTTTATCTGCATATATATTATTCTTGCATAAAGGAGCGATCCTTTAAACTATTCAATTTAAATAAGGTCATGTTCAATGCAGACTCTGTTTCCCTTAGGAATATTGAGGAGTGAAACTGCTCAATCTGCTTGTTATAAATAGGCAGTTACAACGTCTTAGATTATATATCAACAATCAATAGCTCTTCAACTTTTCATAAATTATTTTAGGTTCAGGGTCTCAATTAAGGTTCAAGGTATTAAGGTTTACTTTAAAGGTTGCGATTAAGGGTCATATGGTCATTTTCAGTATACAAGGTTAGGCAGGGAACTTGTAAGTACTCTAGCCTCATTTAGGAGGTTTTTACATGGTATTCTTTAATTTTGTGCTGTGAATTGGTCTTTGATTTGTTCATGTCATTTGTTTATTGCCATAGTCATTCTGATGATTCTGAAAGTATCTGTGTTGAGTCTTTCATCCTTGTTGTTGTTCAGCATGTATTGGATTGTGTTCATCATGCTCTCCTTTCTTGTTTACATTTAACAGTGATATTTTGCTATTGCTGTATGTTTGGTTCTTGATCTTTGACAGACATTGTAATTCACAAACAGATCTGTCACTCAGTTGTCTCACCACATAAAGATATAAAGTCTTGAAGAGGATGGCCTGTCAATGTGAATGTAATTCATATAGAAGAAATTTTGTACAAGGAAAATTTAGATGCAATAATACTAACCATAGCTTTTTATTAAAGACAACCATATGTTTATACTTTACTTATATGTTCCCCCTTTGGATTGTATGATTTATAATAATTTTGTGTAATGGTATCAAGAAATCAAGAAATATAAAATACAGTGATAACAACTATTTAGAAGACTATTTATCTGAAACCTAATCTGACATTTTATATAAATTGGGCAGAGATGTTAGAAGTATGTTGGTGGTGACAATTTTCTCTTTACTCGTTAATAAGTTTAGTTGAAGTAAATTTTTTGAATATAGGATAGTTTAAATTTGGTGTATGTTACGTAAGGTGTCATTTAAGTGTATTCTGGACTTGCATCATATGGCATCGTTTCGGCCAGACCCTATTCCAAATTTCATGCTAAGTTGGTTAAATGAAGGTGCATTGAATACATTACTGAGGTTTGAGGACCTTTTGGAACTCAGCACATAATGCTACAAAATTTCAAGTTGAATATAACCTCACTTAGGATTTCATTCATTTAAGGACAGTTAGTGTAAATTATTTTTGTATAGAAAATGTCAAACATTAAGGTATAAGGTAGGTTTAAGGAACTTTTCGGAACCTATTTTTACTCAAAATGGCATATTAAGGTGCATTTCAGGAAACTTTTGGAACTTTTTTGCATTAAAATTTCAATTTAAGTGTGTGGTAGGTTTAGTGGATCATTTCAGAACTATTTTATACTGAAATTTTACATTAGGGGCATAGGTTAAGGATCTTTTCGGAACTTATTTTTGCATCAAAATTTCATTAAAATTTACCAAATACTTTATCTGCATATATATTATTCTTGCATAAAGGAGCGATCCTTTAAACTATTCAATTTAAATAAGGTCATGTTCAATGCAGACTCTGTTTCCCTTAGGAATATTGAGGAGTGAAACTGCTCAATCTGCTTGTTACATATAGGCAGTTACAACGTCTTAGATTATATATCGACAATCAATAGCTCTTCAACTTTTCATAAATTATTTTAGGTTCAGGGTCTTAATTAAGGTTCAAGGTATTAAGGTTTACTTTTAAGGTTGCGATTAAGGGTCATATGGTCATTTTCAGTATACAAGGTTAGGCAGGGAACTTGTAAGTACTCTAGCCTCATTTAGGAGTTAGTAATTGATATCATATTCTTGCTGAAATTTGTAATCATGAACATGCTTATGAAAGAGTAAATTTGACGTTTGTCTGGTTACAAATTGGATAAATAAGCTTCTGAATTGCTAATGTACATCCTGTAACTAACCTGTTAATAGTGTTTAAGACCAAAACCAATAAGTGAAACAGAATCTTTTGGATTGATGTTCAGGAGAAAATAGTGATTCTGTATGTTATTGGTAAACCTCAACAATATGGTTGTCTTTAATAAATATCTATGGTTAGTATTATTGCATCTAAATTTTCCTTGTATGAAATTTGTACTATGTGAATTACATTGACATTGCCAGTCCATCCTCTTCAAGACTTCATATCTATATGTGGTGAGACAATCTGAGTGACAGATCTGTCTGTGAATTGCAATGTCTGTCAAAGACCAAGAACCAAACATATAGCATTGGCCAAAGATCAATATTAAATATAGACAAAAACGGAGAGCGCGATGAACACAATCCAATATATGCTGACCAACAACAAGGATGAAAGACTCAACACAGATACTTTCAGAATCATCAGAATGACTATGGCAATTGACAAATGACATGAAAAAATCAAAGAATTTTCAGTATACAAGGTTAGGCAGGGAACTTGTAAGTACTCTAGCCTCATTTAGGAGTAAGTATTAATATCATATTCTTGCTGAAATTTGTAATCATGAACATGCTTATGAAAGAGTAAATTTGACGTTTGTCTGGTTACAAATTGGATAAATAAGCTTCTGAATTGCTAATGTACATCCTGTAACAAACCTGTTAATAGTGTTTAAGACCAAAACCAATAAGTGAAACAGAATCTTTTGGATTGATGTTCAGGAGAAAATAGTGATTCTGTATGTTATTGGTAAACCTCAACAATATGGTTGTCTTTAATAAATATCTATGGTTAGTATTATTGCATCTAAATTTTCCTTGTATGGAATTTGTACTATGTGAATTACATTGACATTGCCAGTCCATCCTCTTCAAGACTTCATATCTATATGTGGTGAGACAATCTGAGTGACAGATCTGTCTGTGAATTGCAATGTCTGTCAAAGGCCAAGAAGCAAACATATAGCATTGGCCAAAGATCAATATTAAATGTAGACAAGAACGGAGAGCGTGATGAACACAATCCAATATATGCTGACCAACAACAAGGATGAAAGACTCAACACAGATACTTTCAGAATCATCAGAATGACTATGGCAATTGACGAATGACATGAAAAAATCAAAGACCAAGTCAAATAATTTACAAAACATAGGAACCTTTCCACCTCCTTGGAACAGTTCAGGACTGCCCAGTTGGTAACTGATTGTATATTTTTCTCAGTCATGGACAACTATTCCCCATTGACCGTTCTTTCCAAGAATTCCACCTCTGTCTGGAAAAATCAGCATTTCTGGGGTTTCAGCTTCAATCCATGTTCACTGAAGCACTTAAATGCCTCTTCTAAGTTTTTCAAGTGTTCTCCAAAGGTCTTGCCCATCACCAGGATATCATTCAGAAATGCCAAGACGGTCTTCCAGGTCAGTCCTCGGAGAACCAGGTTGACCACACGCGAGTAAGTGGCTGGTGCATTTGTTAGACCAAACCCCATCTGTACATGTTCAAATAGACCGTACCTGGTGATGAATGCTGTCTTTTTCCTATCCTCTGGTTTAATGCCCATCTGCGAATATGCTGCATTGGCGTCCTGTTTAGAAAACCATACGTTCCCCGTAAGGGCATCTAAACAGTCCTCTACCAGAGGGAGCGGGAATGTGTCGTTGACTGTAATGTTATTGAGGGCCATATAGTCAATGCACCAGGGCACTGTACCATCCCGCTTCCGAATAAAAAACCGGCACCGAAGCCCATTCGGAAGTACTCTCCAGTATGACTCCTGCCTACAATATCTTCTCGAGGTGTGCCGCTTCTTCACCTGCAAAACATGCAGGTGTCCTCCTGATCCATTGCTTGATAGGCTTAGCCTCCCCAGTATCTATTGCATGTTTCATCTCATTAAAATTGCCCAAATCGAATTCGTCTTTTGCAAAAACATCACCGTAGTTGCTGATGAGTTGACAAAGAGCTGTTGACTGTTCCTTGTTCAAATTATTGGCTGAGGCCATCACCATTGATCGCAAGTGTTCAGGCACTGATGTTGGTAATGTGGCATTTGTGCCTTCCCTGTCCTCAGTTAAGCCGGCCAAGCAAACTGGTGGGTCAGCTCCTCGGTTTGCTTTTTTCTCTGACCCATCCGGGCCATTTTTCTTTTCTTAACGTTTTCCCCCTCACTGTCAAATATGGATATCACCTCCGAAGCATTGCCTACTAACTGTCCCTTCTTTAGTGTCTGAAAATTGTTTGAGGGGTTAACTAAACACACCATTGGGTCTTCACCTAAAGCATGTATTGATTTGGGCATTAGACGCTGTAACCCCTCTACTGGTTCTGTACAGTATTTTCCCAAACTATGTTGCAACTTGCACACAGTGCATACCACTGAATTAGGCGGTATCACTGTCCGTTTTAGGAGAGTTACCATAGCCACGTAGGGTTGGGTATCTTTCTGATTCGTCACCAATGGAATGCTTTCTCCCTCAATTCGTAAGCAGTTCAAGTGTAAGTCCAGGACAGCTTTTAAGTGATGTAATAGGTCATGTCCCAACACCATTTCATCATGGATTGGTGCTACATACACTCGTTCTCTGAACTCTGTGTGGCCTAGTTGTAGATCGAGTGGTTTCATCACCGACTTAATGTTATTGTTCTCGACTTTTTAAGGCTTGTTCCCTAATCTATCATACGCAGATGATGAGACTATCGTCACTTCTGCACCAGAGTCTACATGTGCCCTTACCTAGAGTCCACCTATCTTTACATTAACATAAGAAGACCCTGCCCTCACCATATGAATTGAAATAGTCTCCTCAGTGTTTGCTGTGTTCAGGTCACTTCACTGTGACTTCTTGGTTGTGATGGAATGTCCGATTTTGTCCTGCTATTGTATACCCCTAATAGGTGGTACTATCTTGCCTATCAGAAAATGGCTTACATTTCCGGCCCCTCACAGTTTAAAGGACCTCTCTGTTGGCTGTTTTCCCATTCCCCCGTTCTTGGACATCATATATTGCTTAAATTTTCGGCAATTTCTCTTAATATGTCCAAGTGCTTTGCAAAAAAAACAGTTAAATGAGGGTCTGCCTTGGACTGAGTTTGGAAGTTCTCTCAATGGTTTGTCCTTCACAGCGAAACTGGCTTCAAGTTGACTAGTTAGGTTTTCCATGGCCTGTTCCAGCCGGTCTAGCCTCGTGGTCTCTGCTACTGGTACTGCATTTATTGATATGTCATTTTCTTTTGGCCCCTGACCTTAAACTACCTTGGTAACATACTGGTAGTGCCTCACAAAATCCACCACCTGTTGGATAGTTGCTGGCCTCTCCAAACAGGCATCTTTTCCCGCATCTCTGTCGAAACATCCCTGACAAAACTTTGAAATAACCTCTTGTTGAGCATGCTTCTCTGGTAGGTCTCTGAATGCTCCTGTGGCCAATGTCAATACTCTGTCTGCCCAATCTTTCAGCAGTTCACCTTCTCTTTGTAAGGATCCAGGTATCAAATCAAGGTGGCTCTAAGGGCTCATAGGGACCATAGTTTAACCCTTCAACTATTCAATTTAAATAAGAACATTTAGGTTTACTTTTAAGGCTGCGATTAAGAATTAAGTGAGATGGTCACTGAACAAAATAGTTGTTTTTGATGTTGATGGAAATATTAAGCTAGTGACCTTTAGTGCAGATTTTAGTTGGGAAAGAAAGGTTAATGATTCAAGACATACAAGATGGCTATATCATTCTAAGCTAAATATTGACATTTTGACCTATTGCACGATAATGGACATTTTCCTGCCACCAAGTTGCTTGTATGTTGTATGTGGAATAATTTGCTTCAGTGTTCAGATTTCCTTTGTGCTATAATTAAATAGGCTTTGTTGATGAGTGGTCCCTGAAAAGAGGTTGTTGTAGAGCCATGTTTGACTGTATTATACTGATGGAAAAAATCAATATCTTACTGTAATAACTATAATAAAAGTCCATATGGAAAGTATGTTACTGTGTTTGAACTGGAGAAAAAACATTATGACCACTGATTACTACTTATGTCCCTGTTATGCTAAATTTAGACAATTGTTTCTAAATACAATGTACAGCACAATTATAATTTCACTAAAGCACCTATCACTTCAATCATTCAAATGTATTGTATCATTTAAGTACATGTGTACTGAAAGTTGTTGTTGTTCATGCCACAAAAAGTTATAATTTCTTGATTTTAGACAGATTCTATTGAGATGACAGCCATAATTTTCTTACTTAAACCTATATGTGTTACAAATTGAAACCATTTTGGAATATGATGTACAATTCACTAAAAAATATTTTTTTTAAGAGAAATTTAAAAAATGATGAAAATTAATAGTATTGCATAGACAATAATTATGTTACAATATGCTTAGATATTGATGATTACACAATATGTTATTTATATTATTGAGTGTCCAAAGTTCAAACAACATTTTTAAAACATTGTAAGGCATAGGGTTACTTTTCTTGCTTGGCATTATTGTTTAAGAATACATTTAGAAAATGTAAATATTAATTAGCACTCCATTAGTGAAGGAATTCAATCCATTATAAAAATGTTACAAATGAATAATGAATCTTTCTTGGGATGGTTAGATAGTCAACAGGGTAAATCACAAAGTATAATTCTTTTACATACTAATTGTTCTAATAGAGCAAGCACTTGTCCATTTGTGAGAAAGTAATATTAAGCTTTAACAGACCAGAACAGAACTAATTAATGCAAAATCAGACATTGGTTATCACATGGCAAAATCCCTTCATACAATCATGATACAATTCTGAGAAAATGGAATACTGGCATACTGAATACAATCTCAGGTTTAATACATTTATGAGCAGGTTGTCAACATATTTCTGTAATACGTTTTCATAGATCAGTGGCTTATGAGCCATTTTCCACTTATCAATAAAGCAGTACATATAGTTACATCTTGGTAAAAATGCACAGTGATATTCATTGACTTTACATGTACAATGATTAAAAATATATAATTGCTTATATAATTTATGAAACATTTTTACTTTGAGATCTTTTTACAAAGATATTTGATAGGTGTTTTAATACTTGACATTCTCAGTTATAACACTTGTTGAAGATCAAATTATTTGATGTATTGCAATAGTCTGGGAAATGTTAATGGCTAATTTTACTTTATTTCTTTAAATACCAGTGCATTTTAAGATCCTGTAATTTTCCTCATATTTTATTATTGGATAAATTGTCATGAAGTATATGACTTCTAGAAAATTAGTAATTAATTATATATACACAATGCTTTGTAAAGATTGGTAATGCTGATTTGAGATCTCATCTTTTACAAAGAAAAGTTATACATATGGTACTATCAGACTTTAAAGTACCTTACTAATAAAAAGTGATTTTAAGGCATCCTGGTGTTAATATGTCAGCTGGTTTTGGATTGTTTAAGGGTGATTCTTGGTTGTCTTGTCGTTGCATAAATAGTTAAAATCTTGTAAATGAGAGGAATTTTTTCAGGAGTATAAATGTTAAAACAAAAGTTGATGTAGGATTAGATCACCAAGATATTTAAGGTGTATCGGAGATTTGTCATACTCCTGATTATTTACCATGCATTAGGTGGATTGTGTCAGGTTTCATTGTGATTGCCACATTATAGATGATAATGACAAACAACTCGGCAATTGTACAAATGGTGTTTACTTAGACTGTTGTTTATTAAATGGAAGCTGAAATCAGATTGAATACACAATGTACATTGACAATGAGATCAATTTATTTTGAGCTGCCTGTCCGGATGTGAGGCAATGCTGTAATGTGGCTGAACATCTATTCAAACCTAATTTCTCTGTTTGGATAGGTGAGTCCTTTATAGTATTTGTTCTTTCTATTCGAATAGGCAGTGTCTTGTTCTTGACTGGGGACTTTCAAATTTTGGCCTTTGTGTAAAATAAATTTACACCTCTCTATAGAATGTCACAAAACTGTCCTTCTCAGGACAAAAACTGTCCTTTTTAGGACAACTTCTCGATTGACAAAAAAACTGTCCTTTTTAGGACAACTTCTCGATTGACAAAAAAACTGTCCTTTTTAGGACAACTTCTCGATTGACAAAAAACTGTCCTTTTTAGGACAACTTCTCGATTGACAAAAAAATTGTCCTTTTTAGGACAACTTCTCGATTGACAAAAAAACTGTCCTTTTTAGGACAACTTCTCGATTGACAAAAAAACTGTCCAAAGGTGTTTACTTAGACTGTTGTTTATTAAATGGGAGCTGAAATCAGATTAAATTACACAATGTACATTGACAATGAGATCATTTTATTTTGAGCTGCCTGTCCGGATGTTAGGCAATGCTGTAATGTGGCTGAACATCTATTCGAACCTAATTTCTCTGTTTGGATAGGTGAGTCCTTTATAGTATTTGTTCTTTCTATTCGAATAGGCAGTGTCTTGTTCTTGACTGGGAACTTTCAAATTTTGGCCTTTGTGTAAAATATATTTACACCTCTCTATAGAATGTCACAAAACTGTCCTTCTCAGGACAAAAACTGTCCTTTTAAGGACAACTTCTCGATTGACAAAAAACTGTCCTTTTTAGGACAACTTCTCAATTGACAAAAAAACTGTCCAAATGGTGTTTACTTAGACTGTTGTTTATTAAATGGGAGCCGAAATCAGATTGAATACACAATGTACATTGACAATGAGATCAATTTATTTTGAGCTGCCTGTCAGGATGTGAGGCAATGCTGTAATGTGGCTGAACATCTACTCGAACCTAATTTCTCTGTTTGGATAGGTGAGTCCTTTATAGTATTTGTTCTTTCTATTCGAATAGGCAGCGTCTTGTTCTTGACTGGAGACTTTCAAATTTTGGCCTTTGTGTAAAATAAATTCACACCTCTCTGTAGAATGTCATAAAACTGTCCTTCTCAGGACAAAAACTGTCCTTTTAAGGACAACTTCTCGATTGACAAAAAACTGTCCTTTTTAGGACAACTTCTCGATTGACAAAAAAAATGGCCTTTTTAGGACAACTTCTCGATTGACAAAAAAACTGTCCTTTTAAGGACACTACTCAATTGTCACAAAACTGTCCTTTTAAGGACACTACTCAATTGTCACAAAACCATCCTTTTAAGGACACAACTTCATTGTTAACCAACTGTCCTTTTCAGGACAACCTCTATAGATTGGCTACATTACAAAATTAATATAAACTACAACCATTTTTGATCTCATTGATCTCGGTTTGTAGCTATTGTTGGGTTCAAAATTAGTCTAAATAATAATCATTTGTTACGAGATCTGAGTTTTTGTTGATGTCATTTTTAATTATAACAAACCTATCACTCTGAAATGCATCCACATTCAGTCAATGTATGGTAAATGTTTCCTCAAAATAATCTTTAATATGAAAGAAGAAACAACAACACAAGCTCCTTGCATTGTTAATTTACAGTCACAAAATTAGCTGATTTGTTATCAACTGAATGTATAACTTCATCTGGGGGGAGAGGCAAATCTTTACATGAGACTCAATAAAGAGTGCCTGATAGGCAAAGAGTATAAGAACATGCAGGTTTAGAAATAAAAGGTTTAAAAAGATTGCAAAGTTATAAACAGATTTATGTGAAAAAATACAAAAATTAGTTTTTTTCTTGAAACATGAAAACATGAAGCTTTACTACAACTCAAAAATTTATGCTAAAACATATATGTAAGGAACATGAACTTAGAACTTTACCTTTGTAAAAAAGTTTTCCTGACTATAAGGTTATTTATTATGAAGAAATAAAAAATTGATACACATTTTATAACTGTAAGGGTGAAGATTTGGCTGTCATCAAGCGCTTGTACTGAATCTAGGTACAGTAAAACTTTGAAACCTCCAACTGCCGTCAAATCTAGCAATTAGTTCAAGTCATGTATTGTTCACAGCATCTATACATGTGTATGTATGAACTGATTGTCCCCAGTGCAAGTGCACTAAGCATGCTGAAAGCATGGCATTTGTATTGTTGTGTTGTCATATTGAATGCATGTTGATCAATATCCATAATGAAAAGGAAGTTAAAGGAAAACAAAAACAGATTTGATTATTCCTTTATTCTTATAACGGATTGATGTCATATTATCAAACTGATGTCACTGTCACAACTTGTTTAAACATTACAATTGGAGCAAGAGAAGTACAAGGAATGTCACATCCATTCACAAAACTTGAAAGTTCAAACACAGTACATTCTTTCCAGTCTGTCTTGTATAATCACAAATTGAATATCCATGAACTATTCCTTCCTTGTTCACTGCTTTAGAGAAAACCCAAAGTGAGTTAAATTATGAAACCCATCAGTGTATAATGTCAGTCATTTTGGTTGATGGAATAGGTCTTACAACTTGTATGGAGGAAATGGAGTTCCTATATTTGATATTGCACATGCAGCATATCAGGCTGTGTAAACTCATCTTCATATGAAGATGAAATTTTGAAAATTGCTCCATTCCTTAGAATGGTCATGTAAATATTGTGTGATAGACTGGATAAAATATCCTACTACATGTATTTGAATAGGTACAGTAAGATAATAATTGATATTGTGCATACAACAAGTTTTATCATGGGTACAATTCTTGAGTATAACATGACAGAAATTGACATGGACATAGTGCATACAATAATGTTAGCAAGGTCAAGGGGCCGATATTTGGCTCCAATAATTGAGAATAGAGGGTTCTGGATAGCGCTATCATATAGAGCACTAAAGATTTATGTGGTGAAAGGTTTTTTCCTTCACTGTTAAAATGTGTATTGTGTTAACAGCTTGGTTTTATATATATTTATATAAGGTAATTCATATGTTGAATATTTTGACCTTTGTGCCTTTAATATTACATAATGGGAATAGATCATAAGTGAAGATTTGATGTGCATGCAACATATATCAGTGTGAGTGTTCCAAGGACATTACTTACATTGAAGATTGCTATTGATTTTATGTATTTAAATAGTTTAATATTGACCATGTATAGTTAGAACTGCATACTGACAACTTGTGCAAATGAAAAATAGCAAATTCCATACTTTGTTCATTATGGCTTTCACTACTACCAGGTAGTTTAACTAGTGTAAGTTAGATATTTAGATACTGACATTATAAGATGAGAATCACACACAAACTTTGTACTTTGCTGATATGGATTTGAATAAGAGTTTAAATTGTTTAAAATTGGCTTTTTTAAGCTGGGAAGCCTGTCCGGCTAGCTCAGACTGTCACCTGGCAGATCCTGGTTTGATCCCCTGGGTTGGGTAGGTTATGGTCTTCAATGACATTGGCTACAGTCATGTCCTCAATATGTAGAGAAATTGTGAGTTGCTTGCTGAAGAGCAGGCTACTATTGGTTTATAATTAGTTCCAGGAAAAAACGGTTATATGACTGAAAAAATTGATGAAAAACATTGTTAAACCAGATGAAAACAAAACATTAAGCTGGGAATTGCATGCCAACAACTTGTTTCTTTGTTTTATACCATTTTTTTCTTCACTAATTTCATTTGACTCTTAAAAGCATGACAAGGCATACACATAGATGTATGTGCATATAGGAAAAGTACTTACCCATAGGATAAATGTTTCAAGTCGAAAATGTTACTAAATTGTGGTTAGAAGGGTTTATGGGAGTCATACTCAAGAAATTTCATTTACTGAACTTTCATTATTCATTATTCATAGCAATATCTTGCATCAATGCTGTTGAGTGACTGTTTGAAGGGTAAAAATATAGTGTTGTGTAGTATCATGTACTTGGCATTCATTTATGAGGTCAAATGTTTGAGTCCAGAGACATGCTTAGTGGTTATCACAACTTAAACTGCAACAATGGGACCATGTCCACATACTATGCACGGTACTGGCACATAAAGGACATAAAACAGCAAGTGCTAACATTGGTCATAACTGTTTTAAAAATGAACAACCCTATTAATTTTGCATAACATGCATTTATATGCAATGGTATAATGATGAAAAATTATACATCATAATCATTATATTCCTGTTTGGTAGGGTAAGTTGGTAGAGCACAGGACTGAGCATTCAAGTCTCAGGATAAGGGTATATTTTCCATTTTCACCTAAAATGAATCCTGTAAGTTAGTATTGATCTAGAACTATGACCCCTGTGTCAATATCAATCAGCTAACAATATTTGTACTTCCATGTCCAGAGTGTATGCAAGGGCAGCTCTGGGATTCGGATTTGGGGAGCGTAAATTTTTGGTCAATTTTGGTTTTGTTCAAGCCTTATAAAACGACAATGACTGTTTTATTCTTTGTTTATAAACATCATCATTGAAGAAAATATATGCTTCAATAAATCAAAATCGCTTATTTGAAAATCGTTTATTTAAAGATCTCTGTATATTTTCGTATTTATACTCATAGTTATTTGTAAGGTTGGGGAATTTTAGGGGGATGTCGGATGTGCCCCCTGGATCTGCTAGTGGTATGCACATCAGCATAAATGAATTACTGTTAGGAATTATTGCTATTCTGTAGGTCACATTGATTTCTATGTCAGTTTGTCCTTTGAAAACAGGAATCTGTTAAGTAACAACACATTATTGCATCCTCCTTCCCTGACCATTTATCATGTTGCCATCAGCATAAATCTCTTATAACCACATTTACCAATCATTTCATCCATGTTCCATTTCTTCATCATCATTCAACTTTTTATGTTTGTTAGTTCTTTTACCTCTCTATCATTTATTATTTGTTTAGGTACCTTAAAATTACACTGTTTATATTTTCAGACTGATGAAGACAGCTCTCCTCCCTCTAGAATGGGTTCAACCGAGTCTAAACAAATACTTCATGTCATTGTCCGTTCTTATTTGATTTAGTATTTTGGTCCTATTGCTTGAGGTCATTAATACTATACCTCTAATACATGCTGGGAAGTTAGTGCTTCCTTGCAGAAGAACAACAGTGGTTAGTACTGGTAGGCAACCCAGAACTTGTATGGTCAACTGACTGCTGTATTATTGAATACTGTTACATGTTCTTACCTAAATGCAACCAGTCTTCCTTGCATTGTTACTTCTTTTGGTGGAATTATTTAGAATTTGGTGTGTATATATTTTCAGGTTTTTTGTGAATGAGAAGTTTTGATGTTCAATGGTTATCATCCAATCAGAATGAACTGGCTGCCGGAATGTGATTTTCCTGGAACTTGTGAGTTTGAAGTCATTACATTTTATTTAGAAATAATGATATAAAAATGCAATTGAAAAATAAAATATTACAGTTACCATGAATAGTACTACAATTGAAACTGTTAGTTTATTTTACCTGGTATAACAAATATGCAAGGTTAAGGCAGTTCTTCAATTTTGACACAATGATATTTTATGATATTATAGTATGCTTTCTAAAATACACTGAGAAGAATCTGAAGGGATTTGCGCCCCCTGCCTCCTGAGCAATAATGTGCGTGGATGAAAGCGAAATCAATCTTGTATCTTACAATACAGAAATACTGGTTTCGCTTTCACCCCTCAACATTTAGAGTTAGTATATCTGTAGATAACTGTAGTGTTAGGATTGTATACTATTGTATTGAGTTTTAAGAACTGTTGATTGGTTTATGGTTTAGTTCTGTGGTATAGTTTTGATTTCTTTGTATTCTTAGTATTTGTTCTTTCTATTCGAATAGGCAGTGTCTTGTTCTTGACTGGGGACTTTCAAATTTTGGCCTTTGTGTAAAATAAATTTACACGTCTCTATAGAATGTCACAAAACTGTCCTTCTCAGGACAAAAACTGTCCTTTTTAGGACAACCTCTCGATTGACAAAAAAACTGTCCTTTTAAGGACAACTTCTCGAGTGACAAAAAAACTGTCCTTTTTAGGACAACTTCTCGATTGACAAAAAAACTGTCCAAATGGTGTTTACTTATACTGTTGTTTATTAAATGGGAGCTGAAATCAGATTGAATTACACAATGTACATTGACAATGAGATCAATTTATTTTGAGCTGCCTGTCAGGATGTGAGGCAATGCTGTAATGTGGCTGAACATCTATTCGAACCTAATTTCTCTGTTTGGATAGGTGAGTCCTTTATAGTATTTGTTCTTTCTATTCGAATAGGCAGTGTCTTTTTCTTGACTGGGGACTTTCAAATTTTGGCCTTTGTGTAAAATAAATTTACACCTCTCTATAGAATGTCACAAAACTGTCCATCTCAGGACAAAAACTGTCCTTTTAAGGATAACTTCTCGATTGACAAAAAAACTGTAATTTTTAGGACAACTTCTCGATTGACAAAAAAACTGTCCAAATGGTGTTTACTTAGACTGTTGTTTATTAAATGGGAGCCGAAATCAGATTGAATACACAATGTACATTGACAATGAGATCAATTTATTTTGAGCTGCCTGTCAGGATGTGAGGCAATGCTGTAATGTGGCTGAACATCTATTCAAACCTAATTTCTCTGTTTGGATAGGTGAGTCCTTTATAGTATTTGTTCTTTCTATTCGAATAGGCAGTGTCTTGTTCTTGACTGTGGACTTTCAAATTTTGGCCGTTGTGTAAAATAAATTTACACCTCTATAGAATGTCACAAAACTGTCCTTCTCAGGACAAAAACTGTCCTTTTAAGGACAACTTCTCTATTGACAAAAAAACTGTAATGTTTAGGACAACTTCTCGATTGACAAAAAAACTGTCCAAATGGTGTTTACTTAGACTGTTGTTTATTAAATGGGAGCTGAAATCAGATTGAATACACAATGTACATTGACAATGAGATCAATTTATTTTGAGCTGCCTGTCAGGATGTGAGGCAATGCTGTAATGTGGCTGAACATCTATTCAAACCTAATTTCTCTGTTTGGATAGGTGAGTCCTTTATAGTATTTGTTCTTTCTATTCGAATAGGCAGTGTCTTGTTCTTGACTGGGGACTTTCAAATTTTGGCCTTTGTGTAAAATAAATTTACACCTCTATAGAATGTCACAAAACTGTCCTTCTCAGGACAAAAACTGTCCTTTTAAGGACAACTTCTCGATTGACAAAAAAACTGTAATTTTTAGGACAACTTCTCGATTGACAAAAAAACTGTCCTTTTTAGTTTGAAGTCATTACATTTTATTTAGAAATAATGATATAAAAATGTAATTGAAAAATAAAATATTACAGTTACCATGAATAGTACTACAATTGAAACTGTTAGTTTATTTTACTTGGTATAACAAATGTGCAAGGTTAAGGCAGTTCTTCAATTTTGACACAATTATATTTTATGATATTATAGTATGCTTTCTAAAATACACTGAGAAGAATCTGAAGGGATTTGCGTCCCCTGCCTCCTGAGCAATAATGTGAGTGGATGAAAGCGAAATCAATCTTGTATCTTACAATACAGAAAGACTGGTTTCGCTTTCACCCCTCAACATTTAGAGTTAGTATATCTGTAGATAACTGTAGTGTTAGGATTGTGTACTATTGTATTGAGTTTTAAGAACTGTTGATTGGTTTATGGTTTAGTTCTGTGGTATAGTTTTGATTTCTTTGTACATACTTTGTTTCCATTTTAATGATTCCGAATGCTTTTCAACTGAATTTTCTGTCAGTTGGTAACCTATGGTCAATGTATTGGTTTGTGTTGGTCATTGTCCCCTTTCTTAGCTACATTTAACATTGATCTTTGATTATTAGTGTATGCTCAGTTCTTGTTCTTTGACAAGATTAATTCAGAGATCTGTCTCAAAGTCTATCTCAGCATACATATAAAGAGAGAGTCTTAAATAGGATGAACTCTCAATATCTAGACTTCTTATTTATTGCCCCCTTTGATATACATGATTTACAAATTTTTTTTACAATAATTTGATACAGGAACACCATTCTAGTATTTTTGCAAATTGTGCAAAATGATTGAAAAATGGGTAAATGTTATGCACAGTGAAAAGCTAATTGATCAGAAACCAAACTTGTTATGTAAATTTGGCAGATATGTAGAAAGTATGTTCATGGTTTCAGTTTCCTCTTTACTGTTTAATCAATTTATTTAAACATATTTTAGTTCAATTTATCTCAGAATTTTTGAATTTACCATAAAGTAGGTTAAGATACAAAACTTTGAGTTAGGTAATTATTTCTCTTGTGTAATTGTTTTGTTTAGGTGTCATTCAAGGGTATTCTGGATTTGCATCATATGGCAACGTTTCGGCCAGACCCTATTCCAAATTTAATTCTAAGTTGGTTAAATGAAGACATATTGAACATGTAATGAGGTTTAAGGACCTTTTGGAATTCTGCACTTAATGCTTCAAAATTTCAAGCAGCAAATAACCTCACTTAGGATTTCAATAATATTATAACTATTTTATTAACTTATTGTTGTATTAAAAATGTCAGTTATAAGGGTTAAGATAGGTTTAGGGTACTTTTCGGAACCTAATTTTACTCAAAATTGCATATTAGGGTTCATTTAAGGAAACATGTGGAAGCAAAATTTCAATTTAGTGGATACGTTTGAAACTATTTAATAATAAAATTTCATATAAAGGTTTAGGTTAAGGAACTTTTCGGAACTTTTTTGCATCAAAATTTCATTAAAATTATTCCAAATACTTCATCTGCATATATCTTATTCTTGCATAAAGGAGCGGTTATGGTCTGAAGCTCATAACGGCCATAATTTATCCTTTCAACTATTCAATTTAAATAAGGTCATGTTCAATGCAAACTCTGTTTCCCTTAGGAAAATTGAGGGGTGGAAGCGAAACTGTTCTATCTGCTTGTTTATAAATAGGCAGTTAGACAATTCTAATTTTACACCTTGATTTTAACCTCAGATTATGTATCAACAATGAACGACTCTTCAACTTTTCATTTACTTTTCTTAAATTATTCAAGGTTCAGGGTCTTAATGTTTTAGGGATTTAGGTTTACTTTAAGGTTGTGATTAAGGGTCATATGGTCATTTCCAGTATACAAGGTTAGGCAGAGGAGTCGTAAGTCCTCTAGCCTCATTTAGGAGTTTGTATTAATATTGCATTTTTGCTGTTAATTGATATCATGAACATACTTGTATTATTCTGATGAATGATCAGATTACAAATTTACTGATTACTTTGGTATGGTGGTAATCCCATTTTCCATTACTTATACATTTAAACAAAGGTCAATACATATCCCCTTCCCTGTATGTGTGTATCTTTCTTGACAGGAGGTTTTTCTGTTGGCCTCTGTGTTATTTGTGAACGACATTTTTTTGTTTATTGACACAACTTCTGTCCCGTAATCCCTTCCAGTGTGCTCTCCCTTTATCCCTTCTCCATTGTGTTTTTGTATATAAAATACAGATCTCACATATCCTTGCTGTATGAACATCTTTCTTTTTTGATGTGTTGTCCATTCAACTGATGCATATGATTCACTTGTTTATGCTGATTCAGTTTCCTCCTGTGATAATGTAACATGGTTGTAACCCAATGGTCCACTCCATATATCTTTGGACAATGACCAATACATCCCTTCTAAAAATGCTTTGTCTATAAGTTCTCTTACCAAGATGGTTCCATGTGGCTGTCAGTGTTTTGGGTTTGGTTGTGAAGCTTGTAGTGTAGATATCGATATGTTAAGTTATCAGTAGTGTAGATATAAAAAACATTGTATATAACTAATATATTAATCATTTAGATAAGAATATCATAAATATTACACCTATATATTATTTTTATTAATGTTATTCCTTATTTAGATTACGGAATGAAGCAGACACTCACACAGTCTCTTAGTTTATATGTATTGCTTAAAACATGTTTTGGTTTATTTTGTCCATGTACTGCAACCACCTGAATATCAACAATGTGGGGTGTTTGGTAGGGAATGATGGACAAATTGTTTAGTTGGGAATCAGAGACCTAAGATAGCAGGTAAATTATTTTTTATCATATTTTCTACACTTACTTTTACTGTTGTACAATAATACTTGAAGGAGGCCAGAAAAAATCAGAACCTTGAGCAAATTGCAACATGGCAGTTTTCTTGCTGTTTTACAGCACAAAGTGCTCAATGGTGAGCTATTTGGATCTTTGGCTGTCAGTCCATCTGTCATCTACTATTTAATTGTTTACACTAAGCATCCACATTCCTTGAGCAATCCTAATCAAACATGGATACAATGTATATACATGTATGGGCATCAGTTCTTGGCCAGTTTCAATTATGGATCAAATATATGGCCCTTATATTACAAAAATGCCATAATGATACAACCATGTTTACACTCTAGCTCTTTCATTTCTCCACAAGTCCTAATCATATTTAAACAGAATGTGCATACCTGTAAGATCTATGGGCAAGTTTGAGTTGGACCACATTGGACTTGCAGGTCTAGAGAGTTATCAAAATATGCCATGTTTCATTATGTTTGCACTCTTAGTCTGTTTTCTCTCTAGAGACCACTTTGTTTCAATTTTATGAAACTTGGGCAAAATGTATGTTTCTGTAACATCTAGGTCCTGTTTGAAACTGGGTCACATTGGGTGAAAAACTAGGTCAACATATCAAATCATAGTAAAACATAGGTCACATTTGCAACCTGGTTTTCAAGAAATTTGATCAAAATGTCTCTATGAAATCCTTGGGTGACATTCTTCTGAATTCCTGCAATTCATGTTATTTGTTAAAGACCATGACTGCCAGAGGGCATGGTCTCAGGTGAGCGATACAGGTCATCGTGGCCCTCTTGTTATTAATGTTGAACTTCCTTATATTAGTTGTAGAAGTGGGATTGAATAAAAAGACAACTGTCTATACCGCTTACATGTAAATGACTAAATTATTTCCCCCCTTGTCCACATTATTTATAAATGCATTACTGTCAACCATATACAGACGAAGTCGGATCATTTAATTTGCTCTAGATGCAAAATTATGACACTAGATCACTGAGCCGAAACGTGAATACTGATTGAATAATAGTCATAGTGAAAATGGCCAGTCAGCTGCATAAACATTATGACTGTGGTACTACAACTGCATGGTGAACCTTTCATTGATGGGTATAAACTAATTTAGAGGCCTTTATACCTGAACAATCTTGGTTTCAGCTTTTATTTATAATGCCTAATTCTGATAATAAGTATTTTTATAGCACCAAGGCTTGAACAATCAGAAATAAAATCAATAAATTGATGATAATAATAGAATGTCTAAAACCATTTTCTTCAAATGAGTAGAAGCTGGAATTGTTTCGTGATGGAAAACTTCACAAAAGTTCAAAAGTTATGGTCTCCTTGAAAAACATTTTTTTTACCAACAAGTATGACAGTTTATGTCACTTAAAATATGTTTTTTAGAAATTAACTTTTTAGAAATTTTTGTGCACATCACCCAAAATGGAAGTATCAGAACTTAGTTAAACATAGAAGTTGGTCATGCCACTCAATATAAGTTTGATCTAATAAATTAATAAGACTGGTAAAGTCCGGGCGTATAACCATAACATGATCCCTAGCTGGAGGGGGGCTAGAATTCACCAGCTGTCGCACTACAGAGGGGTAAGACCCCCCCCCCCCCCCACTGTGCCTGCCCATTTGCCATGGGCTGCTACCCGTGTCACCTGATGAGAGGATCCTGGTAGTTGAGCGGGTTCTGAGTTGGCAATTTATACTTGGTTCTCTCAATACACTGCTTTGGCCTTTAGTTGGGCTAAACGGGAGGTCTGGAAGGCCCGTCCAGATCAATCGGCTAGTCATGCCAAGCCCCATGATATATTGTACCCCCATGTCTATTTATATTTGTTTATTTTATAAATACATACATTATCTCGTTGACGACTTTCACGATTTACCTTTTACTTATTTGTATCTTGGAAGGCGGTGGCCCATGGGCCAATCGGGTACTTGTTTGGCCTTTAACTGACATTCGAAATCTCCCAAAGTATGTTTAAAGCTTGTAAAATGTTCTGAGGGAACTCATTTGTCCAGTTTAACCCTTTTATCACGAGTATATCATTGATGTATCCCTGTCATGGCCAGTGTTGGATGTCCCCTGGTCATGACCCCTTGTTGGACTCCGTGGCGGGTGGGGAGCATCAATGATGAAGTAATTCAATCAGCATGGCAACCCCAAAAAAAGCCAAGCGAACACTCTCAGAGTCTGACTCTGAGACAGACATATCACACATGACCCCCCAAAATTTCTCTCGTTTCATTGTTATAAAATCTTCAGATTCAGAGAAACCAATCACTAAACTTTCCCCCTTTATCATACAGAAGAATTTGCAATCCATTCTCGGAACGCCAAGGTCCGTGAAGAAATTGAAAGATGAAACATTTCTGGTGGAATGCTCCACCATGCAACAAGCAAAAAACCTTTTAGGTCACAAACAATTCTTTGGGTTAGGGGTCGTCATTAAACCCCACCCATCACTTAATTCATCTAAAGGAGTTATTCGTTGTAGGGATCTCGCATGTTGCGAGTCCCTCGACGAAATAACTACTAATCTTCAATCGCAGGCTGTCTCTGCAGTAAAAAGAATCTCAATTAAAAGAGATAACAAAATTATACAAACCAACACTTATATTCTCACATTCTCAACTTCAGTACTCCCATCTAATATCAAAATTGGGTATGAAAGCGTTCCGGTCTCTGTGTATGTGCCAAACCCTCTGCGCTGTTTCAGGTGTCAGAGGTTTGGCCATCACAAGACCAAATGCACAAGTATTCCAGTTTGTGCAGTCTGTGCACATGAGGGGCCAGACCATGATTCAAAAATCTGTCACGAGAAACCCCTCTGTGCAAATTGCAAGGGTTCCCACCCTGTTTTTTCAAAGCATTGCCAGTCTTGGAAAATTGAAAAAGACATTTTGGAAGTTAAATACAATCAGGGTATTTCTTTTGTAGAGGCAAGGAGGGTTGTACAGAACCGCCAGAAGGACCAGGCACAGGCTAGCAGTAGTGCTAGCTATGCCAACAAAGCTGCCCCTTTGGCGAACATCCCTCCTTGTCACTCTTGTAGTGAACTTATCAAAATTTTGATAGAAAAGTATCCTCAGATTGCAGAGGACCTTAAAGGTCTGGCCCCCTCATCTGTACAGACACAGAGACAGCCTGCCCCAATGGTACCTCCACCTGCACCAAAAACATCCAATCAACCAAAAACACCTGTTATTCCAGAAAAGCCCAAATCCATTCCTCCAAAAACCAAATCACCAGCCCCTCCTACTACCAAGAAACCAAAACCCACTCCATCTAAGGCCACATCGCCTGCCCCTACAACTACCAAACCTAAGGTGAAATCTGCACCAGTAAACAAAAATAACAACAAACCCACTTCCCAACCTCCTAAAGAAAAACCTGCAGGTCACAAATCTTCACCACCATCACCCACACCAAAACCATGTAAAAAACCATGTAAAACAAAAAATTATGAACCCCCCTCAACAACAAGTTTGAATGTCTTAGTGACATGGAGGATGACAGTGATGGAATCTCTGTCTCAGGGGGTGAGAGCACGCTCTCTGATGAAGAAACTTAGTCTTTTATATTTTTTTAACTTATTTTTAATAAATCTGGACTGTATTCCATGAAATACGCCTTTTACAGTAAATTTTTTTTTCTTGTTGGCTGTGTTGACCTTCAACCAGTCCGCTAACAAGTTAACATTTAAAAGTATATCACGTTACCTTTTTTAGTTTCACATAATTTCACATTTCTTGCGCGCTAAATGACCAAAGCCATAAAACAACATGATAATAATAATAACCATAACATGATTTTAAATAATTCCAAGTATGGATGACAGGATTTTAAACACAACTAGTTGTTGTTGTTCTTGTCTTGAATTGACAATCTGTCCATTTATCACACAAATGTCACAAAATAAAAAAGGATGCAATGATCTGGATATATATTAGCTGCACATCGTTAAAAGACTGTTGCTGACCCGAGGAAGTGATAAAATATCAGCTTATGGTAAAATCATAAACAAGATTCTGAGTAAAAGTATATTCAGGACAGTGATCATCAGTGCATACTGATCACCAGAGGAAACCAGTAATGTCCGATTACTGTCCTAGTTTTTGTTGCACGTTAGTTTAATGTAATAAGCTCAACCCTATTTATTGAAGACCAAAGCATTAAAAAACACTATGTCAGCATTCTGTAACAGCAATGACGTCACCAAACATCTTCGTGCATCATTTAATCAATATACTGGTGTAAACTTCTAACCAATATGATTGTCATTTAAGTGCTAATAACCTGCATTGAAGTGTGTATGCCATTTTAGTTTTTGTAACACATTCGTTTATATTGTAATTTTGAATCACAGAGTTTTAAAATTTCACAAAATTACTTGAGATCAACATTTGCAATCTGATTGGTCAATTACACCAGTCAGTCAAATGTTGGGGTATAGTCATTTTTTAAAATGTGTTGATATGCAACTACTTGCATTTTACATAATTACAAAATGCTATGGGTTTTTTCTAGCTGTCCTTTGCCTGTATGTTTTTTAAAAGGCTAATGCAGTTTATTCAATTTTTTTCCAGGGTGGAAATGTACATCATCAACAGGTGTGCATAATGTATCCCAATGTGTTATATAGGACGAAAAACACCTCGATTGGTGAGTAATTTTGCAATATCTTCATTATTAACAGATCACTGTAGAAATGCACATATCAGTGGCGTAGCTAGGCCTTTTTGAAGTGTATGCACAATTTGGGATTAAAGGGGCGGTTTTTGTTCGTATATGTATGTACTGGAAACTATAAACGTCTTCCCTCTTAAACCCCTGAATGGATATTGACCAAACTTTACAGGAATGATCATTAGGTAGTCCTCTTCCAAAGTTACTGAATTCTCACAAATAGGTCATCGCTCCAAATATTTTGAAAAATTATGGGGATGTTACAAATCTGTAGATCACATCAATTATAAAAAGCAGCATATATTATACTAATATTTTCCCTGATAAACTTAAAGAGGGGCAAGTTTTACCTATTTTTAAAGGAAGTAGGGAACTGGCCAAAAATTACCATCCCAATTCGATTCTATACCCACTATTTCAAGTTAGTTTTTCTGACATACTTACAATTAAGTAAGGTGTTCCTCTAGGATCTATTCTTGGACCATCACTGTTTTTGATATATATTAATGATATAACAATATTACACCATGACCTTAATACATGTATAGATTTATTCACAGATGACTCTCTTATATAAGTATTTTTGTCAATTATCTAAAAAAAGAAGTCAAATTACAATGTGATCTAAATAACGTCTGTGAATGGTGTATCTTATATAACATATCTTCGCATCCAAAGAAACAAACTATATGATAATCGGTTCTTTATTGAATGTTTTACTCATGAATTAAAAATTGATAAGACAGTACTAGAAAATATTACAGTGCAAAAATATTAGGTATTTATGTAGATAACACATTAAACTGGCACGCTCCAATAGACGTGTACATTTGGAATATAATTTTTACCCTGTTTAAAATAACATGAACTACAATTTGGACAAATTATGTTCATGCATTTAAATCTTAAGTTCATGGACGTTCAAGTTCATCAAGCACATGAAGTCCAAAGTTCATGAACTTACATGCTCGTGGATAAATTTACAAAATTTTTATGCACAGTTCATGAACTATTCATGAATGCATTTCAATGAGTTTAAATCGAAAGCTGGCTGGGCTAGCGCAGTCATTAGCAAGCTAGACCACCAGTCCGAAGGTCCCGGTTCAATCCTTGGTCCAGCCTGAGCTACCGTCACTGTGGTGATTTGATCTAAGAATCTTTCTGAGGTCATTCACCTCCCACCGCTGATTCAAGTGGGAAAGCTGTCAGTTGCTTGCAGTGAAACTGAGGAATGCACCGACTATGGAGCCCATTTAGATCTTGTTTAGACCAACAGTGACGTTAATTGAAGACAGTTGTTAGTAGGGGGTTATTTAAACAAATTAAATTGAAAAGATACTGAGGAAACAATATACAGAATGGTCAGTCAGCTCTAATCAGCTGTTTGAGGAATGTGAATTCCATGTCACTATTACAGAATGTAAATAGTCTAAGCAGTAAGTGGTTGCTTATACATGTAGCAATGACACAAACTGTATCATACCAAAATGGCTGCCAAAATAAGGTAAACAAAACAATTAAAATAAAGACTGTTCCGTTAATAAACAACCACTGTAAGTAACCTTTACAAAATCAAAAGCTTAAATAATGCAGTTATTAAGTTAATCAATCAGTACATAAAATAACTTGTAATATTGAAATATTGCACTGATAAATTAATGTCTGGGTGGACAATGAAGGACAGTTCATGACTATTGACATTAACATTTCATGAATGAGTTCATCAGTTCATGAACTCAATGTTAATGTCAATAGTCCTGGATGGGGTATTATCTAACTGATGAAGCCAAATTAATGTACTATAATGCATATATTCTTCCCATTCTTGATTACTGTCATTGGGTATGGGGAAAATACATGAAATGCTATATCATTAAAATACAGTAAAACCTCAATAATAGGACCACCTTTGGGATACTTGAAACAGGTCTTCTTTTTGAGTTGGTCTTAATAATGAGGTTGAATGAAGAGCAAAACAGTGAAAATGGACTTGAAATTTGAATGCTTAATTTTGAGGTGGTTTTGTTATTGAGGTGGTCTTTAAGTCCGGATTTACTGTACAAGAGTTTAAAAAAAGAGCTGCCAAGATTATTCTGAACAGAGTGATAACATATCTTCTTCAGAACTTTTCAAAGATCTTAAATGGCTAGAATATAGATATGGATTAAATATCACATGGCAGTAATAACAAATTTAAATAATTCTTCGTAAATAACATGGCACCTTCATATATGACTGAGATTTTGAATTTTTGTGGACATAAATTGCCAAAATGACGCTCAGTATCAAACAAAGATCTTGTATTGTACGCAAGACCTTGTACAAAACACCATAGGGAGAGTTCTCATATTTCAGTATTAATGGAATAAAACAAGGTTTGCACAGGTCTTGAAAAGTCCATGATATTGATGCCTACTCCTTGAAAACTGCTTGAATTTGTAAAGCCAAAAACTTCTAGAAAAGTACTCGAATTCCTCTGCTGCAATAAAAAAAAATTATTGGAAAAGGTAAAAAAATAACAAACATACTAACCATGATGGAAACGCAAAAAAATGTCAGAACTATCTTTGACAGTGCCTTACTTTCGAGTACGCAATAGTAAGGTGATATAGTACTCAACAGATTTTTTGCACTCTTAAAGTAATTCTCGCAATGTGTTATTTATCCGTGCTGCATTGATGGTCATCTCAGGGGATAAACTTGAAAAATACACTGGATCCCCTATTCTCTATACCAAAAAATCAACATTTCTAGTCCTTGAAAATGGTAAAAAAGTCCTTGAAAAGTCCTTGAATTTTGTTTGGGTAGTTCTGTATAAACCATGTAAAATACCAGTAAACCAGGGCACTGCAAATATTCAAAGAAAATGCAAAATAATATTTTTGCATGTTGCAAACCTTTTCATATTGTTAATTACAAATGCTTATGTACATATTTCACATGCATGTATCATTTTAATGATGGAAATTTGTTTTGTTACTTATTTAAAATGAGGCTCAGTGCATTTGGGCCAAAAATCTCAGAGACTGCCACAAATATGTCCGAATTAGCTGAAGTTCCACACTGTGGGATAGTAATTCTCATGTTCTGTTTAGATAACACGGGAATCATGAAAAACGTGATTATATTGTGGAGATTTGTGTGTTTCCTTGTAAGATCGATAGTTATTTCACAGAGTGAGCAGCGGACAGAATATTTTCACCTGTGACATTGCCAGAAATAAAAATTTCAGGCCGACGTTCATGAGGTGAAATCGCTCAATCTTACACTGAAACAAACAAATGTTCTTCAAATTTCCCCGTTTAATACCTCAGTATTTTACATGATGCCATTTAAATGACGTCATTATCACTTTGATAATTTCACTGCTCACTAAATAAAGTATTGTAAACATTACAGTAAAAACGCTTAACATTTAGTGTAAAATGATGCATTAATTAAAATAAGCAAGGAATTGCGTAAAATTAGTTTTGGGTCTGCCCTGCAACATTGAGCTGTGAGGATTTTACTGAAACTGATGACTGCAGATATGTAACAAAGTTGCTCCTTTACTTTCAGGTCTCCATTCAATGATATGTTGGTGTATCTGCTAGTCATTGTTGAAAAAGGTTTCTGGTGCTGAGATACAGCCACACATCACATGGTAAGTTAGACTGTCTGAGAAACTTTCATATAAACAGCAAATATTAATCAAAAGAGCTAACCCACCAGAATTGATTATGGATAGTTTGAAAATATTAAATTGATATTGTATTTAGTACAATATTATGACAGAAGTGAGCAATGACAAGGGAGGTAACGATAAATAAAAAGTGGTGGGTTAGCTCTGTTATTTGATATTTGCTGTGGAAATTCTGCTGATAATCAAATGGAGATAATTGAAAGTGAAACTAGTTGAATGCCTATATGTATAGTAAAAACTAACTTAAAGACCACCTCAATAATACAACCACCTCAACATTAGGAAAGCAAACTTCAAGTTGATAAATTGACTACTTTTTCTTAGGTCCCAATGTTGGTCTAATTATTGAGGGTTTATCAAACAGAGATGAAGCTGAAGATGAACCTTTTACACTTTCATCCCTCCATATGTTGTCATGAATTCAATTGAATGCAACATATAAGTAGGCTTAGGGCTATAAGTTGTATAGAAGAACTGACATCAGTGTGGGATAGCATGTATAACATTTTATGCCGGTAAACAACAACTGCTTTCGAAAGAGCAAGTGAGTACTGGTTAATAATTATTTCCAGGAAAACTGGTTAGGTCAACTGACATGCTTGAAATGAAAAAAAAATGAAAATTGAATGCATTTATTAAAATACTGTGGATTCATAACATTAAATTGTTTGAGTAATTTACAACTACTAAAAGGCCATGACCAAATATTTATTGCTTGTTGACCATCCTCTCATCTCTGTTTTCATATTGCCTATACATCACTATTGCCTAAACTTCACTATAGACTCGGTCTTATGAAAAATTGCCGATTCGAATAATAGAAAGTTGAATTTTTCGACTTTCATATTTGCTAGTTTCATATTCAGCATTGCTTGAGGTCATGTCTGCTAGGTTTAATTCCGAAAGGGTTCAAATGTAACTCAAAAGTAAAGTACATTTTTTTTATTTAACATGTGCCACTATAAGTTTTCCAAGGACACTATTATAATAAAGCCTTCCCAAGTTAAAAGCAATAAAATCCAATCATGTACCTCTTTCATCCCATGGGCAGTTAGCAGGGAAAGGTTTGCAGGGGTAGTAACTTGGGAAAATAACACAAGATGCAACAAAAATATTTTGTGCTTTTTGAAGTAACTGCTTCTTAACTTTAACATAAATATAAGAATAATGCAATAAAAATACTATAACCCCAGTTACAAATTACCTTTATGTCCATAGAAATAACTTAATTATGGGTTTTCTATGTTGGAAATGTAGTATGAATATGACCCTGGTCCAATATTATGCCTCGTAAATGAGAACATATTGTCCTGTAGATTAGACCCTCGTTTCAGTGTTGAGAATGTCAAGTTAAACTTATTAAAACATCATTTGATAAAGAAAAATGCATATGCAAATGTATGTTAGTAAGTTCAAATGTCAAAAGCATATAAATTATTAGATTGACTTAATGTCAACTTTTAACAATATTTCAAAGTTGAACATTCTTACATTTAGATAACCGCGACGTCACAACGGTCAGCAACTTCAATTGGTAATTTTTTGTAAGACTGAGTCTATAGGTCTTAACGATGCTAAAAATTATAAACTTCACTATAGGTCTTAAAGCTGCTAAACATCATAAACTCTGTTATAGGTCTTACCATTGCTAAACATCATGAATTCTGCTATAGGTCTTAAACATGCTAGACATCATAAACTCAGATATAGGTCTTAATGTTGCTTTTTTTGGCAAAACCATGTACATTAACATGATATTTACCAAATTATCTCATGTTGATATAGATAAAATTTGAGGTATAATAAATAATAATTGGATAATAATATTCTGTCTTAACATCCACCCCTTATTAGCAGTCACCTGCCAACAGAGGCATTTCCGATCGGTCAGTTTAACCTGTCTCAACAGTTACCTCTTATGTTCAGTCACCTGCCAATAGAGGCATTTCTGATTGGTCAGTTTAACCGGTCTCAACAGTTACCTCTTATGTTCAGTCACCTGCCAACAGAGACTTTTCTGATAGGTCAGTCTAACCTGTCTCAACAGTTACCTCTTATGTTCAGTCACCTGCCAACAGAGGTTTTTCTGATAGGTCAGTTTAACCGGTCTCAACAGTTACCTCTTTTATTCAGTCACCTGCCAACAGAGGCATTTCTGATAGGTCAGTTTAACCAGTCTCAACAGTTACCTCTTATATTCAGTCACCTGCCAACAGAGGCATTTCTGATAGGTCAGTTTAACCGGTCTCAACAGTTACCTCTTATATTCAGTCACCTGCCAACAGAGGCATTTCTGATAGGTCAGTTTAACCGGTCTCAACAGTTACCTCTTATATTCAGTCACCTGCCAACAGAGGCATTTCTGATAGGTCAGTTTAACCGGTCTCAACAGTTACCTCTTATATTCAGTCACCTGCCAACAGAGGCATTTCTGATCAGTCAGTTTAACCGGTCTCAACAGTTACCTCTTATATTCAGTCACCTGCCAACAGAGGCATTTCTGATTGGTCAGTTTAACCTGTCTCAAAGGTCACCTCTTATATTCAGTCACCTGCCAACAGAGGCTTTTCTGATAGGTCAGTATAACCTGTCTCAAAGGTCACCTCTTATATTCAGTCACCTACCAATAGAGGCATTTCTGATAGGTCAGTTTAACCGGTCTCAACAGTTACATCTTATGTTCAGTCACCTGCCAATAGAGGCATTTCTGATAGGTCAGTCTAACCGGTCTCAACAGTTACCTCTTATATTCAGTCACCTGCCAATAGAGGCATTTCTGATAGGTCAGTCTAACCTGTCTCAACAGTTACCTCTTATGTTCAGTCACCTGCCAACAGAGGCTTTTCTGATAGGTCAGTTTAACCGGTCTCAACAGTTACCTCTTTTATTCAGTCACCTGCCAACAGAGGCATTTCTGATAGGTCAGTTTAACCGGTCTCAACAGTTACCTCTTATATTCAGTCACCTGCCAACAGAGGCATTTCTGATTGGTCAGTTTAACCGGTCTCAACAGTTACCTCTTATATTCAGTCACCTGCCAACAGAGGCATTTCTGATAGGTCAGTTTAACCAGTCTCAACAGTGACCTCTTATATTCAGTCACCTGCCAACAGAGGCATTTCTGATTGGTCAGTTTAACCTGTCTCAAAGGTCACCTCTTATATTCAGTCACCTGCCAATAGAGGCATTTCTGATAGGTCAGTTTAACCGGTCTCAACTGTTACCTCTTATATTCAGTCACCTGCCAACAGAGGCATTTCTGATAGGTCAGTTTAACCAGTCTCAACAGTGACCTCTTATATTCAGTCACCTGCCAACAGAGGCATTTCTGATAGGTCAGTATAACCTGTCTCAAAGGTCACCTCTTATATTCAGTCAGCTGCCAATAGAGGCATTTCTGATAGGTCAGTTTAACCGGTCTCAACAGTTACCTCTTATGTTCAGTCACCTGCCAATAGAGGCATTTCTGATAGGTCAGTCTAACCGGTCTCAACAGTTACCTCTTATATTCAGTCACCTGCCAACAGAGGCATTTCTGATAGGTCAGTCTAACCTGTCTCAACAGTTACCTCTTATGTTCAGTCACCTGCCAACAGAGGCTTTTCTGATAGGTCAGTTTAACCGGTCTCAACAGTTACCTCTTTTATTCAGTCACCTGCCAACAGAGGCATTTCTGATAGGTCAGTTTAACCGGTCTCAACAGTTACCTCTTATATTCAGTCACCTGCCAACAGAGGCATTTCTGATAGGTCAGTTTAACCGGTCTCAACAGTTACCTCTTATATTCAGTCACCTGCCAACAGAGGCATTTCTGATTGGTCAGTTTAACCTGTCTCAAAGGTCACCTCTTATATTCAGTCACCTGCCAACAGAGGCTTTTCTGATAGGTCAGTATAACCTGTCTCAAAGGTCACCTCTTATATTCAGTCAGCTGCCAATAGAGGCATTTCTGATAGGTCAGTTTAACCGGTCTCAACAGTTACCTCTTATGTTCAGTCACCTGCCAATAGAGGCATTTCTGATAGGTCAGTCTAACCGGTCTCAACAGTTACCTCTTATATTCAGTCACCTGCCAATAGAGGCATTTCTGATAGGTCAGTCTAACCTGTCTCAACAGTTACCTCTTATGTTCAGTCACCTGCCAACAGAGACTTTTCTGATAGGTCAGTTTAACCTGTCTCAACAGTTACCTCTTATGTTCTGTCACCTGCCAACAGAGGCATTTCTGATAGGTCAGTCTAACCTGTCTCAACAGTTACCTCTTATATTCAGTCACCTGCCAACAGAGGCATTTCTGATAGGTCAGTTTAACCAGTCTCAACAGTTACCTCTTATATTCAGTCACCTGCCAACAGAGGCATTTCTGATAGGTCAGTTTAACCGGTCTCAACAGTTACCTCTTATGTTCAGTCACCTGCCAATAGAGGCATTTCTGATAGGTCAGTCTAACCGGTCTCAACAGTTACCTCTTATATTCAGTCACCTGCCAATAGAGGCATTTCTGATAGGTCAGTCTAACCTGTCTCAACAGTTACCTCTTATGTTCTGTCACCTGCCAACAGAGGCTTTTCTGATAGGTCAGTTTAACCGGTCTCAACAGTTACCTCTTTTATTCAGTCACCTGCCAACAGAGGCATTTCTGATAGGTCAGTTTAACCAGTCTCAACAGTTACCTCTTATATTCAGTCACCTGCCAACAGAGGCATTTCTGATAGGTCAGTTTAACCGGTCTCAACAGTTACCTCTTATGTTCAGTCACCTGCCAATAGAGGCATTTCTGATAGGTCAGTCTAACTGGTCTCAACAGTTACCTCTTATATTCAGTCACCTGCCAATAGAGGCATTTCTGATAGGTCAGTCTAACCTGTCTCAACAGTTACCTCTTATGTTCAGTCACCTGCCAACAGAGGCTTTTCTGATAGGTCAGTTTAACCGGTCTCAACAGTTACCTCTTTTATTCAGTCACCTGCCAACAGAGGCATTTCTGATAGGTCAGTTTAACCGGTCTCAACAGTTACCTCTTATATTCAGTCACCTGCCAACAGAGGCATTTCTGATAGGTCAGTTTAACCTGTCTCAACAGTTACCTCTTATATTCAGTCACCTGCCAACAGAGGCATTTCTGATAGGTCAGTTTAACTGGTCTCAACAGTGACCTCTTATATTCAGTCACCTGCCAACAGAGGCATTTCTGATTGGTCAGTTTAACCTGTCTCAAAGGTCACCTCTTATATTCGTTCACCTGCCAACAGAGGCTTTTCTGATAGGTCAGTATAACCTGTCTCAAAGGTCACCTCTTATATTCAGTCACCTACCAATAGAGGCATTTCTGATAGGTCAGTTTAACCGGTCTCAACAGTTACCTCTTATGTTCAGTCACCTGCCAATAGAGGCATTTCTGATAGGTCAGTCTAACCGGTCTCAACAGTTACCTCTTATATTCAGTCACCTGCCAATAGAGGCATTTCTGATAGGTCAGTTTAACCGGTCTCAACAGTTACCTCTTATGTTCAGTCACCTGCCAACAGAGGCTTTTCTGATAGGTCAGTTTAACCGGTCTCAACAGTTACCTCTTATGTTCAGTCACCTGCCAACAGAGGCTTTTCTGATAGGTCAGTTTAACCGGTCTCAACAGTTACCTCTTATATTCAGTCACCTGCCAACAGAGGCATTTCTGATAGGTCAGTTTAACCGGTCTCAACAGTTACCTCTTATATTCAGTCACCTGCCAACAGAGGCATTTCTGATTGGTCAGTTTAACCTGTCTCAACAGTTACCTCTTATGTTCAGTCCCCTGTCAATAGAGGCATTTCTGATAATTCAGTTTCACCTGTCCAACAGTCACTGCCTTATTGCAGTCACCTTCTAACAGAGATATATCATATCAATCAGTTTAACCTGTCTCAACAGTCACCTCATCTATGCAGTAACCTTCCAACAAAGTCTTTTCCAATATACGAGTTTATCTTGTCTTAACAGCAACCTCTTATATGCAGTAACCTATCTACAGAGGCATTTCAGATGAATCAGCTGACCCTGTATCAAGCACAAACTCTTATATTCAGTCCCCTGTTATCATTGGCATTTCTGATAGGTCAGTTTAACCTGTCTCAGCAACCACCTCCATTATGCATTCACCTGTCAACATAGGCATTTCTGATAGGTCAGTTTAACCTGTCTCAGCAACCACCTCCATTATGCATTTACCTGTCAACATAGGCATTTCTGATAGGTCAGTTTAACCTGTCTCAGCAACCACCTCTATTATGCATTCACCTGTCAACATAGACATTTCTGATAGGTCAGTTTAACCTGTCTCAGCAACCACCTCCTATATGCAGGCACCTGTCAACATAGGCATTTCTGATAGGTCAGTTTAACCTGTCTCAGCAACGACCTCCTATAAGCATTCACCTGTCAACATGGGAATTTCTGATAAGGGGAAATTGGTTTTTGGGCCGTTCTGTCCAAGGTCACTGTTACTAAAAATAGCAAATAGGTTTCCAATCAATATCTCCAATTTTGCTGATCCATACTCGGCATACTGTGTCATTATTGGTTTCGGCTTCGCATATTTTCATGCCCTGACCTACTTATGAACTGTCAATTTCAAGTGTTGCCTATGCATTTATGCTTAGATCAGTGTTTTAGCATGATCCCTGCAAAATAGAGGCTTTCCTAACCCATGGGTTTTCTATAAAAAATGTTGGTGGTATTGCCACATTTTTTGTTTTATTGGGTCACATGTGTTCTGTATAGTCGGAAGGGAATAACTTCATAAATGGTCTTGTCCAGAACTAACTTTCAACTAAGC
This sequence comes from Mactromeris polynyma, assembly GCA_032209605.1. Classification (NCBI taxonomy): domain Eukaryota; kingdom Metazoa; phylum Mollusca; class Bivalvia; order Venerida; family Mactridae; genus Mactromeris; species Mactromeris polynyma. The sequence continues at coordinate 375,753 of JASFXZ010000073.1, read as the reverse complement.
TTATTGAAGTTCTATGTGCACAATGTAGCCCTTAGAGCCCCTGGCTTTTTGGGTCTCTTGTTGTTAATTCAAAATTTTAAATCGGTAAAATCAACAAATAGTCAAATTTAGATATTTTGGAAACAAGAAGAAATGTTTTGTAAAACACCATATTTTTTCATTTCATTCAGTTTTTTATTTCAAATATATTGACAAGATTCAAACAAATATCAAGGTCAAAAGATAACATTTAGGTATAATATTTAATTGGTACAGTACATGACAACATAGGGTCTGTATACAGACTATAATTGGTATTGTTATAAAAAGAAAAGTAGATATCCGATTTTAATATAGGAGCTATTGAATGAAAATAGATAAATATATCTGCTAGAAATAGCAAAAATCAGAAAATTGATGTTTGGTCACTAATGCAATGTTTGTCGTGGAACATCTCATATATTTAATCAATTAGTTGCAACCTATAACATACAATTCTGTACGGAAATCAGTATGAATTTGAGTAGATGAAACTGTAACATTTTTAAATGCGTTTTCATGTTTTAATACATCACAAGCATTTTCTAATTGGAAACCCTCTAACTTAATCTATATGAAAATTAGTGCTTTGCCAAAACAACATCAGAGCATATCGAATCAAATTTTTGATCGATATAGCATTATAGTGTAGAAAATTAAAAATTTAATTGAAGGTTTAAAACAAGCACAAAAAGGGCCAATTTCACAACATTATAGGAATTCACTGTAAAAGTTGTACCGGCTAAGAGAAGAGAAAAATTGTACCTGTTTTACAATGGTATAGGCATTTACTGTAAAGATTGACTTGGTTTCTTGAGGATATAGGATTGGTTTTGTTGAAATCTCTTTATAAGCTGTATACATGTGTATATATGACAGAGATAAGTGTGGGGTATATACATGAAGCTTTGACCACTCATCATAGTGTAGGTTGCAGTGACTGTAAGCTTGTTGTAATAGGGGTGACACGATATACTGCTATATCATCATACAGTGTATTGCAACTATAAGCAGCCAAACTGTATTGTACCATGATATGTAATAAACGTACCAGTGGTGTACGAAATGTGCTTCTTGCTTTCAGTCAGATACTACTGGCTAAATACTTAAGTATTGAAAATCTAATAAATTTTTTGTATCAGTAATAACCTGAAATAAGAGTGATACACTACTGTTAAGTTTCTAGTCATGAAAAACTCCTATTTAATCAAAAATTTAAATAATATTTATAATTGTTTTGTTCTGGTTTATGCATATTTATTTTTGAATTTATTTAATGCATTTGAAGAGCTTGAAGTTGAATAAAATTGTTAAAGTAAGAAAAAAATATACAGTCATAGATGAGGTTAATGAAACAATATATCGTGGTACATATTGCAATGCACTGTTAAAGTATTGCAATATATCATGGTACACTATAGACATAACATGACACCCCCTATACAAAGTTTTATATGTTATATACAAACTATGAAGTGGTTGATGTATGACAGTAAAGTTTCAAACTTTTATTTTAGTTGACACAAACTTATTTATCTGTGATTTCTTTTTCAGGATCAAAAGACAATGGTGATCCAAAGTATGTGTACTAGGTTGTGTTGTTGCTGCATGTTGATTTACTGAATAAGGTAATATAAAATATTGAACAAAATGTCAAATAATTGATTTAAGGGAGACAACTTGCATTTTGTTCAAGATCATTCAAGAACATTTTCCAACATTAGACATCACTTCAAAGAAAACAGGCTTTCTAAGGTCAAATACTTATACTTTTTTTACCAAAAACGAATATTTTATTACGAGTTGGAAGTTAAATGGCTAGTTTATTGCAAATTATGACAAATTCAACAAATTAAAACATATTTTCATTGACAAGAATATCATTCCATACTAAATTCCTGACAAAAGTTATGTTAAATACATTAATTTACATACAATATGTAATGCCACTTTAATAATATCAAAGTATGTTAAATTAACTTCATGATGTTGTCAGAATAAAACATGGGCAGTAGAATATTACCAAATACTAAGCAAATGCCTTATGAAATGTAGAGCAAACTATTCCTTTAGAATCATTAATACTTACTGGTATACTTTCCATAGTCAGTCAGTGGGTCAGTCGGTCAATAAAACTTCAGAACATTGAATAATTGTGAAGTGAATTAATAAATGAAAGAATTGTATTCTGAACATTAAAAGTTTGAAATACTGGTTGGTATTTAAGTCTGCCAGTATTTCACAAAATTGTGGAATTATAACTGGTTTTGGTTTTTGTAACCAAATGAAGACATACCATCAAAGTTTAAATATCATATTTTTCTTTCATTTGATGCATTCAGGTGAAAACTATCACACCTCACTAATTAAGCACATTTTAATCTGAAGAAATCTGATCATTGACAATTGATTTTCTGTTCATATAGGCCAGTCAAAACAAAAAAAATGGGGAAAAAATAGTAGAAAATGTTATAGAACAAAATGTGGATTTCTGTTGCAGATGTATGTCCCTTCATGAATTGGATTTTTTAACCAGTTACCGAATGAATCATAATTAAGTTTAGCATCATTAAAATATTTTGGACTATCAAACTATTTTACAAAACCTTTGGCATCCAATATGCATGTTCTTGAAAACCAAAATCCAAACTAAGTTATTGCATATATTTAATAACTAAACTAATTTTATATTTAAAAACATATATTCAAAATCTTCATTTTAATAAGTTCACAATAATAAAAAATATCAACATACATTTACTACTTTAAGTCCAGTAGAGTTTCAATTGAATAATTTAATAAAATTAAATGCACATTGTAACAAAAATATAATATCATGGCATTGTGATAAAATTAACTGTTCATACAAAAATATTGATGATTACAATTATTAGTAAATTATTAAATTTCCTGATATTTTAAACTTCATATTTTAGTATGGCCGAGTATTCTCGAGAAATCAGGGCTAGGAGTATCAAATTTGTGACAAATAATAGTGAAATATTTCAAATGAACTCCTTTGTCTGAGGTTATAAAACTTGAGGTTGATTTCAAATCTTGTTTTGTGTGTTTTCTTAGATTAATTCTGTTGTTTTATAATTGATCATGCAGTAATTGCCATATGACATAAATAATTAACCTCAAAAGTTACTGAAACATTTAACAAAATATCTGTTTGACAAAATAAGTTGTGACTGAATAGAAGCTTTGAGTACAGCAACTGATCTCAAGTTTATAATCTCTGGCCGTGGGCATTGATGGATTGCAGATTCACATTAAAATTAAAGCAAAAGCTAAAAATACAGAAATAAGTTTATTATCAGAATTTGTTCTTGTACAAAATGAGGTGGAAAAATAATAATAGAGAAAATTAACACAAAATTTGATAAATTCTTTGCCACTGAGATTACAGTTGAGAATAACTGGAGCTTGTTGATTAATTAACCGAAATATTGACTGACTTACTTTAAAAAGTAAATACATGTACATGTAGTAGAATAATTAGGGATGGGAATAATCAGTTATTTAGTAAACTAGTTAACCGGAAAATCTTCCGAACAGTTTATCAAACGAGAATACAAACATTTATTGCATTAGTAGATTAACACACAGTTGGTACATATACTGACATTTGCAATTTCGAATAATCATGTAGTCATTCTTGATGAGTTCTTTTGTAAATGTCCTTTGAGTTCAGTCTGTGTAGACACTAATGCCATTGACATGGTCAGAGGTAATATACAATGTATATTGATGATTTGCCATCACTTTTATAACTTAAATTATTAACATACAGAAATGTATTCTCTATACAATAGTTATAGTAAAATAGTAGCTGAAAATTATCTCAAGATGTCAGACACACCGTATATACCATGTACTGAACTAACGACAACCATATCAGCGTCATTTGAATAACCGTTTTTGAGGTTTCTTCGGTGGCATAGTGGGTATGGTTGCAGTTTCTTCAGTGCTAGGTGCAGATGTCATAGGGGTCATAGGTTTGAACCCCTTTGGGTTCACTTATGAATTTCCAAACTTTATTTGAAAGACATTCATTAAAGTTGAGTCAGTGAGACATTTAAGTAGCTAAAAATTATCACCAAAATATAGTTGTTTTGATGAAAAATGTTGTATTTTGTCTTGAATGATAATTGTACTAGGTTGTTTCTTGCAATTGAATAAGCAGACAAATTTTTCCATCATGCCTTGGCATCTGCAATGACTTGGCTCATTTTGCATTTCTCATGATACTTATACACTTAGCAATTAAATACAGCTATAGTAATTTACAGTCGGACCTCGTTCATTCAATTTCATCAGGTTCAAAATTTTGAAGTAATAATTGGTTTCAAATAGCTTATTTCAATTTGACGTGCATAAGAAGATACATCAGGACCTGATTTTTATTTCCGATTATACCTAGTATTTGGACAGAAGGTTGTCGAATAAACAAGGTCCTAACCCTAACCCTCTTTGTTATTTGAGGATATTTTTGATATAGCTGTGTTAATTGTGACAAAATTGAGACATGAAAGTGGACTAATTTTGATAAAAAAGTTTTAAGAACATACTTTTTTATATTTCAGGTATGGAATGAATCTCATCAAACAACTTCATCAAATTGGTGCATTTGTCCTGTCAATGAATGGTTGTCCAGAATGAATGGTTTATTTTTGAACGTTATTAAATAACAAAAAGTGACATATTAGACATGAATGATATGTTTCAACATGGACCGGAAGACTTTTGTGTTAGAAAATAGACAATTTATGTACTTTCCATTGTGAAATCTTGTATATTATGTTTGTTTTGTCCATAAAGGACCATGGTCCGTAGAAGTGACCAGATATAATTTGTTGCATCTTGTTGGTCTTACTTATTGCTATCTACCGGTACTTACTATAACCACCCACTGACATCCATGACTGATCTATTCTCTTAACTGCTCCATCATCTATGGGTTTTAGTTCACATTTTTGATAGATCTAATACAAACCATTAATTGGTTTCTTCATCATAAGATGAAGAGTTTTTACCGATCACATGGCTTATTCTATGATTGAAAGTATTGACTCACAGTTGATGACAGCAGTAAGTATGATAGTCAGTTGCAAGTTACTACAAAAGACTACAAAGGCCTGCCTTTGATTAAATGAAGCAGCCATTGGATAATAGATGGATTGTCAAGTATTGGTGGCCAAGTAGGGCTATGTCCCCAGTTGTCAAAGGGGCTAACTCGCCTATGAAGTTCTGCCACATCTTAAGCAGGGTAGAAGGGAGGCTACTCTTGTTTCGAATGGTTGCCTAAAGGTACAGTTCTGCCACCTGCTTAAAATGGCCACTATTATGAATGAGAGTAATGTCCCTTTATTTCAAATTGGATGCAATTTTACACATGATTTATGTCCCCTGATATCAAAATAGCTGCCATTTCTGCGGAATATCAACCATTTTGAAATCGGGGGAGGTAAACCGTGCTGTTAATTGCCACCATTTTGAAAGAAGGGAGGCTACTCTTGTTTCGAATGGTAGCCTAAAAGGTACAGTTATGCCCCCTGCTTAAAATGGCCGCTATTATGAATGAGAGTAATGTCCCTTTATTTCAAATTGGATGCAATTTTACACATGATTTATGTCCCCTGATGTCCAAATGGCTGCCATTTTTCGCGGAATATCAACCATTTTGAATTCGGGGGAAGTAATCCGTGCTGTTAATTGCCACCATTTTGAAAGAAGGGAGGCTACTCTTGTTTCGAATGGTCGCCAAGCTAGGTACAGTTATGTCCCTTGCTTAAAATGGCCGCTATTATGAATGAGAGTAATGTCCCTTTATTTGAAATTGGATGTAATTTTACACATGATTTATGTCCCCTGATGTCAAAATGGCTGCCATTTTCGCGAAATATCAACCATTTTGAAATCAGGGGAAGTAATCCGTGCTGTTAATTTCCACCATTTTGAAAGAAGGGAGGCTACTCTTGTTTCGAATGGTCGCCTAAAAGGTACAGTTATGCCCCCTGCTTAAAATGGCCGCTATTATGAATGAGAGTAATGTCCCTTTATTTCAAATTGGATGCAATCTTAGACATGATTAATGTCCCCTGATGTCAAAATGGCTGCCATTTTCGCGGAATATCAACAATTTTGAAATCAGGGGAAGTAATCCGTGCTGTTTATTTCCACCATTTTGAAAGAAGGGAGGCTACTCTTGTTTCGAATGGTCGCCTAAAAGGTACAGTTATGCCCCCTGCTTAAAATGGCCGCTATTATGAATGAGAGTAATGTCCCTTTATTTCAAATTGGATGCAATCTTAGACATGATTAATGTCCCCTGATGTCAAAATGGCTGCCATTTTCGCGGAATATCAACCATTTTGAAATCAGGGGAAATAATCCGTGCTGTTAATTTCCACCAAAGTGAAAGAAGGGAGGCTACTCTTGTTTCGAATGGTCGCCTAAAAGGTACAGTTATGCCCCCTGCTTAAAATGGCCGCTATTATGAATGAGAGTAATGTCCCTTTATTTCAAATTGGATGCAATTTTAGACATGATTTATGTCCCATGATATCAAAATGGCTGCCATTTTCGCGGAATATCAACCATTTTGAAATCAGGGGAAGTAATCCGTGCCGTTAATTTCCACCATTTTGAAAGAAGGGAGGCAACTCTTGTTTCGAATGGTCGCCAAGCTAGGCACAGTTATGCCCCCTGCTTAAAATGGCCGCTATTATGAATGAGAGTAATGTCCCTTTATTTCAAATTGGATGCAATTTTAGACATGATTTATGTCCCCTGATGTCAAAATGGCTGCCATTTTCGCGGAATATCAACCATTTTGAAATCAGGGGAAGTAATCCGTGCTGTTAATTTCCACCATTTTGAAAGAAGGGAGGCTACTCTTGTTTCGAATGGTCGCCTAAAAGGTACAGTTATGCCCCCTGCTTAAAATGGCCGCTATTATGAATGAGAGTAATGTCCCTTTATTTGAAATTGGATGTAATTTTAGACATGATTTATGTCCCCTGATATCAAAATGGCTGCCATTTTCGCGGAATATCAACCATTTTGAAATCAGGGGAAGTAATCCGTGCTGTTAATTTCCACCATTTTGAAAGAAGGGAGGCTACTCTTGTTTCGAATGGTCGCCAAGCTAGGTACAGTTATGCCCCCTGCTTAAAATGGCCGCTATTATGAAGGAGAGTAATGTCCCTTTATTTGAAATTGGATGCAATTTTAGACATGATTTATGTCCCCTGATGTCAAACTGGCTGCCATTTTCGCGGAATATCAACCATTTTGAAATCAGGGGAAGTAGTCCGTGCTGTTAATTGCCTCCATTTTGAAAGAAGGGAGGCTACTCTTGTTTCGAATGGTCGCCTAAAAGGTACAGTTTTGCCCCCTGCTTAAAATGACCGCTATTATGAATGAGAGTAATGTCCCTTTATTTCAAATTGGATGCATTTTTAGACATGATTTATGTCCCCTGATGTCAAAATGGCTGCCATTTTCGCGGAATATCAACCATTTTGAAATCAGGGGAAGTAATCCGTGCTGTTAATTGCCACCATTTTGAAAGAAGGGAGGCTACTTTTGTTTCGAATGGTCGCCTAAAAGGTAGAGTTATGCCCCCTGCTTAAAATGGCCGCTATCATGAATGAGAGTTATGTTCCTTTATTTCAAAATGAATGCAATTTAAGACCTGAGTAATGTCCCCTGATTTCAAAATGGCTGTTATATTTGCGGAATATCAACAATTTTGAAATCAGGGGAGGTAACTCTTACTGTATATTTCCGCCTTTTTGAAAGCAGGGAGGTAACTCCTGTTTTGAATGGTCGCCATGCAAGTTAGATTTATGCCCCCTGCTAAACAATTGCCGCTATTATTATGAGTAATGTCCCTTCATTGTACAATGGAGGCAATGAATGACGTGTGTAATGTCCTCTGATGTCAAAATGGCTGCCAATTTGCGGAATATCCCCAATTTTGGAATTAGGGGAGGTCAATCTTACTGTATATTTGTGCCATTTTGAAAGCAAGGAGGTTACTCCTGTTTCGAATGGTCGCCATGCAGAGCTATGCCATTTTCTTTAAAACGGCCGCTATTATGAATAAGAATTATGTCCCTTTATTTCAAAATGGAGGTAGACTGGGTGGTTACTTCCATTTAGAATATAACTCGGCCACCATTATCATTAAGAGTAACGTCCCTTTATTTCATGATGGATACAAAGTAATGCAAGAGTAATGTCCCCTGATTTCAAAAGTTCTGCTTCTTTAAAATTCAAGACACTCTTCTTGCGAATGTCCGCCATTTTGAAAGTGGGGGAGGCTACTCTTGCTGTAAATTTCCACCATTTATAAAGCTGGGATGCTACTCCTATAGATAGTAGCGGATCCGTAGTCCAGCGGTAACGCGCTTGGACTTGTAATCCAGGGATCGCAGGTTGATTCCCCGCTGCATCACTGACCGTACTTACAGTCTTACGGACGAGACTTTAAAAACCGATGTCCCGTGTATGATGCTTTACATCGAGCACGTAAAAGAACCAGGGGTGCTTCTGGTATTGGGGCATCTTCTGTATCATGCACTATCCTCCGAAAATCTAATATGACTAACATTTTTCCGGAGGCGTCGCCCATGTGGGAAACCGGTGGCGACAATAAATAAATGCAAGTACAACAAATCCTATAGATGTTGTCATAGATGTTGTCAAAGATGTAGTCATAGATGTTGTCAAAGATATAGTCATAGATGTTGTCATTGATGTAGTCATAGATGTTGTCAAAGATGTAGTCATAGATGTAGTCATAGATGTTGTCAAAGATGTAGTCATAGATGTAGTCATAGATGTTGTCATATATGTTTTCATAGATGTTGTCAAAGATGTAGTCATAGATGTAGTCATAGATGTTGTCATAGATGTTGTCATAGATGTTGTCATATATGTTGTCATTGATGTTGTCATAGATGTTGTCATAGATGCTGTCATATATGTTGTCATAGACATTGCCATATATGTTGTCATAGATGTTGTCATATATGTTGTCATAGATGTTGTCATAGATGCCTCCCTTTGCTGCAGGTATCGAAGAAACATGTGGGAAAAGAATGGAGCAAGTACATGCAATACATTGCTTAAAGGTAACAGTATTCCATTTAGATGAAACACCAAATTATACTGAGGTAAGAAATAATGTCTCATATATTTCATCACTTTGTATCAAGAGGATGCTTATGCATACTGATTTTCGGTTAGGAAATACTGTAGCACATGAAGATTATTATTCAGTAGTATGTAGCACTTTTACATCACTTTTCGCTCGGTAGTTTGCAATCTTTTTTAATGTTAGTAGTCTTATAGGTATTGTTTGTGCATGTTTCATGGAGATAACACCCTCTGACTTGTTAGCTCAGTGATTAGAGTGCTCTTTGTCAGTTTCAGGTATTGAGAGGTCTCAGGTTCAAATCCTGGACAAGTCGGGTAACAACAATTTCTCTAGCAACAAACATAATTTGTACTTATTTGCAAATTCACCATGTATATATTTAGATCTTGATATATTGTTAAACTTAACATTTCCAATGTTTCATCAAATTGTGTGATGTCAATACTGTGTAGTTGTTCAAATTCGTCAGGGTTATTTCATCAATATCTTGATTAATATTTAGATTGATCATTCTCAGGTTCAGAATTAAGACCGTTTCAAATTTACATGGATCAGGTAAATTAGCATAATTATTTCATCAAATTCATGACCTAATTTTAACACAAAATAAGTGCAAAAATCAGACAGAAACTGTATTTCAATAACGCAAACTTGTACAATGTTTATGCCCCCGCCAAATATATAATTATGTGATCTTGCATGTATGTGTGCGCGCGTCAATGGACAACATGTAATGGGTTACATTAAATGAAATTTTAACCAAGTGTTATAGGAAAGGAATAACAAAATTATTATGGTGCATATGTAGAGAATATCTGTATTTTTCTGCTATATGACCGAGTGAGCAGCAGATGCAATTTTTTCATGAGTAGCATAGCCACAAGTTCAGTTTTCAGGATTTTGCTCTGTTGACACCCATATAATTCATAGATCATCATTTGAGTGAATTGGTATACAAATCCAATGGCTGGAACATTGATAGTGTTGATCATCTACATCATTGATTTCAGGTGTGTATGGATGTGTCCAGCCTCAAATGAAATAATGGCTCCACATCTGAAAGGCTCATCATTCTTCGATATATCACAATTCAAATACATGTATTTATATTTAAATTCTAGTTCATGTTTGACAAAAAAAAGTAAATGGTTATCGCACCAGATAATCTTCCAATGTGATGTGGAATAATGCTTGTGTAGAAGCTCTCAACGTATAGTATTGATATTTACATAAATAATATACAAGTAATCGGGGTCAAACTGACTGTGTTATCTATCAACTTTATAATATATTTTCTTCAAAAGACAACTAACTTCACCATAAATTTATTCTGCATAAACTCAGTTTTAATATTTGAAAAACATGGCACTACAAATTCAGCGACGTCCTGCTAGAGGACCATCATCGGTGCAGCAATGGCCGTTAGAAGTTGATGGAGCATCCAGAGTCTGTGTGGTCTTAAAATTCTTGTCCTTGGACTGAAATTGAATGATTAATGACTTGGTGAAAAGTTATATGTACCATAATAACTATTTACTATTTATTTATTGTGTTATTTTGGCCACCGGCCCATTCACATAATATCAATACAATACATATATATACAATGTGAAGCAAGATCAGGATCAGTGCACACAATGTCATCACTTGACAATACAACAACATAAATGTTAGGAAAAAACTGACATGAGTGAGTTCCTGGTTTTAAATGCATAGTTTACATACATAGCCAATCCTCTCATAGTGTCAACATTTGTACAAGACATCAAATGATTATGTTGGATATGCGACATAGTAATCTGACAAATACATTGAACGAAGGTTCGAATATAGAGGACATATCATTAGGAAATGGTAGTGGTCTTCTACACAACTGTCACAATAGGGACACAGGCTGTGTTCCCTTAGAATATTAAAATATCTGCCTTGTTCAATCATAAGGTCGTGACTGGAACATCTAAAAGAAGCTAGGCTGGACCGAAATTTAGAAATATCAATATCTACAATGTAATTTTCTAAACCAAAAACAGGCTTAAACTGTGTATAAAACATTAGTTTACTATTTTGAAGACAGTTTGCAGACCATATTTGTCTATATTGATCTGTGAGTTTCTGCACATACATATAAAGAAAGTATTTTGGATTATCTACATACTGACTATACCACACATAGCCAAAACCATTGGAACAAAGAGTTAGTCTTACATTGGAGACCCAGTTTTTGTAACCCAGCTGGTCAAAATGAAATAGCATGTCATAGCATTTTCGTACATAACGAGTCCTAGGTAGAGTCAGTATGCGTATCCAATACTTGATACACTTCTTAGAAGTGTATATATACATAGGTAATCTACCTGTATCACCTAATACAGCGTCGTTACATGAATGGACAGGAACATTCAATAATCTTTTACAAGCTAATATCTGAATGCGTTCAATACAATCAAACCGTTCTAATCCCCACAACTCAGATCCATATAACATCACGGATGCTACTTTCGAATCAAATATTTTAAAGAAAGTTCTAAATGGTATATAAGATAAATTACTAAAACAATACAACAGGTGAGCAAGTGCTCGCTTTGCTTTTTCACAGGTAGCCTCACACATCTTATATAAAGATAATCTATTTGTGAAATAAACACCAACATAGGTAAAGCCATTGACACTTTCAACAATATTGCCATTGTAATACCACCTCTCTCTACGTGACAAACAACCACCTCTCTTGAAAACAAGTATTTTAGATTTAGCAACGTTTACAGTAAGTTTGTAATTAGAACAAAAGTCTAGCAAAATATTCAACTGCTTCTGTAGTCCAGAGACAGTATCAGCGACTAGGGCAATGTCATCTGCGAACATTAACAGAAATATTTCTGTATAATCAGGAAACAACTGAACACCTCTAATGTCATGTTCACATAAAATTGAAGACAGTTCATTAATAAACATGGAAAAAAGTATCTGACTCAAGTGACAACCCTGCCTTAGTCCAACTGGACACTGAAATGTATCAGTGAAGCCTTGACTTGTCTTTACACGTGCTTTCACAAATTACCTCGAATCCCATTCTTACGCAAGATATCAAACAAAATCGGTCGGTTAACCGAGTCAAATGTTTTTTGAAAGTCAATAAAAGCAACATAGAGGGGTTTGCCTTTAAACATAAAATATTTACTAACAATGGAATTCAGTACAAAGGCATTATCAATAGTTGAAAAACTTTCTCTGAAGCCAGCTTGGGGCTCCGAGAGCTTTGTATAAACATCAACATAAAACGTAAGCCTTTTTGTTAAGACAGATATGTAAATTTTACTAATACAATCCATTAGAGCAATACCTCGATAGTTGGTTGGTTGGTTAATGCTTCCCTTCTTGTGTACAGGGATTACGACACATTCTGCCCAACTGGTTGGGAACTCACCATTTATAAAAAAGTCTGTTAAAAAGCATTACTAACACAGGTAATAAAATGACACAACCATGTACAATGTGCGAAGGTACAACATTTCCACCAGTAGATTTGTTAACATGTAATTTGGCAATAGAGTCCTTCACCTCAGCCTCTGTAATAAGAGTGTTAAATAATAAGTCTTCAGTCTCACTCAGATCATCATCACCTATATAGGTATTGTCTATAATTGGGTCTTCATGATTCTGTGAATCAAACACAGTGCTGAAATGATCGTACCAAGAATCAAGATCAATGTTTGGTTTCGGTCTTGGTTTACGTGTAAGTTTATTGATTTCCCTCCAGAAGTTCCTAGAGTTCCTCATAGAGGACTCAAGTTTAGTTACAACATGCCGATCGTAAGCTTGTCGCTTTGATCTACACAAGTTTTTATAAGACATTTTAGCATGTAGGTAAGACTGCAAATTACAATCACTTCGAAGTCTTCTAAACCGTAGAAGTGCCGCTAAATTACACAATTTCTTCGCTTGTCTGCAGGAGTTGTCGAACCAGAGATTACGATCTGGTTTCTTAACACGACTTTTACGTTCATAACTTTTAGCTGAATCTAAAATCACTGACTCTAGTTTGCCAACTATTACATCCACAGAAGAATTGTTGTCATCAAGTAGACTAATAATGTCATACAGTTCTCCCTCTAGGAGGCTGTTTGTAAGAAGATCATTGAAGAGATCCTTATTTTCATTATGGAGATGATAATGCACTGAAGTATTACCATTTTTACGAGGGCTCACAGTAGAAGCCACCATTGAGTATCGTCTTGCCATAGTCATATGTAACGGAAAGTGACTACTGTCAGGGGTGGATAATATTTCGAATGAATTTATTAGAGTCATTAACTGTTTGGATGTAATAAAATAGTCAATTACACTGCATCCTCTCTGGCTGACGAATGTGTAATTACCAATTGCCTCATCCGCTCCAAACCGACCGTTAATGATGTAACAGCCGTAAGACTTACAAAACGCCAATAGTTGGCGGCCATACTTATTGACAACTATATCTAGCGATTGCCTCTTAGTATTTATGTCCTCATCCAACAGTTCATTGAATTCCTGTAGTTCAGGGATATTATCAGAGCGCATTATAATATCATGTTCTGATCCAGTACGAGCATTAAAATCACCACACAAAGGTATATCATTGTCCAGCAATCTGTTCTGAAGCAGCATATTTTCTAAACTTTCAATACATTGTTCAGAAACATGTTGGTAGAACGGCGAGTTCTCAGGTGGATTATAAATGGATACATATACAACATCTATATATGTATCAAACAATGATTTGTCCAGCAATAGTATAACACCAAAGTCAAAGTTTTCACAAATACGCACAATCGATTTATCAAATTCATGCTTAACCAAAACAGTCACCCCTCCAGATGCCCTACCCCTTGATAACGAGGATTTTGCATAGCAACAATGAACAGAAAAGATGTCTGATAGATTATGTAAATAGTCACAATTAGTATCCCAGGTTTTTGCAGACTCACAATATCATTGGCTTTGAATAAGTTACATATATCATTTAACACAACTTTAGAACGTAAACCTTCTATGTTCCATGAAAGAACAGATAAGTACTCTTTAGATGGGCTTCGGCCGTATCCCTAGTCCATAATAACACTCACGGGTTGATCAGCACTTTTACAGAATCAGACTTAGTTTCATCCATAACTTCATACTGTGTAGAAGACTGTTGGACATGATTGTCGGATCAACGTGTGGCTCGCTTAAATACTCTTGATCTAACATTTCCCTCCGATGGCTTCTTAGGGAAAGAGATGAGTTTGCCATTTTTGAAGTAACCTGCATAACCCCTCTTGTCTAGGTCCTTCAGTTGTTGGCGTTGCAAATAGGAAATGTCATTTGATATCCTTATCCCATTCTCTCGCAACTTATCGCGATAGTTGAATATTTTTAATTTATCTTTCCAATTTCCAAATCGCACCAAAACCATTCTACTTTTGCCATCTGCATATTGTCCAATTCGTCTCACGTCAGTAACATCATCCTTGCAAATCTTGTTTAGACCTTCTGTAACACCAAATACATGATCATCTACAACAGAAATAAGAGGTGTTTGATCATTTTCAGTTTCATCTAAGCCAAATATTCTCATATTACTTTTAATTGTTCATGGATTAACTGTACGTGATCATTAGATTGTTCTTCTGATAAACTTAAACCGGCAATTTCCCCAGATATCTCTTCAGATTGATAATTTAGTAGTTCCATATTATCCTCCATAGTACTCAGTCTGACGCCTAAGTTTACTTGCGCTATCTTTATATCTTTAACCTCCGTGCGAATTGTATTTAACTCAGTAGATAGCTGTTTCAGATCCGATTTAACTTCTTTAACCTCTCTTTTCATGTAACATACTTCTGTTTTCACATCCTTTATCTCCTGTTTAGTTTCATCTATAGCTCGTAAGATCATGATAGTATCCTCCGTGGGTCCAGGATTAAGTTCAACGTCCGATGAGAGTATCAGCAGCCTAGATGAGTATAGCGTGTATTGCCCACCATACATAGTTCCAATAGGACGTGGATGGCTACAGAACTTATTATCGATGCCCAGGGGTATAATTGGCATTGTTGATGTAACATATTTGTCCTTAATTGTATGAATACTCCAAGTCACCATGTAAAAGTTCGAAAAGATGAACAGTAATAATAAGCCACAAATAAGACATCTTAGGTGGATATCCGTACCTGAATGATAGGCTTTGTAAGGGCCATATTTTGGCATTTTCCTTTTCATCTTATGCGCCAAAGCAAATATCCCAATTCTTACTCTGTAGATTTCAACACATATTCCCATATTTCAAATTGTGTAATGATGCTTCAAACCACAGAAAGTAGGTTAAGGTCGGCCAGATGGTCTTAACCACTACAATCACACACTAGGTACACAACATGTATAGCAAGACGTCCATGTATCACTGGTATGCAACCATGTCAATGCGTCATGCAGTTCTAAACGACGACACGTCATCGATTCGCAACGAATAATGTAATCGCTTCTCTCCGCTAATGAGGACATGCAGACCATTTCGCTGTATGGAAGTCTAAAATAATTACGTTCCAGAGACGGTCGTGATTTTTCTTGGCTGCGTAATTTAACTTTTGACAGCATGTAATCCCAGCTTATGTATTCAATGTTATGTTTTCGGAAATTATATGGATAAACACAATTATTGGCACAATTGTACAACTTAGGTTTAAGAAATATTATTAAATATCATTTATTTCAGTAAATATACTGTAAACGGCTATGGAATAATGCACAACCAGAGTTTTAATGAATTTTATACTCATGTTATATAAAATCATGTGCACTTGATCTATTTTCGATGTAAAATAAAGCTTTGATTTTGGTGTTAAATGATGTTATCGATGCCTCAACAAATGTCACCGTTTCTAAACAAAGATGATGGAGAATCTGTTTTCGTTAATACGCTGGAACTAAGTAATATTGTGGTCGTGGAATCGACAGCGATGCAAGCCAGACCTGAGCAACACACCTTACCTATTGGAATAATTAGCTTACCAGTATGTTTATTGAGAAACACATTGTTATGATCACATTCTACCAAACACGTAAAAGAACGTGATTTAAACATATCACATATTAAAAACTGCAGAAATGACACTTTTTCATGTTAATGATAACGTAAACAATGCCTTACTGCCCTCTCTGCGCTGTCATTCCATATGTCGCAAAATCTGCATTTAAATCGGTGATCCTGAAACAGAAGTAAAAGAATAGCGAAACAAGTCGATGCAAGTGTATACAACAAAGATTGATAATATGATGCGCAAGTCATTTAACTTAAATGATTTAAACAAAACAAAACAAATTTTATTTGTGTATCAATAAAGAATCCCCAATTAAAAATTAATAGAAGTACCATTCTATAAAAACTCATATATTTTATATGTGTATAGAAATTACATTGTTTTGTGTGTAGACCACTTATGCGAAATAAGCTATACTTATAAATGTATTATAATCAATATGTTTTCCGGTCAATCAATTTCCACTTAGATTCTTTTACGTGTTTGAATCACTATTTGTATAGAAATCCAGAACTGAAATCGGGGTCAGCTGGCTACGGTCACTGAGAAGTCATCGATTCGCAACGAAAAATGTCATCGTTTCTCTCCTGTTATGAGGACACATCTCGGTAAGTATGTATCTTATGTTGTTTTTAAAACAGGTCAAATGTTTCTTCTTCGTTTTTCAGCCAGGGTATGAACCACGGTGCATGTCTATGTTCTTCAGTATTTATTTCGGCTACACTAGTACGAGTGAAATTGGTATTTTGTCATATTATCGTTTAGAATCGTTTACCTTGGAGTGTATTTTATCATTGCAGTTCAATGGCTTAAAAACATACATTTTAATCACAACTTTGATTTTCTCAGTATAACATTGTCTATATAATGCCAAAACAACTAATTTCACACAAAAATAACGCCTGGTAACTGTATAATTTACGATTAAGTTTTCTTCGAATGTCATGGTTTCTCGCAGAGTGTGTCATGATGTCTCAACGAAATCAGATTTTATGTAATGATCTCTAAACGAAAGCATTAATGCAAATGGAATAGTTTCTAAGCGTTTTTAATTTCGTTTCAGGTTAACAAGCGATCAATAACGAATCTCTGTTAGTAAAATGGTAAGAGCGTACACATATTCTTGAATTTAATGTGTTTCTTTTTATATAAATTTTAAGAACGAATTGCTTATTTTATCATATTTGCTGCAAATCTTCTGTCTACAATCTACGATCAGAATTCCATTCCCTAAACTAGAGTAAGAATTCAGAGTTATCTCGCACTGACATGAATACTCCTTTTACCACAGTTATCCAAATTGTTCCAGCCCAGTCCAGTGTGCACAATGACCACCATGGATGCATTTGTATACGTTGCACTTGCATGCATCATTTCGGCATCAAACGCCATGAAATTGTTAACCGCCGGACTACTAACGTTTGCTTGCACCCTTACTGAACAAATCGTGCGAGATGGTTTTGATAATTTAAATGTCATATACAGACGTTGTCAGTCTATATAGGATATACCTGGGATCAAATACAATTGTATTTCTCACAACTAGTGCATTTCTCGGTTCCGCTGCAAGCGACTGACAGTGTTCCCACTTTAAAAGTGATTGGAGGCGAATTACTTCTCAGTGACCGTAGCCAGCTGACCCCGATTTCAATTCTGGTAGTCAAGCGTTTAAAAAACTTCGCTGAACGGCCCGGTCAGGATTTCTATACGAATAGTGATTCAAACACGTAAAAGAATATAAGTGGAAATTGATTGACCGGAGAACGTATCGATTGTTATACATTTATAAGTATAGCTTGTTTCACATAACTGGTCTACACACAAAACAATGTGATTTCTGTACGCATATAAAATATATTAGTTTTTATAGAAAGGTACTTCTATTAATTTTTAATTGGGGATTCTTAAGCCACTTTGTTTTATACTCTTGCATCGACCTGCTTCGCTATTCTTTTACTTCTGTTTCAGGATGACCGGTTTTAGTGCAGCTTTTGCGACTTATGGAATGACAGTGCTGAGACGGCAGTAAGGCATTGTATACGATATCATAAACATGAAAAAGTGTCATGTCTGCAGTTTTTAATATGTGATGGCAAATTGAAGTTTAAATCACGCTCTTTTACTGTGTTTGGTAGGGATATAGAATGTTATCCTAACAATGTGTTTCTCAAAAAATAGACTGGTAAGCTAATTATTCCAATAGGTAAGGTGTGTTGCTCAGGTCAGGCTCTTGCATCTCTGTCAATTCCACGACCACAATATTACTTAGTTCCAGCGTATTAACGAAAACAGATTCTCCTTCATCGTAGGAAACTTACATGGTCGTCGTTTAGTATCTGTAACACCTTTGTTTAGAAACGATGACATAATATTTGATTTCGTTTAGTAATGGTGACATTTGTTGAGGCACCGATAACATCATTTAACACCAAATCAAAGCTTTATTTTACATCGAAAATAAATCAAGTGCACATGAATTTATATAACATGAGTATAACATTCATTAAACTCTTGTTGTGCATTATTCCATTGCCGTTTACAGTATATTTACTAAAATAAATGATATTTAATAATAATTCTTAAACCTCAGTTGTACAATTGTGCCAATAATTGTGTTTATCCATATAATTTCCGAAAACATAACATTGAATACATAAGCTTGGATTACATACTGTCAAAAGCTAAATTACGCTGCCAAGAAAAATCACGATCGTCTCTGGAATCTAATTATTTTAGACTTACCATACAGCGAAATGGTCTGCATGTTCTCATTAGCGGAGAGAAGGGATTTTTCGTTGCGAATCGATGACGTGTCGTCGTTTAGAACTGCATCACGCATTGACATGGTTGCATACCAGTGATATCTATCGTAGCTTTAAAGACAGCGTTGTTTTTGAAGATTATCTCAATTTACTCCCTACCTCTCAACGTATTTCTTTAATTCATTTTCGTACAGGGAACCATAGATTCCCAATAGAAACTGGTCGCTGGAGACAATCATTTATACCCCACGAGGACCGTAAATGTTCACTATGCTGTACAAATGTCATAGGTGACGAATTTTATTATTTACTAGTTTGTACTAATTTCACGGATTTGCGAGTCCAATTGATCCCAAAGAAATATTTTGAAAGACAAAATGTATTTAAATCAAAACAACTACTTTCCTAAAAAAATAAGCCTCTACTAATGATCCTTCTAATTATAGAGGCATCAGTCTGATAAATAT
This sequence comes from Mactromeris polynyma, assembly GCA_032209605.1. Classification (NCBI taxonomy): domain Eukaryota; kingdom Metazoa; phylum Mollusca; class Bivalvia; order Venerida; family Mactridae; genus Mactromeris; species Mactromeris polynyma. The sequence continues at coordinate 356,279 of JASFXZ010000073.1, read as the reverse complement.
TTTATCTAAGATATTCTCCTTAACTTTAAGAAATAGAATAAACAGCTGGTGTGAATCCGAAAATTTATTTAATGTGACATAATTTGGTTTTAGAGACAAACGTAACACAACAGATTGTATATTCATTCTACATTCTATCATTCAAAATATAGTATCTGAAAAAAGAAAATTATATTGTGCATTTATTGATTACGAAAAAGCATTTGACACAGTGATACATGAAGCTCTGTGGATAAAACTACTTGAATTAGGATTGAGCTGTAAGATGACCAATATGATTAAATCCATATACCACAATGTGAAAGCTTGTGTTAAAGATTCATATAATATGTCATTCTCTAATTTCTTTGATGTGTCTCTTGGGTTAAAACAGGGAGAACCGCTAAAGCATTACAAGAACAAGCTCTTAAAGCATATAATCATCTTTTATATGTATTCAGTAGGGTTAATCTAGATACTAAAACGAAATTGTCGTTATTTGATTCACTAGTTGTGCCTATGCTTCTTTACAGTTGTGAAATATGGGGAGCTTACTCTTACAAGGAAATTGATAAACTACATATCAAATTTTGCAAACGCATATTAGGAGTCCGTACCCAAACATCCAATGCTGCAGTGTTAGGAGAACTTGGTCGATACCCCCTGTCAGTGATATGTAAAGAAAGAGCACTCAAATATTGGCTAAAAATACTAAATAATCAGGATTCTGTGCTACTTCAATTATATAATAAACAATGCTTAATAAATGCAAGAACAAATATCTGGGTTTCTAATATTAGATCAATTCTTAACACCTTAGGATATGGAAATATTTTTAACATGTATAATATGAATGTAAATTACTTCAGTATGCTTAAACAAATACTTCGGGATCAGTATGTACAAACATGGAGTGATACACTCAATAACCAGTCCAAAATATTTTATTACAGGAAGTTCAAAACTATGGAAGCCCTGGAGGGCCCTTTTGACTTATGTCTGCGGACTTGTGACTTTTGATTTATGACTTGTGATTTGTGAGTTGTGATTTATGAATTGTGACTTATGCAACTTTGCCGCGCATTTCAAGCACGTACACGGTGACCCATGGAAGATGACGGACAACGATGAATCGGATGATGTAAGTTCTATTTACTTTATTCGAATATTATCAGTGCGTAATTAAGGTGCCAACATTTGCCCTTGGTGTGGTTTTTATTAGCGCTTAAAATAGTTTCCTGAATGAGAATGAGAATGATGAATGTAGCAATTTTCATGTATACAATGAACTATTATCAATCGACGTCCAACTGTAGAAGGTAAGAGGTAGGTTGTGTCAGTATGACGTAAACGTAGGTGTCGGAATGGCATCGTGTTGCATATCAAGTTGATTGGTCAGGGTTATGATTAAAACGCTTTAGATGTTTTCAAAAGAAAACTGTCATCAGCCCCCACTGTGCATGAATTCATTTTTCATTATTACTCTTAGATGCAACCACTTCAGTGACCAGGGTGTATCCAAGGTCAGCGCGGTGGTGTGGGGATATGCAATGACTCTCCATCTTGTTTAGTTATTTGGGCAATATATTATTGGAATGTTACATACTATCATCCATTACGTTATTTGCAGGACAAGCATAGAAGGCAACATATCATCAAAGACGTCCTTGACAATCGGAGAAATAGAAAACCCAAGAAGAAGAAATAGACTACACATCAAGAACCATATTTTTGATGATTATTCAGCTGTGCACTAAAGTGGCGAATTTGCCTTTTGAAAGGGCATGGTGAATGTCTAGACACAGGCTAATGATATGAACATTGTTTTTGAAATATGCCGTTTTAGCTTGTTTATCGATTAATTTGAGTTGCTACATTAGTTTTAAAATAATCATTATGATGTTTATATAAAAGTGTTTTATTTGTTTTTGGATGGTAATGTGTACTTTCATAGCAACAATTATAATATCAGAAATCAGAAGTCATAAGCCACAAGTCAGAAGTCAGAAAGCATAAGTCGTAAGTCATAAGCCACAAGGCATAATCAAATATTTTTGCTGGATAGCTGAAGGCACATTTCACACACGACATGAACACTTTGTATTCATGTATGTATTCATGAAAGAAAAGTACGGCCGAGGAAAGTAAATCAATAAAATCTAAAATGACGTTGACTTCATGACAGCGACGTCAAATCATTGGTGTCAATCGAAGTTTCAGTGCAAGACTATCGTAACTCCTACATAAATACTTGTTTATGAGTAAATCCTTTATTATAGGCATATAATGCAGTCTCCACCTCAGTAGCACATATTTACTGTAACACTTGATGATAACAGCGTTACTGTCTGACAAACGACATACTAAACTTTAGTAAAAATATTATTTTCAATCCTGAACTATTCCTGCCACTAAATCATGTAACTCTAAGAACATCTGCATCTTATAGTTTTGAAGATCGGGCTTTTAAAGATGTGCCAACTCATTGAATTCATCTAAGGTTCTCTTTGAAATGGAATACATGTCTTTGCGACATCTCACATCAGGTTTGTTAATCGCTGTGTCGTAATCATGAGCGCCAAACAATTCTGGTAAAAATACATAACGTCAGGTTTTCCGTATTGTATTCCAGCATTGTGCTAGGGTCTTATATCATGAACATTCCATTGTTGTGCAGTACGGTTTGAATCAACTGAATATAACAAAATTTCAAATTCTCGCAATGTATCGGATCAAGCTCATTGAAACGGCCAGAATCACGCAAGTCCTTGAATAAATTCATCAACCACTGTACTCCTTGTTGCCGAAGAGTTCCCCACCATCGTCCGATGCGCTGGTTAGAAGTGCTTTTTCCAACAATAACGCTTCGACTCCCTGTAAATGGGTCGGTTGCATCATTCCGCAAGAATTGCCGTAGAAGACAAACAACAGAGTTTTCTGTGCCAGCATCACAACGCAATATACGAGGAGTTTTACCCACCTCATTTAGTGCATCCAAATAATATTTTGCAATTAATTTGGGATTGTTGTTAGTGTCAGAAACCTCTAACCAGATTAGTTTCCTGCTAAAACCATATATCGCACCATGTATGCAGCATCCGAACGGCTTCAACTTATCGTAACCGTCTACGTGCCAAATGTTGTTTGGCCCTTTTGCACAATATACCCGTCTTTGGAGACGATGTGCCTTCCGCATTACAACACCACTTGGATCCAGTGCCCTCATTATATCCCTGACATCATTACGCTTTACGTGTATATTATGATTTACTTTTAACCGACGCCACATCGTTCGATAGCCAACATATTGTCTGCTGTTCTGTATTTCCCTGTCGACTACATCAATAACACTTTTCAATGGAGTATATAAGTTCATACCGCGACGATTCAAGTTCAACCTTTGCAGGATCCCTTTTAGTTGACGCATTGACAACAAAATCCCCTGCCTTAGTAGCAAAAATCCGAGGATTTCACTGTTTCTAAAACCTTGCTTGAAATATTCCACAATGAGTGATGACCTTTCAACGTTCATAGATGTTGAAGGCAGATAGGTTGGTACCACAGCCAATGTCATTCCCAACAGGACGCACACACAAAATGCAAACATGCATTTCATTTTGCTTCGCCGTCCCTAAAACCTGACTTGACTCACTGGATGACTTATATAGACCACCAAAAGCAGTCAATGCAGATTCACTAACCATGTGTTTCTCGCACAATCGATTTCATATAATGAATACAATTTTAGTAAGTCACAACTCACAACTCACAAGTCACAAGTCACAAGTCATAAGTCACAAGTCCCCATACATAAGTCAAAAGGGCCCTCCAGGGCTTCCATACAAAACAGATTATGCATTTGAAAAGTACCTAAAATTTGTTTAAAATGAAAACATTAGAAAAGAACTAACGCGTTTTAGATTAGGATCACATAGCTTAGAAATAGAAAATGGAAGATACAATGGAATTATTAGAGAAAATCGTACATGTAAACTTTGTTCTCATAATACAATAGAAACGGAATATCATTTTTTCATGTGCTGTCAAACATTTAATGAACTCCGTACAAAATTCCTTAAACAACCTTCCTGGCCTTCATTGAATAAACTTTATAATATTATGTCTAATAAAAATAGCACAGTAATTGTCAACTCTGCTAAATTAGTTTTTAATGCAATGAAACTGAGACAAGACAAACTTACATTAATTGCTCCATAGTAAGATTTGCTGTTCTTAAAATATCTTCTCCTGGTCACGTATATTTATATATATTTATTATTGTGTAACATTAAGACACTAAAATGTTATTCTATTGCTGCTTACATTTAATACTCATTCTTATACACACATATCTTTGTTCTGTTCTGTGTTTGCTTATATTACATGTTTGATATTGTATTTGTAACATGTATATTTACTGTCTTGACCATCTCATATTATGTTTATTTTGTTAATGGTCAAAAGCACTGTATGTGCAGATTGTACCAATAAACGTATAGTATAGTACTAAACAGACTTGCAAATTACGTTCGATTAGTCATGAACGCCTTTAAGAGGATTTAATAACCGTTGCCCAGACTACAATAATAAATTAATACACTACAAGTAAAAGTATCTCATGTCTTTTAAAACCTATGGACTAATACGCAACTAACATGGTTATACATAATTTTATTAAACAAAACATTAAAGCTTACTTCATCAAAATCCCAGCTGTACCATAAATCCACATTTTTTACAATCATCAACAGTTTTCTATACTACGTTACATTAATATTATTGATAGTAAAATGTGTAAAATGTGTTCCACGTGCAATGTTTTAAAATAGTTCATTCATTAAGTTGGTAAAATCACCAGGCCACACAAATTGTTTATGTAAGATTGATCCAATGCAGTGGATCCACGTGCTACATTATTCTATCTTAGTTTTGAAATTTTTTATTTATTTTTGTAGCTCGATTTTATTATCTCTTCAGTAACAAAAACAATTACAACAGCAAATATCATTGTAATACTAAATTTAGTACATATTGTTATATGAACCTGTTGTATATACATTAAATATGTTACATTGATTGAAGTACAAACTGTATATATGTCATACCTGCCAATTGATTTTTCATAATGATTTTTCATACACACTCTTATTTTATTTTTTTTCTTCGTAAAATTTTATATGGAATCGCAATCCCCAACAAGTAAAACAAACAACAACAACCTCAAAACCCCAAATTTAATCACCATCCAATAAACAAAATTTGTTACGCCATTACCTATACCATTATGTTATTATGTTATTTTATGTACACATGTCATTACATTTGTAATCTGTGTGAAGTGTAAAAATAAAGAATTGTTCTGTTCTGTTCTATAAACTCTTTAAACGCACTTTTGGTTTTGAACATTATCTAGTTAAAACACTACCTGCATTCTTAAAATATATGATTAAATTCAGAACCAGAAATCACAAATTACCCGTTGAAGTAGGCAAGTGGAACAAAACACCGCTAAACCTTAGAACTTGTACATTATGTAATTCAAGTATAGGCGATGAATACCATTATTTGCTAGAATGTCCAGCAATAACAAATGAAAGGAAAAAGAGTATTAGATCAATATATCATAGATTTCCAAATATTTTGCATTTTGAATCTGTAATGAATACTAATAGCAATACCGTAGAATATAGAAAGTTGTGTATCTTTGTTAAATCTATTATCAAAATATTTACATATATTTTATTGATAACATTGTTGTTTTTTATAAAATTGTATCGAACAGGTTGAAATTATTTTTTGTATTACTCAAGAATATAATACACGTTATATGACATCATAACTGTAACTCTCCCGCCTACATCTTTATTCTTTATATTCTCCTCTCTCTCTCATATATGTATTGAATTGAACCTTTAGTATTAGAAATGTTACAGTAAATACTTAACTAACATTCTGTCATTATGATTACCCTGTTATATGTATCTTTGTTATTAATTGTTTACCTCATTATGTCATGTATTGCATGGAATGAGTGAAATAAACTGAATTGATTTGATTTGCAATAAATGATATGTATTGTATTGTATTTATACACGTACTCTTTCACGTGTCAGCGTATGCTAATTAACAAGACACTTCCGCGCATGCTGTTAATTTTGCCTTGATTAGCACAGATTGTCTGTGGTCAATTAAAACACGACCAATACTTTTCAGATGCTTATCAGAACATTGTCGGATTTAAATGCCTATAACGTAAACATGAAACCAATATACAGTGTTTAAATTACAATAATCAACTTTCTGTGCATTTTTGAATATCTACATTACAGTTTTTAAATTGAAAGACATGTAGAATAGTACTTACGAAGCAATTCTTATTTTACTACTATTAAGTTTTGAATGACATATTTTTTATCTGTGCGGGTAGGCATTTCTATTAACTCCCTTTAAATATAAAACAAAATTATGACATATTTCGCCATTTCATCGTTGCACGCTTTATTCCATACAAGGCATGACGTTGTTTCTCGCACAGTGGGTTTATAACACAAAGTATTTTTTATTGAGGTAAAATTATGATATTAGAACAATTAATAAGTATTGATAAACGTAGAGTCGTCTGCAAAGCCTTCATCCAGTTTTCTCTTGAAGATAGAAGGAATCTGAAATAATAAAATTATTCAATCTTTATTAACAGACTATTAATTATAGATACATGAACTTGTAAACATGAAAAAAGTGTATTACAGACATGCAAGACATGAAGTCATTACCGCTGCCAGGACATAGACCGTATAGGCCGAGATCAATGGCGACACAACATCAAACTTCCTTACATCTGTATAAGATGTCGTACCAACGACGACGGCAGCTTTGATTATTTGATGGCTCTTGAGCGCATGAAAAGGGTATGAAAAACATAAAACAACGTGCTTTCCCGTAGATTTCTATGTATTTCCAACATTACTAAATCATGCAACTCGTGAAATTTTGTTAATTTAATTATTTTCAGGTCACGCGATGCGTATGCTACGTAAATTATTCCAAGAGAGAGAGAGTATGTTATCTATATGAACTACTAATGAATGCGATTTTAAGTAACTTATTAGATATCGAACAATATGCAGGCGCTGTATTTGAATCATTTATTAAATTATAAATAATAGATTTCGCCTAAAGTTGCAATAAGGGCGGTTTTCTCATGCGCTGGCTCAATTATTTTATTATCATGATTATTCGAATATTGCATTAAATAAAACTTATATCGATTTCTAGGCCTCAGAAAACGGTATGTCAAAGTTAATGAAAGTAGCTGAGCGTGAGAAAATGTTCCTCAAGAATGTTTCATTGGACATAAACCTGCAAACGGACTTCAACCAGCACGCACAAGACCAAACTGCTAATATTCTTATCACGCACTTCCATGCTACTGATAGGGTCGCACTTGACAGCACTCCAGATGGAGATTGTTTTTTCAGTTCAGTGTCAACTTTGATTAACGGTGACGAAAGTCGTAGTGTGGAAATCAGATACAGGTGTTGTATAGAGATGGTACTAAAAAGGGCTCAAATTATGCTACAATCGCAGTATAAACGACTTACCGTTCTTTGTCCAACAATTGAACAAGATTGTATCAACTGTGCACATACTGGCACAAATGCATCAATGCACATGTTCATCGCCACATCACGACTACTTAATCTACCCATAAAAGTCTTCTACCCAGCAGTAAATGGTGCTAACAATTACAATTTCAAAGTTATGAATACGCTACTCAGATCACCATTCGCAGATACAGAAAATGGAACGTTGCACCTTATGTGGACAAGTCTGCGCATCCCTGATAGTCCACCAACACCCAATAACCCATGTAATCCAAACCACATTGTTCCAATGGTTGATAATGTAGCTAGAGCGCCAGTGCAAAATATGAGTACTTTCTTCATTCAGAAAGATAGTATGAAACCAGAAGAGCCGTTATCATTCGCCTCATCCAATTAATATCAATTCCTCCAAAAAGAAGTGATCGTTGTTGAGGTAGAAGAAAATACACCAGAACCCAAAACGAGAAAAGCCCAAAATAAAACAAAAACAAAAAGTGAGATCTCTTCAAAAAACATACTGAGTCACATACTAAAGTCGGTAGTCACCCTATCAGGGATGCGGCGCCTTGCGCACCTGCTGAGAACGCGAACTTCAGTCTGAATGATGTTGAACCTGAGTATAAACCCAAAACAAGAAAACCCCAAAACAAAACAAAAACAAAAAGTGAGATCTCTTCAAAAAACAAGAAGTCCAACATTTCAAAGCAGGGCGCGAACTTCAGTCCCGAGTCACCTCCTAAAGTCGGTAGTCACCCTATCAGGGATGCGGCGCCTTGCGCACCGGCTGAGAAAACGAACTTCAGTCCCGAGTCACCTCCTAAAGTCGGTAGTCACCCTATCAGGGATGCGGCGCATTGCGCACCGGCTGAGATCGCGAACTTCAGTCCCGAGTCTCTTCTTAAAGTCGGTAGTCACCCTATCAGGGATGCGGCGCCTTGCGCACCTGCTGAGAACGCGAACTTCAGTCTGAATGATGTTGAACCTGAGTATAAACCCAAAACAAGAAAACCCCAAAACAAAACAAAAACAAAAAGTGAGATCTCTTCAAAAAACAAGAAGTCCAACATTTCAAAGCAGGGCGCGAACTTCAGTCCCGAGTCACGTCCTAAAGTCGGTAGTCACCCTATCAGGGATGCGGCGCCTTGCGCACCGGCTGAGAAAGCGAACTTCAGTCCCGAATCACGTCCTAGAGTCGGTAGTCACCCTATCATGGATGCGGCGCCTTGCGCACCGGCTGACAACGCGCACTTCAGTCCCGAGTCACCTCCTAAAGTCGGTAGTCACCCTATCAGGGATGCGGCGCCTAGCGCACGGGCTGAGATCGCGAACTTCAGTCCCGAGTCTCTTCTTAAAGTCGGTAGTCACCCTATCAGGGATGCGGCGCCTTGCGCACCGGCTGAGAACGTGAACTTCAGTCCCGAGTCACCTCTTAAAGTCGGTAGTCACCCTATCAGGGATGCGGCGCCTTGCGCACCGGCTGAGAACGCGAACTTCAGTCCCGAGTCACCTCTTAAAGTCGGAAGTCACCCTATCAGGGATGCGGCGCCTTGCCCACCGGCTGAAAACAAAACGCACAGTTTGGTGTACAGTGTCAAACACATCAAAGGACTGCAGCATCCTGTAATTACATTGTTTAATGAACATCAACTATTGGACCTTAAACGTTTCTGTGGCACAGGGAAAACTGTTCTTGGAGTTGACAAAACTTATAACCTGGGAGATTTCTACGTAACGGCAACCGTATACAAAGACCTGTCTGTAGTTAGGCAAGATACGCGACAACATCCTATCACGTTTGGTCCAACATTCATTCATACTCACTCAAGTGCAAAAACATACAGTTCATTTTTTCACGATATCGCGGATAACCTGACGCAGGATGAATTAAATAATTTAGTAATAGGTTCTGATGAAGAGAAAGCATTTAAATTAGCCATTGAACGTTGTTTGCCAGGAGCTACACATACGCTTTGCACACGGCATCTTCCGACAAAGTACAAATAACTATTTAGAAGATCATGTAGGTTATCCAAAACAGGAAAGGCTACAGATAACAGCTGCTATTTACGGCGAGGACGGCCTGACATTCGCGAGAGACGCGGACACGTTTGACTATAAATTAGAACGTTTGACAGAAAAAATACGCGCACTCGACAAAAAAGTCGGTGATACAAAATGCATGCCTTATTTTACTGATAGACTGTTAGCGCTATTGAAATCCTACGTTATCGAACCATGCAATAATGGCAAAGTCGAACGCAGTTGGACGAATAACAACTGCGAGTCAGCAAACCATATTTTGAAATCGGCGGCAGGATGGAAACACTCGGACATTCCGAACTTTATACATTTATTAGATGACATTGTAAATGGCGCACGTAATGAACGGTGTCGTGCTATCCGCGGTAGGGGAGATTACGAACTGCATAGTATGTTCTTGCACCATACCGTCGACATAGACAAATGGTCAAATATGTCAGAGGACTGTCGGAAAAATAGAGAACAAAATTTTTTATGTGATATAGGAAAATCAAATCAAAACATCATAATATCTACAAATGGCCTCCGAACTGTTTTAAGGACTCCCAATGCAGGAAAGAAACCAAACCAAGTGAAAAGAAAACGTGCTGAGAGATCACGAACACCGTCAGCAAAACGCGTGCTATTGGCGTAGCATACATATTTTATAGGACTGAATACACTTAGCTGCTTTTCTAATTGGTCACTTTTTACACTATCATACATTTCAAAATAAATACAGAGAATTATAAATTGACTAACATTGTTTTACTTTATTCTTATCCATGCCATAATCCTTTGAAATCCAAAATGCACATCTTTGTACACAAAAATCGACCAGTAAAGATCAAATTATAAAATGCAGAAACATGAGATGACCAATTAGAAATGTGTTTGAGTGTATATTGTAATTAATTGTTATACATCCGCGCGACGTGATCGAAACTGAAAAGGTGTCCATTGACCATGAAGAGATTAACAATTTCATCTCGACCTATTGTTTGTGTTGCAATTAATTCGTTCACACTTTGTAAAACTGATTTATAAAAGTAACATCGTAGTTGGCAATCTAATTGATAAGTGTCGCAGCGAATATTTACCAATTTCAGAAAAAAAAGGAGATAAATTCAGCCACTCGCCGTATATGATTGAATATTGTTGAAACAAGGGCATTAAACCCTTAAAAACGAACGTACATAATTATATATTATGTCTGTGGTATTATTGATTTAAAGTATACGAAATACCACGAGGCAATTAGTTGTACAACACCTGCAGCAAAACACTCAAATGGAAAGTTTTACAACACCGCCGTAGCATACAAGACAAGTAAGTTTGCCAGTACTGGAATCGGACATATCTTATCAGGTCCCTATAATGTCGACATAACGGGTTTCGACTGTAGTAGACTTAACATCCATGAGAAAAAAAATGTTTTTGGTCGTATTTTCCGTGTATATTAACGTGAAAACGATGGTTTTCTCATAGCGACGCTCAATTATTAAAGACAGTGTTTTCATGCTATTCATGATATCAATTCATGTATTGTTTTTGTAAGACGATAGATTTGAAATGAGTACTTTGCTGAGTCTACATATGTGCTGTGTTTTCATGTCAGTCTACGAACATGGATGCGGTCCTGCGTTTCACCATTTCATTTCTTAAAGATACTAAACGAACGACTCGCGTTCGTTCTTTTTATATCATTCCACGAACATGAATAGCCTCTTGCGCATTTCAATTACATCCCTAATTGCTTTAAAATGCTTCTTTTAAGTATATATTTAGTACAGGCATTTAATTATTTGCTAAAATAGTTGAATCAATCTGCATATATTTAAAACTACGTTTAATTATTAATGTTATGCTTCATGTTCGGTATTTACGTTCATGTTCACGAAAATGAATCAGCTCATTCGCATTTAAATTAGAACCTTTAAATTGATTTAACATGTTTCTATGTAATGTATTTTCGGTTTAAATGTGTCTTTTTATGTATATAATAGATTTTAATAATCAAAATAAATATTTTCTATAACAACAAAATTAATCACTCATATTCGGTATTTACGTTCACGAACATGAATCAGCTCATTCGCATTTAAATTAGTATCTTTAAATTGCGTTAACATGTTTCTATGTAATGTATTTTCGGTCGATTTTATGTATATAATATATTTTAATAATCAAAAGTAAGTATTTTCTATTACAACAAAATCAATCACTCATGTTCGGTATTTACGTTCATGTTCGCGAACACGAGTCATATTCGGTATTTAGTCATACCCTCCATTAACACAACATGCTGATTGGTTTGTGCCTTTTTGTTAGACTGCACTAACACTTTTTGTCTCCGATTTTTAGAATTTAGGTAAACATTCAAAGGAACACACATACGGTTTTTAATAACTAGTGCACTTACACATGCTATAAAATTTCCGGAAAAATGCAAGATGTCATGACTGTTTACTCTGTGACTTACTCTAACATCATATCTTCGTGGACTAATTTAATTTTAGCATTGAAGGGTGTCGCTAAAAATACTCTCCATTGCCATGACAACTAGAATTCTGAGTAGAATGACATTCTTTGATTTTTTTTAAAGAGGACCACATAAGGATTATTCCTGTGAATTTGGTCAAACCTGACCCAGTGGTTTAGGAGAAGTAGTTCAAGATATTTGTTGACGGACGGTCGGAGGGACGACGAGTGATCACAAAAGCTCACCATCACATTGTGAAAAGCAGGAAAAATTCTGCTAATTTATCGACAGGCGCGGGAATAAAATTCTATGGACAAATCTACCATGGTAATCAAAATTTGGCAGAACAATGGGGTTCCTATTACAAGACCTGTATATCCCATATGTAAATCCATCTTATGATGAGGATTGGTTGAATACTGTTCATGACCGAGTTATTAGTTCAGTCAATTCAATGGTACCAGATACTAGCGTTACAATTATGCCTTATACTAAAATCATGTCCTAAAGGCAAAGCATGTGGAGCAGACAAAATATTCTATGAACATTTGATTTGTGCTTGCGATTTTTTATCACCGATAATTGCTAACATTTTTACATATATGTTTAGACATGTATATGTTCCAGACTTAATGAAGAAGGGAATAATCATTACACTCCATAAAGGCGGCAAAAAGCGGAGAGACGATCCCAATAACTACCGCGCGATATCTCTGACTTCTTCAATATTAAAATTATTTGAGATGGTTCTAATGGATAGATGTAAAGACCAACTACTAGATACGATTAACCCTCAACAAGGTGGATTCCAAGAACAATTAGGATGTGAAATGACTTCATTTATTCTTCGTGAAAGTGTATTTTTCTCAAGGGAACAAGGTAGTAAACTGTATGTCTGTTTCCTCGATGGACGACAAGCGTTCGATCGTGTTTGGCATGACGGACTGCTCTATAAATTGCTTGAAACAAATATAGACGATACATCATTCCTAGTATTTAAGGACCTTTATCGCAATATATTCAGCTGTGTACGTAACCATGGCTTTCTATCGAATTCATTTCCTATACTTCAAGGTACAAGACAGGGCAGCAAATTTTCACCTACGCTATACCTTATCTTCATAAATGGACTAATCAATGAATTATCAAATGGTGAATACGGATTTGCTATGTACAATATGAACATTTCTTCACCTACTGTAGCTGATGATATGATAGTGATATCATTCTCGAGGACAGGACTGAATAAAATGCTCTCAATATGTTACAATTTCTCGAAACGATGGCGATATGAATACAATGGAAGTAAATGTGGAGTAATAGTGTTCAATGAATGTTACAATAAGAATCGCACAAGTCAGTGGAAGTTGGGTACAGAATACATTAGTGAGGTTCGAGACTACACTCATAAGGGGATTATATGCAACGAGTTTATGTCTACGAAAAAGTCGATAGGAGAAGCTAGTATTAAACTGCGAGGTACATATCTCGGCATCGTTAACAACGGACTGTGATATTAATAAGCTGAAAATTTCACACCGATTCTGCGTCAAAAATGTACAACATTTGAAAACTTATGTGAATACAGACTATTGTTTGTCTTCCATAGACATAGACTCTATTGAAACTTTCATAGACTATCGGAAACTTGTGTTCCTAGGACAGCTGTGTAGATTACCTTGTAAATATCTTGCAAAGAAAATGTTCAACCATCGTCTAACAAGATACCTAAATAACGACTACCAAGTATTAGGTCTTGTCCCGGATATTTACAGACTTCTACAGAAGTATAGTCTTTACTCAGAGCTGGATAGTTATTTAAAAAAGGATTGTTCCCTGGCAAACAACGTTGGAAATTCCTTCTTAAACATCACGTACTGTTCCCACGGAAACACAAGAGAGTGACACGACTAGTGCTTATGAGACCAGCAAGCGTGGAATATATTCCAATGGTTGGTAACCCCTGCTACATGTGGTCATTAACACAATCTCACCCAGAGTTACGCCCCGTCGCCATGGTCATTGTTGCTCTAATCGGAAAGTTATTTTCACGACGTTATACTGAACAGTGAAAATATTGTTTTTAATCTTCTGAAACTGTCATTAATCATACTTTACATTTCTGCTCAGAGAAATCTAAATTAAGACAATCAATTTGGGACTTCATTATTGATAATGAAGGTTTATCAGTCTACATGACTTGGACTAGACAACCTATAGACAGTCAAATAGATACGCTCCTAACGCTTACGGTTAAATACGCCAAACAACATAGATTCTACATTTCTAGGTTGCTGTATCGAATGTTTGAAAATGTTCTGTAATATTTATGAACAATGAACTGCTGAATGTATAGTATATACCTATACAGTATTATAATATTATCAATTTCATACAGTATTTCCCCTTATCGTCCTATTTATTATTGCATACATGTTTATCTATCACTTAAATGGTTCAAACATTTCGTTTCGGTTTAAGTCATTTACGACAGTGATACATATCATTGTGTACAGTATTCCTCATTACTAACATTTCGTTTTCGCGTTAGTGTGATTAATGCTTTACACTTAGTAATACATGTATAAATGTACATGTATTGTATTGTCTTAGTCGTGTATTAGTGTAATGATGTGAATATGTGTCTGATTATATCGTCCTGTTTATGTGTAAATGTTATTACATATGATAATCATTCATGTTTTAATTAGACTAAAATTGTGAAAATCGTAAATGTATGTATGTATATAACATGTATTGTGTTCTCCGAAATTGGAGGACTAAAAGAATCGATCATCGAATTGCAAAAAAATACAAGAAAATGATGTGCTGTGAGAATGGTCCTGTGTCGAGTCTCAATACAGACAGATAAACCATTCAATTCAATTCCATACATCCCAAGTATTTTTAATGTAGGTCTGTGTAGCACCTGTACTCCTACCAAGGTTAATTTTGACCTTTGTGAAGATTGCCAACTTCTCTTTTAGCGACAGTAACACAATTAGATCTACCAACTTCAATTCAATTTCGCATGTTTCAATTTTTTCAATTCAGGTCTGTGAACCACTTCTGTTCCTATATCATGGTACCTTCGAGCGTTGCTATGGGATTTACAACCTCTACTGTAAGTGACGTCATTTCAAGAAACATGACATTGTGTTGTCACTATTTGCAAGCAGGAAACAATATTTACTCCATATGGTCACTTCATTTCATATTACATGGTGGCGTCACATGTGAAGTTTTCTGAAAATGACGTCATTCGATGATGAGCTTGGAAATCGATACAGCGGCGCTCATTTCAGCTTTGTCGTTTTTTTTATTTTGTTAGGTTTTCTCTGCATGCTAATACCATAGCCAATTTGTACCAGTGGCAAGAAAGGTAATGTATATGTATCTTGCATAATTTTCATGACCATTTAAGTTCGATCTGTGTCGATATGTTGTACTATGCATGATTCCCACCTAGAGCAAAAATTAATAAAGCAAATGCAAAATTATTTTTTTGTTAAATATGATGCAAAGTAAAGTTACAATTCTGGCCATCTTCATAGAACAATGTCACACACTGCTGACTTAACCCATATATCTATTTTTACAGATGACATGAGAAACTTCATCTATGTAGCATTCATTTGTATATATAAATGACAAACTATTAAATAGTGTTCGTCTCATGATTTATTTTCACATGATTTAACAAGAAATGATAAGATGAACAAACAAAACTTCATGAAATTCAATCTGAAAGAAAACACAATATAGGTACATTTATGTACCACGTACAGTATACGACGCCTAATTGATTATACATTGGTAAAGTGATTAAATATATTATTTAGATATTTATGTTAATTATTATATGTTAATTAGATTAATTAGTAGTATGAGGACGATGATAGTCACAAAAGTCAACGACAATGCATGTGAACAAAACGTAACATCTGATGTATTCAAATTTGCTTGACTAGTTAAAAGCAGTTTCACATCATAAGCTGAAATAAAAACATAAGAGAACTAGAGCTATCACTGAAGGTGATTAATACCCCCACAATACCGCTTTGTCAGACATATTTTTGATAAATTCAAAGATGGCCGCCAGTCAAGACAATGAAATTATCTATCACTATCTATCACTACAGGACCACAATCAGAATGTGCCGACAATATACACAACTAGGCTTGGTAGAAATAATTCATGGAAAACCATGTTATGTGACATGACGGAACAAGTGGTGATTCCCATATAGCCCCCATTGCATATTTTGAAGTGGGGTTATAATAAGAATTGTGTACATTTTAATATTTCGGAGGTGATATGAATACCACAGTATGGGAGTCAGGTCAAAATCAATAAAATAGAAAAAATGAACAGTAATATATAGCACTTTGTCACAAAGAAATATAATGATACATTCGACTAGAGTATGAACTAGTAACACCAATATATTTGATTTTAACTCCCAAGATCTGAACATTTTGCATTCAAATTCGAACAAATATAGCAACAAAGCGTATTAAATTGATACAATTTATATTCGCAATCAAGACATTTTGTTCCATTGTCCTTGACTGCAGTTTCACAGATTTAATCAAATAATCAAACTACCTGGATATAACATTATATTATGCCTTATTTCAATGGATTTTAAAAGAAATCCCGTTATTTTCACTGAAAGGCGAGTCTTCAACAACAAAAACAAACCATTTGCTAGTATCTGAATGTAATAAACCAAAAATGCTGCCAACAGAACAGTAAGAACTAATCAACAGTTCCTGTGAAATAAAAAACTGAACTTGTATAGAATTGCTCACAAAAAGCTGGGCAAAATGGAACTAAATCAATGCAAAATATATCAAACAATATGCTAGAAATAACAGTTATTTTCACAGAAAGATAAGTCGTTTACAACTAAAAACAAACCATTTGCTAGTAAGTGAAAGTAAGAGAAACTATTTTTAGTAACAGTGACCTTGACCTTGGCCCCACCAGCCCCAATATCGAACTTGACCTGTATCTTCTGATGTTACACCTGTGTACCAAAAAATTTTCAAATCTGTCTAGCCTTTCATGAGTTATCGTCCGGAAACCATGAAAACCGACAGACCGACCGACAGACAGACCGACCGACCGACAAGCTCACTCCTATATACCCCCTCAAACTTCGTTTGTGGGGGTATAAAAAGTGTTTCCGAAGCTCCAAGCTCTACATTATAAATACCTTTAAATGAATATTGGTTGTCAAACTGCTTAAAATACAATAGCACACTCTTCTTACATCAGTAAAATATATATTTCCATACGGTTCTTTCGCAAAATTAAATGTTGCTAGTGTCGACTACTTCAACTTGATCAATTAAGAACTCGGCTGAACGAAGCAAAGTGCACTATGACAATATATACAATATTGACAAATATGCTACAAATTCCAATCTAACATAACTAGACTACTAATAAGATGGGAAAGTATTCCATAATAGCAATACCTTGTATTTATTTCTCATTCAGCAACTTAACATCATCAATAAATCGAACATTAATAATGTCTGTTTATATTTTTCAAAATGACCGTAGTTTCCATGAGAAAATAATCTTTATTCAACATTTAATGCGGTGGCCTTTGCCAACGCCGCTGTCCCATTGAAGGAGGTGGTCTATTAAATATATCAGGTGCACCATGATGTGGGAAAGGACCCCTAGGACCAGGACCCCCCATTCTAGGATTGAAACAAGGAACAGGCCCCCCAGGACCACAAGGTCTTGGATTCCACCCAGGACCACCAGGTCCCCTTGGACCATATCCGTCAATCCTGGGTTCAAATGGAGGTCGAAGAGTGGGATCTCTATTTCCAGATGGACCCCTTTCTTGAAACCCCCATCTATCACGCCTAAAGGGAGGTGGATCATCCATACCAGGTCTCCTCGGACCCCTTGGAGGTCCAGGTTGACCAAATGGGTCATTGAAGTTACCAGGAGGTGGACCCCTAGGCTTATTTCCACGATGGGGACCTCTGGGACCACCTGGACCGGGACCCATCATGCCAGGCATTGCATGACCACCTTTAGGATGTCCACCATGATTAAATCCTTGATTGTTTGATTTATTTATACAATGAGGTTTGTGATTCTGGTTTGAATGATTACTAGTATTGGCCTCATGCTCAGCAATTTTATTCCTCGAGTTAGACGAAGAATTTTGGAAATCCTGTTGACCATTTACTTTTTCTTCTGAGTTATCGCATTTGCTTGGTCTACGTCTTTCACGTTTAATTTGTTTGTCATCTTGTGATTCAGAATTCTGTTGGTGTCGGTTCTGGTAATTGGTGTTGAAATGATTTTGGTTACCTTGCAAGGTAATATAGACAGATGATTTGGTAGTCAATTCACTGTTCCAAACAGCTATGGGCGCATGTTCTAACTGAAAGAAAGGCAGTTTCTCGTACAAATAATAGTATACAAGTATATACATGTAGTTGAATAACAACACTCTTTCTGTAGTCATGAACTGGTATATGTGTACTGGCTATATTTACTCCTCGTCAATGTTCACTTAGGTTACAACTGACGGTACATAATATATAACAAAACAAACGTGAATAATTGAAACAATGATCTCTATGTTTTACTTCTTAAGGCATTTGCAAACAATTAAGCTAAAATATTAATCAACAATTACATTTAGCAGTAGATTGATCTTTCAAGAGAGTGAAAGAAAAAGTTCGATTTCAACTTGTTTTGTGAGAGTAGCATCGTTCTTTCACACAAGACACTGAAAAAACTTAGAGAAACAAGCTGCTCAAGACTAAAACCAGTCTGGTTTGGAATTGTGTGTCGCACTTTGGCTTGATTTGAGTCTCTTTCCAATGTAGTTTGTGCTAGTGTAACTCAAGAGGTTAAAGAGGAAATATCTGCCTATAAATATTTAAAAGAATCAGACAGTCGCTGTCACATTTTGTTATGAGATACATTAATTTGGGGAGAAAATAAATATACACCCGTCAGCATATACATGTACTGATAAACTTTTCTTATTACACACTTTCTTTTTTTTAATCTTTTTAGCACACAAAGGATTAATATAATTGTATCAGATTCCATTATACTGTATAGCCAACATATTCCATTAAAAAGGTCGAACGTTGTCCATGCGCTTTATGTGATCTGATATGCATTTCGGGTTTATCGGCGCAGCCGTACTAACACGGCTTTGCTATTTGCATATCAGTGTTGTGTAAACCAAACAAATCTTACGTTAACCACTAAAGCAACTTCTCTTTAACCGAACAACGTCTGTAACCTTGACGCGAATTAGTTAACTTTTCAAAAAGGGGTACGTTACTTTACCAAACTCAACTGAATTTCGGTAAATTTACCATTACCGAAATCCGCTTCTAATGCAACATCTGCACTATATATATAGCTAATTTCTTGTTATAAAATTAAATGTACATACAAAAAATCTAAGGAAATTGTTGAATATTAAGAAAAATGTAGACATCTACGTCTCCAGTGGATTTCGGTAAGGTAACGTACCGTTCGAAATAGTGGGGTAACTTTGCCCGATAAGAGGCTTCTTTCAAGGGGTATACATATAGGTGACCACAAGAGTAAAACAAACAATATTATATACCAATATGTTTGTCAGTGTCTGTAGTTTGTCAAACCACCGGCATAAATGTTCTCAAGTTTGTGCGAGCCCAAAATCCAAAATGGCGTTCAATATGGCCGCTGTTTATAGAATAAAATTTACAAAACGCACTACTGTATTTTTCAGCAAGCAGTTACAGTTACAAAATGGAAAAATCAACATTCACTATGAAAGCGCAAATCAATCATATGTTAAGACACTGAAATATGTCAAAGGTCATATTCAAGGTCAATTGGTCAACAAGTGAAAATATGTTATAGCTCTACTAAAATGACGAAAATTGTTGGAAGTTTTTAGGCATTAGTATACATGATACATACAATTATTCACTGGACATGTCAAGCTTATTAAACAATATAAAACCATGGCAACACTGGTATTCAAGATGGCATCCACAGTGTCTCAAAGAAAGGTGGTCAGGTTTGAAAACGTTCAATTTTTGCCGGAAGTGCAGGAGTGTATAAATAAAAAAGAATGCACTTTGGTGTGAAATAGAAATATGTCTGATGTGTGATGTTGCCAGCATCAATAGCAAGGTCAAGATATAATCAAAGTCAACGGTCATTTCTGTTAAAAAAAAAATTCTTAAAATATCATGTATCATTTGAAAGGTTGATACTTTTTCTGATCCAGCTATAACATTACTGTGTGCGGTGAGTTTTAAAGTGTCCAAATCTGTACTAACCATGATTGTAATTAAGATGGGATAGATAACATCATTATACATTGACCGACACAATCATTTATAATAATTTCCATTAATCAAATTGGAGGTTTTTCTCGATGAATGTGTGAATAGATTTGTGAATGTTTTCCAGTTTCACTTTTGAAAGTTTAAGCCCAGTAAGTAAAGAGATGAAATGCCCCCCAATACATTCTGAGAATGACATCATATTAAATATATAGTGTCAAAGCCTCCGACAATCTAAAAAAAGCAAAATTTGAAAATCTCACAGTATGTACAGGTTGAAAGATAATTAAACAGTACCTTTAGACGTGATAAGAAACAGAATAGGCCACAGTATATACAATATTCAAAAGGAAAATGTTGCCAATATATAGCCAAACACATTCATATTCACTAGTATCGCCACGACTCCTACTTCATATTGTCCAGTTTTATCGACTGTCAAAATGTGCATATCTTCATGGTCAATGCACATGATAAATAAGTCTTTATCGAAAGTGGCCCGATTACTAATTTATAGCGTGCATTGACCATGAAGATGTGCAAATTTTGACAGGTCAATAAAACTGTACAATACTAGTGCACCATCAATTTGTAACCTTTATTACCATGCACTTAATTAATGCAATGATACAAATGTGTAATTGTGACTGCTTCACACCTACTGATCTACCTGAGGATATTTCCAAGTGATCCACAGGCCTGTTGTTAAATTATTCTGAGCTGTAGAGCAGCAAGCTTCACCTCTTTCAGGTCTTGGATGACTATTTTAAACGGCCTTTATATGTGTTAACCAAACCTAAAAACACTTAATTGTTTATTGTTATGTATTTTGTCTTCCGAAGCAAAGTAATGAACACTATTATTGCAATGGCGTTAGGTTTGCAAAGAAAACATTTTAATTACGATAGAGGCGTTGTTCTTATTATTGTAAAGACGACAATGTTGTATGAAAACCAGATGAACATAATATTGTTTGCCTTATGTACAACTGTAGTATATTTCAAGATTTATCTTGTGCATAGTGTTGTTAGTCAACCCCTCGGGAAATAGCCCGGCGTTGCAATTCAGAAGAGTCTAGGTTTTATGTACCAGTCACGAACATTTGCATTGTTTTAATGATATACATCGTTGATTATCAATGTGTGATTTCACGACTGGTACAATACGTACTGATGAACTATATTGATACAGACTATTCTGCCTACTAGTATGACAATCTCACTATGTAGTTATTTTTATCCAATCTCCTACGATATCATCTCCCCTTACAGGTATCGGGAGTTACTCTAGTGTAGCATAATCGAGTGACCAGCAATCGTAACATTTCGCATTTTTTATGTTGCAGAACAAATCTTAACCTTCAGATTGAAACTGATTTGCTTGCTTCAGATTGCGCCGACCATCTTTTTTCAAGATATTTCTAGTTTCCAAGTAAGTGCATATATGCATTAATATGCTGATTACACCAAATCGTAAGAAATGAAATCTCGGATGATTGACATCTAAATAACAAAATATTTAACAGTTATTGATGTCATGCATCGAATGCTAAAAGATACAGGGGGTGCTAAGAAAATGGTCCAGTGTGGAGTTTCAAAACAAGACAGATAAGCCATTCAATTAGTTTCCATGCACTCCAAGTCTTAATTTTGGTCTATGTAATGCCTGTAACCCTACTAACTTGTACCATGGTAACATTAAATCTTTGTAGAGATTGGCAACTTCTATTGTAGCGACGGTAACAACTTTACGAATCTAAATTCAATTTCATACGTTGCGATTTTCCAAATCAGCTGTGTGACCCACTTGTACCCCTATCAATTTATATTATAGCTGTGTCGTTTTAATGCTGCTATGATTAGTAGGTATTCTTTACACAGGAATCACCACTGACAACATAGTGGCCCAATTTGTATGTACCAGTGGCAAAAAAACTTGTTTATATACACACATCTGCACAAGTTATATAGTCAATTTGTATGTTAAATATGCAGCAATTAACTTTAACCATTTCTGACCATCTGTATACACAACACTGTCCCACACAGCTGATTTACCCCAATGATCTATTTTTTACAGATGCCATAAGAAACGTCATCTATTGTATTCTATTGTATATAAAATTGACAAACTATCCAATAGTGTTCGTCTTATGATTTATTTTCACATGATTTAACAAGAGATGATAAGATGAACAAACAAAACTTCATGAAATTCAATCTGAAAGAAAACACAATATAGGTACATTTATGTACCACAGTATACGACGCCTAATTGATTATACATTGATCAAGTGATTAAATATATTATTTAGATATTTATGTTAATTATAATATGTTAATAAGATTAATTAGTAGTATGAGGATGATGGTAGTCACAAATGTCAACGACAATGCCTGTGAACAAAACGAAGCATCTGATGTATTCAAATTTGCATGATTAGTTAAAAGCAGTTTTATATCATAAGCTGAAATAAGAAGATATGACCAACCAACACAATATTCTAACAACACAAAACGAAAGCAATATGGTTAATATTCATGCAAGGAGACTAGCTACTTAGACTACTATAAGACCAATCAATGAGACCAGTATTGCAACTATGCATATACACGTTTATCAACTTGTACAACGTATAAATTATTTAGCGAGTTAAAAGACAGATAAAATTAAGATAATTGCAAATTCTTCTTCCCATATTAATAAGATTCTGAATTCTTATTGTATTTCATTACTCAGACAATTAAACGTTTTTTAAGAAGTAAAGTGAATAAGACTAAAATCACTAAAAATAATTACAGGTTCCACATTAATCCCCCTACATGCTGGCAGATAATTAAGTACCTAAAAATTTCACAGAATAAATAAGCAGTAGAAACCTTGTCTCATAAATCTGGATTATAATCCATATAGTATAACATAAATTACTATTAGTGAGATTTGTCTACTATATGACGATGTTTCATGCAATAAAACATAGAAATGGTGTGTCTAACACGAACAACAAATAATACCAAAATCAAAGCAAACTGGTATTTAACAATAAATGCCGAAATTATCAGACAAGCTTTGGTTAAGCCTTCAAGATGATGAATATACTTAACCTTCTACAGTAATTTCAGTGAATATGTGCAACAGCAAAAGAAACTAGCATCTAATTTAGAATGCATTTGAATAGATTAAACAGGCTTAGGTTCAAATTGACTGAAAGACTAACATCAAGGTTAGGGTTACAGAGTCCACACATAAAGCCATAAATGTGTGCATTATGAGTAGGTAAGGTAAGATACAGACATAATGTTAGGAACAGTTGAGCAATATTCATCAACCCTGGATAAAAACAAGCAATAAGAAAACATAACAAAATCATAAAATTATTTCAGAAGCTTCAAGTTCTACATTAGAAAATGAAATAATTTTAAATGAACATTGTTTATCAAACTGCTTAAAATACAATAGCACACTCTTCTTACATCAGTAAGTTAAATAAAACATTTGAATAAGGTACTTTTACGCAATTAAATTATGCCAGTGACTACTTTATAAATTGATAAATTACGAACACAATTAAATTAGGCAAATTGCTCTATTACAATATATACATTATTAACAAACATGCTACAAATGCAATCAAAAAACTACTCATAAGATGGGAAACTATTCCAAAATAGCAATACCTAATAGTTATTCCTCAATCAGCAACTTAGCATTACCAATAAACTGAACATTAATAACGTCTGCTTATATTTTTCACAATTACCGTATCTTCCATGAGACAAGAATCTTATTTTCAACACTTAATGCGGCGGCCTTTGCCAACGCTGCTGTCCCATTGGTGGAGGTGGTCTATTAAATCTACCAGGAGGACCATGAGGTGGGAAAGGACCCCTAGGACCAGGACCCCCCATTCTAGGATTGAAACGAGGACCAGGGCCCCCGGGACCACCAGGTCTTGGATTCCACCCAGGACCAGGACCACCAGGGCCCCTTGGACCATCTCCATCACCCCTGGGTCCAAATGGAGGTCGTGGTGGACCTCTATTTCCAGGTGGACCCCTTTCTTGAAACCCACCCCTACCACGACCAAAAGGAGGAGGACCATCCATTCCAGGTCCCCTTGGACCCCTTGGTCCAGGTTGACCAAATGGGGGAGGTGGGCCATTGAAGTTACCAGGAGGTGGACCTCTAGGATTCATTCCACGAGGAGGCGGACCTCTGGGACCACCCGGACCAGGACCCATCATGCCAGGAATTCCAGGACCACCTTTAGGATGGCCACCATGATTAAATCCATGATTGTTTGGTTCATTTAATCGAGGCGGTTTGTGATCACCGTGATCCTGATTCTGGTTTGAATTGTTGTTGGCCTCTTGTTCCGCGATTTTATTCCTCAAGTTAGACAAAACATTTTGGAAATCCTGTTGACCAGACTCTGATGACGCTGAGTCACTTTCTTTTTCTTCTGGGTTATCCCATTTGCTTGGTCTTCGCCTTTCACGTTTAATTTGTTTGTCATCTTGTGATTCAGAATTCTGCTCGTCTTCGTTCTGATCATTGTTGTTGAAATGATTTTGGTTACCTCCAAATCTATTTGGACCCCCATGTGGAGGTTGATTACCCTTCCCTGGGAAGTTCTGACTTCTATTTCCCATACCAGGGCTACCCACATTTCTAGGTTGAAATGTTCCAGAGGGTTGAGACCCGAATTGGTTAGCCCTAGAATTTGGAGGTGTTGGATTTCTTGGACCCCCAAACCCAGAACCTGGCCTATTTCCTTGTCCCTGATTCCTATTTTGATCTTGATTAAAATTCTGACTTGGCTGATTTTGTTGACCCCTATTTGCATCATTTTGGCCAGGTTGGATACTCTGTACCCTGTTCTGCCCCTGCCAAGACTGTCCCTGGCTAGCTGGTTCCTGTTTTATAGTGGCTACAGGTGGATTGAACCCTCCAACAAAAGCCGTCTGTGCCCCATAGGCAATAGCTGCTAATTGTTCATTTTGCTGACTACCATATTCGCCAAGAAGTCCTTGACCCGGTTGCAATTGACCTATAAAATGTTGTGCCCCAACAGCGATCAAACCTCGGCCAGCAAATTGTTCTTGTAACTGAGACGAAGATGGCACCTGATGAGCAGAGGCAAATTGCTCTCCACCAAAGCCTTGCCAAGCAGCTTCAACTTTCAGCTCTTGTGAAGATTCTGTCTCGCCACTATACTCTTGTTTTATAAAATCAAGAGCGCTACCACCAGACTGATCGTAACGCCCTCTTTTTTCTGGTGGTTCATTACTTCTTTCTCTATGGCGATCATGACGCTGAGCGCCATATTGATCAGGGGGTGGGGGAGGGGGAGGTTGGGAACCCCTTTGAGAGGAATTTTGGGAATTCTGTGAACCGAGCATGGTTCCTGGTGGAAGTGGAGGCTGAAATAGAAAAAAAAATCAAGTTAATGTTAAATTAACAAAACTGTGAAGATGAACCTCCATGTGATTTTAGCGAATAATTTCATTTTAAGTTTCGAGGTATATCTATTGAATGCAACCTGCCTCAGTCCAGATACTTCTGTGTTGTGATGATTAAAAGCCAATGTTAAGAATAATGAACATTTTACGAGTCAATTCACAAATCACAAAATAAAAAAATCAGTTTTCGACATTCACTTCATGGAAAAGCTAAATAACTGCGCAAAGTATGTTGAAAGTATTTATGAGAATATATCACATGGAAATCCATTATTGGCAAACAATGAAAACATATTGAGTTAAGTTTGAATCATTTAGTACCATAGCATATGACAGGAACTTGAAAATCAACATACACCAAGAATCATTATAAAGTAATTTCATAATGAAACAGTAACTTACAGTGGATGACCGACCTGGAATCGTCTCCAGAACCTAACCTATATTGATGAAAGTCCCTAAAATCCTTATACCACAAACTGACCTCAAATCAGATAACAATGATGAAATCAGACACTTATTATAAATCTTTACTTATGAACCTCATGTCATAATATTTTACTCAGAGAACTTTTCGAGTTACTGATGTTAACTAAGCCTATTTATGAAAATAGAAGCATTAATTATTCAAAACCGTTCAAGGCAACTGGCACATAATCTGATGCCTGGTCTAATTCTACAGTGAGCTTTTTACATTAAGAGTTTTACATACGACTGCATTTAGCATATACACTGAAGTGTAGAACCTTTCATACAAATTATTCTTTTGAATACCAATTTATAGTAACGTAGTGAAAACAGACCAAACAAAAGTCATGTTCTTACATTAAATTATGTTATCTTCATTACAAATACTCAATAAATATCTTCCAGAAAAAAAACCTCTTTATATATCAATTAGTAAATGTACCATGTAAAATAACTACACAAGATTATGCGGAGTATACATGTATGCGACTCTAACGGTATTGGGGTGGATTAGACTTTTATCAAGTCACATTTTTAACACAGAATTAGAGAGAAAGCAGTGTATGTAATATTTGCCAGATAGGGAAGCAATGAAGTTAATCATTGCACAATAACAACAAAATGTAACATGGTATTAACACAGCATGAGAAATCCTAAATCAAAGTACCACTCTCAAAGTGACCCGACATATTACAGTATGCAATACAAATTTTTAAATAGAATTATAAAACAGTTGGAAAATAAGAAGATTTCACAATCACTCTAGAAATTGATGTGCTTGTTATGAATTACAATCAGCGATAAACAAACTGGAACTATGGTTTAATATAAGAGTTAACATATATTATTAAAACTATTCAAATAAGCAATAAGAGTTCAATTTTGGTAATACAGCTACATGTGCAAAATGGCGCGAGTTGTTTCCATGTAGATAATGTAAACTTACTGTTTTACAATAATAAAGTTACCACAATATTACACATGGAATTAAAGTATAGGCAATATAACAAATGAATATGGTGTATGGAAAGGTATTCTCTTAAATACATTAAGTATCACAACAATCAGAAAACAGTGAAAAGTTAAGTAAGTACAGATTTGTTCTCAAATATCATCAAGTCAAACACTTTATTTTAGTTCATAATGGTTGTATGTATTATCCCAATGGATAGTCAATGTTTCCATGTTGACTTTGATCAAGAGTTAAGGTTTGTAATGGCTTGGCGAGGCATTAACTAGCTTTGTTACCCATATTTTCAAGATATTTATAAACTTATGATACCATGCATGGCAGTACTTTAAAACCAATGCAAATTTAGATACCCTTAAAATTTTAACACGGAACTCTTTTTTTATTTTCATGCTAAACATAGAAACCTTCTTTATTTCTTCTCTACTTGCCAATTTACTGAAACATATTACATGTAGTATTTTCTTATTGTCTCCCTTTAAGTACCAGATACACAGTACTTAATTTTAATACTTTTAATTCAAATCAAGTCATTGCCGATAGTAATGAAAACTAATGAAGTAAATCATACAAAAAATGGTGATGAGATGGGTAATGTTATCTTGAATAGTAAAACAAGAAAATCGGAATAAAAAATTGACAAGAAACACAGAGAACTATCACAATACTGCCATGGTTCATGCTCAATGTGTCAAATCTGATGTATTACACTTTTATGGCAGCCTAACCCTTTAATTGAGCACCAACTTGACCAATACTTGGACACTATATGTTTAGAAGACTAAGAACCTATTATACAAAGCTAGAGGTAATTGTTTTGTTGACATTCTGTTTTATTATTGGTGATAATACACGCTGTTCTACATTTATATGCATAAAAGATACCTTGCAGAAATTCTTCACTCATAAGTACAATGTTCCCAAACTAAGTACAGTGTTCCCAAACTACAAAGACATTGATAGCCTACTTAACAATCAAAGTACAGTTTGTTAACGACACTGTATCTTTTGCTAGGAAACAAGGAAGCAACCTAATGCTGAGTTTTGTTGTTAGTATACACAATTATATAGAATACCATATAAATATTCAAATATGTATTTAGAATTTCACAAAAAACTAAACAGTCCTACTTCACAGAATCTTGCAAGAATTTATTTAAAGCAATACTCATTATGTTACATGTAACTTTTACAGAATAGCTGTTACCTCTAAACCATATAAACAAGAGCATTGAACAAATGCATCAAAAAGAAAGGATACAGACAATGTAAAACTGAGTTTTAGATTAATTTCAGAACCAGTTTAGCAAAGATAGAACAAGTGTATGCCAGAGGGTGTATTAACTGCACAATTTCAGGAATTGCAGAGTTAAGAATGCCATTCAAATCCTGGTTTCCTAGTAATTATGTCATGAGTACCATTAATTTAAAGATGGCATCATTGCCATAAAAGGATAAAAAAAACTTATCAGTAAGAGTGAGCACAACAAATAAACTGTGAACCAATTTTCAAGTTAAAGCAATCAGTATGTTAACAGAATAAGAAATCAGATTTGTAGAGTAACATATACCGTTCATTTCAGACCATCATTATCTTCAGTAGGAATCAGTGAAGAAAAACAAAAACTATCATGCAAGCAGAGGACTGTAATAATATCAAGAAA
Organism: Mactromeris polynyma; assembly: GCA_032209605.1. Classification (NCBI taxonomy): domain Eukaryota; kingdom Metazoa; phylum Mollusca; class Bivalvia; order Venerida; family Mactridae; genus Mactromeris; species Mactromeris polynyma. The sequence continues at coordinate 327,290 of JASFXZ010000073.1, read as the reverse complement.
TACTCTAAAGTTGAATAAATTAGTGAAGGATAATATCAACCATGGGCAGCAAACACACACACAATAATCTAATCTCTACAAAAACTAACAACAACAAATCAATAATTTAAATCAATAATTTAAATCAATGTAACAATTCCAAGAGAGCAGTCTGTATCCAATACTGTAAAATGAACTTCGTTGCAAGCATCTTCATATGTTTAAAAGTTTTAATTGAACCTATCACACAATACGTAGCAAGCAAGTGTAGTAAACAGCGTGAAACATGAACATATGATACTGCAAATATTACCGATAATCAACTTATCTTTATTATAAGACATTATTGCATGAAAATGATCACCGTAGAAGATTTTATGGAAGCAAAGAAGAAAGGTCTTATTTAGATGTTTCACCGTCATTTAAAGTATGGTACTCTCACTTCAATGATTGACAAGGAGCCAGTTTGACTCACCTATCTAAACATAAACATAACGAACAATAGTAAAGTGATTCAATTAAACATCTCCTAACATCTTCGGAGCACTGAGAGACACCCTGGGATTGTAATTACCTTCATGTTGCATAGTACTGCCTTACTGTACACATATATGAAGAGGTTTGTTCAACCGAAACACAGGTTGTTAGAGAAATCTCAAATTTCAAGTTGGGTACCAGAACAAAATTGTGAAGTACCTAAGGACTACAATAGCCTAGAATACATATAATGAGTTTGATAACTATCATAAACATTTAAGTTGAACAGAAATCGACATCCAGCCACTGTCATTACTGCTTGATCTTCTTATTAGAAAATAATTGGGCATGTTACTGCAACTACATAATACTACCAAAACTGTGAATAAATGTTACTTGGCAAATTAAGGTAATTAAACCATTTACAGCATATGAACTAAAAAAAGAACAAATTCAGAAAGAACTATCAGTATAGGATGGACAGTAAATGGCTTTACAGTTAATTAAGAACTAAAATAAATTTGACTGTCGAACTAAAATCATTCAATTGCTAGTCTATCAGAGGATTTAATATTTTGCTGCCTTCAACTCATGTCAAAGCATAAGTAATCCTGATTGAATATTGCTATCATTCAGTCCACATATGCATAAAATAGCACAAAAGCCAGGGTTATCAGATGCCTAACCAAGCTAGTAGTAAAACATTGGAATTTTACAAATATGTGAATATGCAGAGGGACTACAGAGCAAATCAAAAGTAAAAAAATGTTCGAACTAAATATATTATATGGAGTCATCCATGCTGGTACTATTATTCTATCGGTGGCAACATAACCTTACAGCTACTTATGTTGGGTAATAAAGTGACTCATCAAAACAAGACATTCAAAGGAAGCAAATTGTCTACAATTAAAACATAGTATTTCACCAGTTATTCAGGTATTTCTAGCATGCAAACCAATGGCCCATATTGAGGATGTTGTAAGCCAGGTTAACATACCATGTGCATTGGGATTACATGTGAAAAACAAAAGATAAAAACAAGGATTGCAAAAATAAGATACATCTGGCTATCTATAACTTCTGTAGGTTGTTTAGTAGGCTTAGAATTACAGAAAATATAATGATAAATACTTCCTAAATATTTTTTCTTCATACTGATGAATATAATGGCATAATGCAAAAGCTACGCTCACAGCCAAGAAGCTGTCAAATTACACAAATATAACATGCAAGTCCTAGAGACTATCCTACATTGCATGTATAACAAAACTGACTGCAGCCTGAATTAAGAGGTGCAGAGTAAAAATTCCTTTAAAATAACTAAATGTTGACATGGTCAATGGAAAATAACACCAAAATTACTAACTGCACATTTAGAAAATCAATTAGAGTTCATAACACAAAGTACTTGCATCAAATACTAGCATACAGAGAAGTGAAATACATGTTTTAACATGATTGGGTGAATATGCCATATAACTACTAACAATATGTAAGGCTTTTAATGAAAATATCTCCAGTATAAGGGCAGTTCCAGATATATTTGGTGATATATATCATTCAATAGTCAACTAAATCGTTTTTATATGGCATAATTGATATTTCAGCTATTTCATTAACACTATTAAGTTTATGGATAAGTGTACAGATACACCAATAATTATATTATGCTAACCTGATGTACCATATCTTTAAATCGAATAAATTATGCCAAGCTTTTTAAGAAAATACAACACTCAAACATTCCACTAAGATATAATACTATGAACTTTAAGCGAAAAGTTTGTTGCTATTCTAAAGGGGCAAGAAATTTTCAAGAATTGACTTAGTTTCCCAAGTGCAATTACTGCAATGTCTTAAATATGGTTATGGTAAGATTTTTAATAGTACGATGATATTGTGAAGACTTAAATTGACAAATCAAACATGTATAAATGATGTTTCAGTACTATTCTATTGGAACAATTAATGAAATGATATGAAGACACAACAGCTTCCATCCTAAATTGACATGGTATTTCACACACACATAGCTGCAAAATATTACATCTCCTTGTCCCTTGTTGTAACAACATTTAATTACACATGCACCTTGTGTACTGATACATGAATACATATATTCTCAAATTACTGAAAACGTTGCTTATAACACAGAAATGAGACTAGCATTTGGTTGAAGTGTGTTTTTAAATACAACACATTCAGTTCTTTAGATAGTATGTTCTAATTGTATGAATGAAAAAGAACTGGTACAATATTTAATCTAAATGTATATGAAAATGAATTTGTAAATTGAATAAAAGAATAAAGAATGTGAAACATGATAATATAGGAAAGAAATGACACAGTAAGTACGACTTCATAGAAAACCTGCAAGTGTTGCAGTGAAACGCATACACAATTCTCTAAGTGAACACATAAAATCTCAATAGTATAATTCAATCAACAGGTGTCGGTGATATACAAACTAGTGAAAGTTGTCTGTAGCAACAGTACGTACACTTTGAATACTCGTTGCTATTATCATTTAAGTATTATCATCCTTTACTGACCAAAGCAATCCCAACACCACTACTGAGTGAGCTCTACATGTTGACTTATTACAATCATAGACTTAAGGCATGAAGAAAGTTGTGTAACTTAGTATAAAAGCCTGAACATAACAGTTGAACTCAAGTTGTTTATGTTTACTTAGTTCACACAAGGATGAGAAAACGAAAGGATAACAAACACAGTTTAGAAGTTCAACAAGGTAACAGAATGTAGCATATCAAGTTTTTAACACTAATTTTGGATAGTGAGAAAAGATCACATCATGAAAGGCATGTTATTTTTAATTGCATATTTGTATGATTACTAAGAGTTCAACAGCATGCTGGAAGCACAAACTGTATTTATACCATTAAAAATGTCCATGTACTTTGAACAAATACTATAATTGACATAATGCATATTTGATTCATACGCTTTTAGTTACACTTCAGATAAATTCATCCAAGTCAATAACAATGGCCACTTCGTTTTCTTTTAATGGGTAATACACATGCATACTTAGAATGGTGGAGAAACATGAAAATGTCATATATTTAGGATAATGTACAGAAAATATGATAACAATTGCTACTACTATAAAGCTTAATACTCTATTCAATGTTGGAACAATTGTAGTAATAAATGTTTAGTTAATGAACTGTCTTCAATGTAACACAGGTACACATGCTGAGCCTAACCAAAGCAAATTATCTAATATGTCTAAACTCCTATTATTTCTCATTCTAGAATTAAGTTACATTCAAATAAATTTTCCTTGACATATCCTCTTGTCTCAAGTATTTGTGAGTTAACTTCTTTTATTATGTCAAACTTCATCCTAGCATAAATTATCAGTTCAAAGTAAATATTCAGAAACATGACCAAATCACGTGATAGCACCATTCAGTTCAATGGCACTACCCTATCAATATACATATGAATTTCTTGTGCCTGTTTTCCGAGTTTTTTAAGTTGTGGAGGTAAAGTTCATTGATATCAATCGATAAATATCGCCAACACAAAGGTACAAACACAAATATACATTCATATGTTTATAAATAATTATGTTAATGTTTATAATTGTTAACTACTGGTAATAACTGTTCCATTTTACTTGATCACAAAGAAATCTAAATTGTTGTTGATAATGAAGTGGAAATGTTGAAACCCATACCAACAGAGCTGTATTTGTAAGACCCCAAGTTTTCACCATTCTGAAAGCATCTCATGGAATTCTTAGTTTACCAACCATTTATAATGTGAATTAATAATTAGATACTATATACCTTGACAATTAACACTAAAACTGTTGCTTTAATTAACAAAACATACGAAATCTGACAAAATCAACAGGTCTAATACTGGCTTAAAAAGAAATAGCTGTCAAGAGTACAAAAAGGTTTTAGCAACCAGTATGAACTGAATTCAAGTTAGTAAACTGTAGCTGTTGCTAGTATGAAGTACAAATTTTCAGAGATATAAATGTACAACACATAAACAAATAACACTAAATGTGCACTGTCAATATGGTATTTATATTGCAAGCAACCCACCACAAATCTCATCCTAACCTATATAGGATATACATACATGCAGAAGCTGAAAAAATTGCACATTGAACGGCAAACAGTAAAAGTATCATATACGGAGAAAATCCTGTCAGATAATGTAGAACAGAAGTCTTCTCACTTCATCTCATGTAGTTACAGCTGTAGTTTTTTTGTAATTCATGCACTAAAGACATGGTTTTTTGGTCTTGCAAGACTTTTTCTATGAAACAGTATTTAATACATATTATGCAGTCAAAAAAAAGTTGTCATTGAAATTCAGCTACTTAAGAATGTTGCACACGTTTGAATTTTGTCAATGTTTGAAAATCTCAAGGATCAAAGGAAGAGATATATGTAAATCTACTAAATTCCAACATATTGTATCATTTTAAAATGTATGCATTAAGTAAATGAAGTTGGTAATAATACATTGCTTGGTAAAATTGTTCTGCTAGCACTAAAATTTCTTTAGAAATATGTGAAAGACATATATTACAACATAAAACATCTACTATAAAATGATTTATCTGCAACAATGTTTAACAAACAACACAAATCCTTTGAACCATTTTCTGTAAAACCCTTTCATAAAAAAAGGATAAAACTGAACAGTTTATTTACTGTGTCTATTGATCTTAAAAAAATTATCTTCACTGCCACTGGTAAAATGTTAATATGTGGAACTTATAAATTTACTTAATAAAATCAAATCCTGTATCAATTATTGGAAGTGCGATCAAGATATGTTAAGACAAAAGAGCACCTTATCAATCTGGCAATTAGAAATACTTTAGAGTGAATCAGTATCACAAAAATTACCAAGACATGTCAAAACAAAGGTACAAGAAAGAAGTTAGTTTTCTCAAGAATGTTGATGTTTATAATGTTAATCAAGAAAAAACTGATAACTTTGTAAGACTCAAGTGATCAATGTTTAGTCAACTGTACGTAATTAAAACTACCAAGAAGAAACATTTCCTAAATGAAAGAAGGAATATGCAAGTCTTCGCAAAATGCTACAAGTATGTTATATGGATATACTGAATACAGATCAGAAGGAAATAATTAAACAGTAGCCTTAGTAACAACAACATGGCAACAAACAGATGATTAAAGAATTAAGTATAGAGATTCAGATTTCCTCACAGTAATGTATCATTAATGGTTCCATGAGATGCTTTCATATACCACCCATTTGTTTTAATAACTCTAGCTCATCTATTAGAGTACAACCCAGTTTTAAAACTTTTAAGGGAGTACCATTAAGTAGTGTTTCTTTACTCGGTGAGTAAAGATCATTTTCTGATAGCATTTCTCACAAATTCCTGCCAAAATTATGACAATCTTAGTTAATTTATGTAACTTGTTTGCTAATTTATTTTATTATATTTTTTAAAACAAGATCCACGGATGCCCTAAGTTTATAAACGAATAAATAGTTCATACTTAATTCAAACAGCATTCACTATTTGATGTACAAATTATTAATTATTTTATGTACCAATCAATCACTTTCAATCAATTTTTCAAATTATCCCAAGTACAGCCAATACCCAGTAAACAACTCTGTCAGCATGAGCCCCCTAAATCTTACCCTGGAGGACTTACCTGTTTCATATCAGCCGGAGGCTTAAACCTGTTATCATTCTGATTGTTACGGAAACTACCGCTTTTCACTGCCTGAGGTCTCTTGGTCTGACCCTCTGAATTGTACCTGAAAATGTACAGCAGCTCATATAATTTCAAAACACAACATGAAATTTTACAACATAAATTCTAGTGGATCAAATTCCATTTGAAAATAATCATTAATGGTATCAATTACACTGAAGATAATTGTAAACAATATTAACTCAGTTCAAGCCAGAAATTAATCACTAACAATACTGTGGCAGCAGAAAAGGGACAGAAGGCCAACGTGAGTTTCAGTTTCTTTCCTCAAAATGCTGAAAACATGATCATGATATACAAGTCCTCAGCAAAAGCCCAGAACTTACTGTTCAACAAGGGGACCAGCCTTCTCTCTAGGCTGTTCTACAAACTCGATGTAGTCAAAGTTGTCATCATTTTCTGCAGGAAGTTTGAAATTCGCCTTCATATCCAGCACAGCCTCTTCAGGAACATATTTGCCTAAAAAATCAATAAACATTCATTGTTACAAGACATATTATATGTCACCCAGTAAAAAACTACCAATTACCATGTGATGTTTAAACAGTGATGTATAAACCTTTAAAACATATAATTGACAGACAAATTTGATTTATAAAATCAATGGCTTTAGGTCATATATAATCATCATATGTACAAGAACAAAACAAAGCAAAATCCCAGTTTCCTACCGTCCTCATATGTGCGTTTATCTGATCTTCTCTTCAATTCATTATCATCTGGGACAATAATTGCAGCACGACGTATAAAGCCCTTGAAATTCCTCATCTTCCTTCTACGAGCAGATGGATATACATTTGTCTGGTCGAGAATCAGATTCCTCTTCTTTTTACTAGCTATAATACAGAAACACATTGCATAAGTAGATAAATGAAAGTATGTTTCATTACATCTGAGAACTGTTCTACGGATCATTTTTGGATCATTTTTGGACTTTTCGCAAGTAATAGTCCTTAATTTAGCCTAAGTATTTGTAACTAGCAGAATATAATAATGTACACAATCAATTGGAAGCTAAAGCTGCAAATGAACTTGTATACTTTGAACAGTGTCAGTATCTCATGCAATAACAAACTGCAAGTTATTGCTAGTGATCAAATGATACGAATCAACAGTAATTATCAGCATTTGTTAAAACTTTGCAAAATCAACAGAACAGAAAACAGACTTGTCCAATCTAAAAAAATCGCTGTCATTAAACAGAACACCAGCAAAACCTTTTTTGATAGCTTAACAATAAGCTTAAACAATTAATGATTAACAGAAATAAAACATACCAATCTCAAACAACTTGTTGAGGCACTTTGATGCTTTGTCAATCAGCACATCCCATCTTCCATGGTAATTATTCTTTCTAGGTAGACCCATCACTTTCATTTTATCAATTAATGTGTCAGTCCCTATAATGTTGTATCTCATTTCTGGATTAGTTTTTGCTTTATTGATGCCCCAAGTTGTCTTCCCTGATCCAGGTAAACCAATAATCATGATCATCTGAAACAAGGTAAAACTGCAGACATCAGCAGATGAAAGAAAAAGATCATACATACACAAATCCCAACAATATCACAGATTATAAGCTTGGTTCATTGCTTCAAAACTAACAAAAAGTATACTTCAAAATTCTACGAGGCAAAAAAATCTAACCTAATACATGAGGTAACATTTCGTAACTGTAATTTGAATATTGATACATCAAGTTTGGAACACCACACTATATGAGCCATGAAGCACTCATTTTGTTCCTATTTCTTCTTAGTAGTTATTACACCAGCAAAACAATTGGCATATTATTATAACATGCTTGGTTTACTCAGGAAGGTAAATAATACAATTGAATAAGTTTAATTATTTAGAAACTTACCTCGCATGAATTCTTTGACGAAGGAGGCTTCAAACCTCTAACCCGTTCATGAACTGGATATTGCATGATATACATGAAACCAGGAGCTGGAGGGAACCAAGGACCTTGTTGTCCAAAATTCACTTCAAACCTGGTAATGTAATTGTCATGTTAATATAACTCAATGAAGCATGATCAATCTGTGTTAATCTAGAAAATGACTTTTAAAAGCTTGTGTCCAACAGTTAACTAGCAAGTCAGTAAAATATCGTCCATTGGTGTGCAGGAAAAAGCCCTTTACAACACTGACAGATCAAACATTGTGTGAGACTTAATTTGCATTTTGCAACATGTTATACATCATTACAAAACATCTAAAATAATTATCATGTACCTCACAATATGGATGAATACAAAGAATAAATTTACCTGATATTTTTTGTGAGTATATGAGGAAACAATGCAGTCTCTTTCTTCCCAATCTGAAAACCAAGCAATGGCTGAGCCACACCAAGCCAAGTACCATTTTTGGCATAGGACATATTCGGAGGTCTTGAGTCCAAGTCCAATAAACAACCTATAACATCTCCTATCCCAAACTTCTCACCATAGTCCACAAACTTGTTGCTGGTAGCAAATTTTCCAGTTCCACCAAAACCAAAGGAATTTGGTTCTTCACCTGCAAGAGACATATAAACAGTATACAGACATAGCAAATAATATGTAAATAGTATACAGACATAGCAAGATATATGTAAATAGTATACAGACATAGCAAGATATATGTAAATAGTATACAGACATAGCGAGATGTATGTAAATAGTATACAGACATAGCAAGATATATGTAAATAGTATACAGACATAGCAAGATATATGTAAATAGTATACAGACATAGCGAGATATATGTAAATAGTATACAGACATAGCAAGATATATGTAAATAGTATACAGACATAGCAAATTATATGTAAATAGTATACAGACATAGCAAGATATATGTAAATAGTATACAGACATAGCAAGATATATGTAAATAGTATACAGACATAGCGAGATATATGTAAATAGTATACAGACATAGCGAGATATATGTAAATAGTATACAGACATAACGAGATATATGTAAATAGTATACAGACATAACGAGATATATGTAAATAGTATACAGACATAACGAGATATATATAAATAGTATACAACAATTATATTTTGATGATAAATTGTACAGGCCCGAGTCCAATTTCCCATCACAAAGATTTTTCCATATTATTGAAGATAGTAATTATAATAGTCACTAGTACAGAAACATACCAAGCTGGAAAGACGTAGTATCCATTGACCAACCAACTCGCACAATGTGTGGATTCTGTTCCTGATGATCTTCACCAAAGTCTACTGGTAAAGCTTCTGTAAGCTTGCATTCATAATATGCCTAAAATCAAGGTATAACATGAAACTACAGTTATCATTAAAATACTCATTAAATAGGGTTAGTGCACACATTTCATTTTAAACAAATAGCAAGAAAAATGAGTTCTTGTGCATGTTCTAAACACCACGCACAGCTCAGTGTGTATTGTACATGAAGGAAACTGGCAATAAGGGACTTAAGAAATCTATAATTATGCTACATGCTTTTTACAACAGTTTTTGCTTTGATACAATAAATGAATTCTAGACACTGTAAGCAAAATATACTACATGAAGATGCTACAGAAATCTCTGTTTGATAATGCAATGGCAAGTAAATGCCCTGCATTTCAACAAGCTGGAATGAATCGTGTTAGTTTTAAATCCAACCTTTGACACAAATACTCTTAATTCTGAATGTAAAATTGGTAATTAACTAACTTTATAACTCTGGAAATGTTTTCACAATCAACACATATCATTCATTATGAACTATAGTTATCCTTATAGCAGCTGATCATGTGAGAACCCCAAAAAAGTTAACCCTTACATTTCAGGATAACAAGAATGAATACTTAAAACAATGACAAAATTTCTTTGTTACAAAATTGTATCTTTGTACCTTCCCTCGGGTTACACCATGAGTACATCGTACCCCAGACCAACAAAAACAGAATCCAGGTGGTTCTACAAGAGGCTGAGCATCATATCCATTTTCATCAATAACGAGATTCAAGTCAGAGTTATAGTCATCTAACATAACAACACTATCTTCACCACTTGTGTCTGGTTCTGCAAACTGCGCCTGTTGAACAACATGTTGCTGTTGTTGTTCTACTGCATAAGCTCCGTAACTGAAAATTACAACAGAGATCACATGGTATAAGTAACAAAGTAATGAGGTAGGAGTGTAGCTCATTGAACTACCACTGCGTTTGATCAACGAAACAGATGCATAACCGTGTTTGTATTATACGTCAGAGTGACGAACATATCAGGTAAAATTATTTCTCCCTAGTATTAGAAATAAGTTTACAATAAACAAAGAATGAAATATGTCTTGGTCTGGTAAAGGAAAACTGTTTGGAGAACTCTAGCACTAGAATCTTCAGTAAATGGCAAACAAGATATACTTACCCAGGTAAATGCAGTCCTTGCTGTGCCATCTGAGCAGCTAATTCCTGCTGTAATTTTTTCTTGTTATCAGGAGATGCTGATGCTGGAGGAGGTGTAGCTTGTGCTGGAATAGCTTGTTGTAACCCTGCCATCTGTAATCCAGCAATACCAGCAGCCTGTAACTGACTACCATACTGCGCAAGATGTGAAGCTGGAATACCCGCAGCCATGTGTTGTGCTTGAAGTCCAGCTAGCTGAGCATTGGCAAGATTGGCAACTTGTTGACTGTAAGCACTTTGAGACATTCCTGAGGCTAAATGTGATTGGCCTCCAACTGTCGCAACTTGGGCCCCTGCATGAGAATTTGACCACTCTTTGTGAAAAGAGTAGAAGGTATGAATATATATTTGCCAGACAACGAAATAAAACAATGATTATGTATACATCACACATGGTTCAAGTCTTATATCGATATATGTAAATTGTATTCTGTGAGAATGAAGATCCTAAGTGGCACCACAATAAAACAGATCGATAATATTTTGGAGAAAACTGCTCACTTGTACTTGACTCTGCAAGACCTACATTTTAATAAGCCAAATGGAACTCTTGATATTCAAACACCTATAATATTCAATAAACATGTTATCCCCATTTAGTTACCTGATAATCCAGGATACTGGGCACCAGCTACAGCAAACTGACTACCAGTTAGTGGACTAGCACTGGAGACAAGACCAGGCATTCCACCACCAGCTAGGGACATACCTGCCAACCCAGGCATGCCTGGTAATGTTAAGTAGCCTCCTGGAATACCTGTAAACAAAATTAACAAATTGTTAATAATTCTGGCAACCAACAATAACTTCACACGTCTGTTCCTAAAACTCTTATCTACAACAGCACATTTATAAGTTTTGTCATTTTGAATCAGGATACCAACATGTTTAGACAAGTATAATTTTATGCAGAAAGTTGTTTTCAGATTGATAAATAATGTGAGTTATGATTTATAACACACTACAATAAACCAATTTGAAAACAATCTAAATTCTGAACTTTTGCACAATTTAGGACAACCCTTGACATACCCATCATGGTAATAAATTATGCCTACCTAACTATATACTGGCATGAGAAATGATTACTTTAATATAGGATAAAACAAGTTATTTCCTTGAAACAGATCTAACTAAATACTAAATATTATACACTACTTGTCATGTTAATTCAAAAATGTAATTTTTATAGTGAACTACTCAAAAACTCATATACTCCGATGTCTATTATTTAATAACATTTAATCTGAATTCAACAAAGAATGGATAAACAGAATGGATAAACAGTAGATTCCGATTTCTTTTTCTAAACAAGGAATAATTAAGGAAGAGACAAACCAGCAGCTGTAGCACCAGCAACTTGTGGCATTGATGTTGCCATGGAAACTAATGTTGGTGCAACAGAAATAGCACTGGTAGCAGCAGATGAAGTGGCTGGAGTAGGTGATTGGACAGCGGCCAATGCTGCAGCTTGAGGTGAAGGTGATGGTGCAAGATGACCACCAGGAAACATCTGTGGTTGTGCTGACATTGGTATTCCCTAATTGTTACAAACAAATGATCAACAGTCAGGTTATAACTTATATAGTAGAATGATCACACAATTACTTTCTTCATGTTACAACAAACTTACAGAGAAAACTAAACAAAAAGGTATATTTTCACAATGTAACTTGATTACTTCAAATTTTCTTTTTTCTTTTTTATATCAATATCTATAGATGAATGATCAATGAAAATTGCACTGATTTAAAAAAAAACATGTAATGATGTATTCAAATATATGAATTGTTTAATTCAAAGTGACAACACAGTGTATCATAACAAGCCTGATAAAATAACCTTTGGCTACAGTTAAATATGTGACTAGTGTCCCACTGAAATTACCTGTAAACTTTGGACACCAGGCATCCCAGACATCCCGGGCATTCCCGACATCCCGGGCATTCCCGACATCCCGGGCATCCCAGACATTCCTGGCATCCCAGACATTCCGGGCATCCCAGACATCCCAGGCATACCTGGTACTCCTGGAACCCCATGTATACCAGGAACCCCAGCTGTCATGTATGGCTGAGCAGCAGAAGGAATACCGCCACCAGGTAATCTCACTGCCATCATGTACTGTTGGCCACCCATTTGTTGAGGCATCATCATGGGCACTAAGCCTGGGTGATGTGGATTCATCTTATTTTATTTTCTGAAAAAGATTTTCAACTCATTCATTCCTACATGAGTCATAAGTATTGACACAATAGATAATGAATGAAATAATAATAGCTCTGATAATTATTGATAACAGTATGGAGTGAAAATATAGCACTAGCACCCCAGTTAGCATTATATCAAAACAATATCAAGTTAATCAACTGGTCTGATAGCTAAGAAATGGGCCACATACAAATAATGATGTATACTTACAGGGGTTCCACAAGGTACTGAATCACAAGGGTCATTTTGGTAATTTTTTGACCGCATTTTACCAGTTTAAAGCCAAAAGTACCTTTAATTTAAATTAAAGAAAAATTGACCAAAGACCTATTAATAGTTTCAACACTGTACAACATAAATATCAGAAGCGTATCGAGTGAAACAAAGAGTTATGTAATCTAAATTGCGAGTAAAGCCGATGTGCTATGCTAAACATTTATAGAAAATGCTGTTTTTTAAACTGCCTATATAACATTGTTTCTTGTTCGATTTTCTAATACAATAGACCATTGGAAAGTTTACAATATAAATTTTCCAAAAATATACAATTTAAAATATTTGATGTAACCACAAGCATGGAATCAATTGTTAAACTTGACAACATATCAGGAATTTTGCATGCAAATTTTAAATGCAATTTATAAGAGGAGATAAGCAGTCAGTAATATTTACGCGCCAAAATCGATAAAAATGGGGGGTGGTGTACTTCAGTGTAGTGCCTAATAAAACTGTTAATTGGTGTATTCAGCAAGAATCCTGAGGGTCAAAATGTGGCTTTCTTGAAATTACAGGGGTCAAAGGGTCACCTCCATGGTCAAATGGAACCCCTGGTATTACATAAATTATCATATAAGTGACTTGATTCTAGTTTAGAGACATAGGAAGCTGACTGCAGAGTTGTGTTTGTATATATGTCAGATCAGGGGGTCACACGACTAACCGGAATACTACCGAAATACCCGTAAATTTTACATAGAAAAATCAATACGTAAAGGCTATACTAAATCTGTTAATTAATCCATTGTTGAAGCGTTGTATCATATATATGATATTGTCAAAATAACTGATTAAAAGCAGCAAAATAATATAGTGTGAGTGTATTAGTCGTAGTTAATAATGTGCGTAATGTCGTAATGAAAACTGCCCAAACTTTATCCAATGTGACAAGGTTCATGTCTTCTTTGAATACGCGTAGTTGTCTTGTGCATAAAATTCAAGAATTTTCCTGTCACATACGTGAGATAATAAAAGGCAAAACACAGACGCACACATTTACACACAGCCTTCAGTCTATAAATACTCGGCACAGTAACATGAATCTGCGTGTGTACATGTACATGCAACGATTTGTACAAGTCATTTTAGAAGTGTGTTGCCGAGTATTTACCTGGTTGCATTTATCACGCATTATATTATTTACTCAATTGTTTAAAGGGTAATGCATGATTGCAACTGTGAATTACGCTGGTGTGAAATGACCGATTGGATTAAGTGTAAGCAGACGTTTAATGGATTCATTAACTATATACAATATCCCAAATTATTTTGACAATATCAAATGATACAACACTTCAACAGTGGATTTACAAGTTTATTATGGCCTTTTCGTATTGATCTTTTTATGTAAAATGTACGGGTATTCCAGTTAGTTGTGTGACCGAGATCAGGTAATGAATTATGATTATGAAACTTCACCATAAATAATGTGTTTGGTCTGGTAAAATTCAACATCCTAAATGGTGAAAATACCGACTTTCATCAGTTCACCATTGTCAATTACTTTGGAACGAATACGTTTAAAATATGAAACGATTTCAACTGGAGTGATAATATTAAAAGAGACGAAGACAGCATCATCAACATCAATCAAGTCTTAGACATCGTTCATTAATTTCCTTAATACAGAACATCGAAGATATAAGCAAATAATTCATTGAAGTACTCTGAAAGTTGAAAATTGTATTAAAAGCGGAATTTTTTATTTTACTGTCCTGCCACGCATGTCACACGCGCGACTAAAAACGGGAAACAACAAGTTGAACAAGTTCATCGATTTCCCATTCCCCACCCACCTATCACATGATAGTTCATCAAGACAATTTAACTAAATTGAAAATATATATTTTCGGTAAGATTTCTAACAACGATATTTTGTTATACCTTTTACACAATGATTGGATTTGTAAGCGTCATTATTATAATTTTTCAGAACTCAAAAATACAAAATGGCGTCTCCTAAAACACCGGAAATAAATTACTTCCCCTCGTTAGGTCTAAGGCCAATAAATCTTTTTTATACTTTGATATATGGTCCCATACAACACATTATAAAAATATATTATAAAACCGTGCTTACAATCAGCTAATGTTACTCTATTTTCTTAATTGACTACATTTCAGAAATATTCCCCAACTCCAATTTATATATTCGGTATCAAGACTTTTCGACCCCTAGACATTTCGACCCTAGTAAATTATTAAGACTTTTCGACCCCTGATTTCAAGACACTTCGACACCTACCTGTTGGACGTTTCTACTCCTACTTTATAATAGTGTATTATGTAACTGAAATTAATTATATATATATATAAATAGAAATTATTTTGTTTAATAACGATTCGATTTTATTATAATAAGATCACGGATAGGTCCGTGACAAAATGAAAAACATAACAATAGTTTGAGTTTGTTGTTTTATATATTTTGTTTAAGAAATTTATATTTTGATTAAAAACGATGTGATTTTGTTGTTATAAAATTAAAAACATAACAATTGCGCATGTATTGTACTTAGTACTTGGTCCATGAATAAATTAAATGCTAATTGTAACAGGAGAAAATTGACACCAGGACACTTCACCCCTGACATCTCGACCCCTCATTTGTATTAGACTTTTCGACCCTTGATTTATGTATATATCGTAGGTTCGATTCCCCGCTCCATCACTAATAGTACTAACAGTCTTTCGGACGATACTTTAAAACCGAGGTCCCGTCTATGATGCTTTACAGGAGTGCTTCTGGAACTGGGGCATCTCCTGTATCATGCACTGTCCTCCAAAAATGTTATATGACTAACATTCTTCCGGAGGCGTCGCCCATATGGGCAGGTTCAACATTACAGATATGTCACCATGTCTTACTGGACAGACACCCTTATTGTATTCAATTCACAACAGTTAACAACTATAACGCAATCACTGATAAGATTTGTTAATTAAATTTTGTGTGGGTCATTTATCTAGCAATGAGTCCAGGCCTTAAAAACAGACTTGTCCAGGACTAACTTCAACTGTTGGTACCCCGAATCGCCAATTAAACTTGTCCAGGATGTCAGGCTAGTGGATTTTTGAGCCCCGATTATGCACAAGTTAAACATCTTGAGGACCACAAGAATCACTATTAACTGTGAAAAAATATATACTCCAGGCATTGTCGTCAATGACAAGGGTGTATTGTGTTTTATACATCCCTCTAGATTTGGTAGAATGGAAAAGCTTCGAGTTGTAAGATTCTAGGTCTGTTGTGGTATACCCTAACATTAAGTTGCCAACATTACAAGGTGGAACAGTTAATACAAAGAAAGAGATCTTTTAAAACAGTTTAATGTGAGCATCTTCAGAAACATCAATTCAATGATTATAGGAAAAACTGGCAGCTCAGCTGCTCTGATGGCACAAACATGAAACAGCACTAAAATAATCTTGATTACCTAGTAGCTATACTATAAAATAATGAATACATAGATAATATACATGTACATTCAATGATACAAATAGTAGTCAGTAACAAACCAATCATAGAATAACTATAAAATATATGTATATATATCTGATAAAATAGATACATACTATGTAGATATTGTAAAAGTTTAATCACATATATAATAAAATGGAAGAAACTTATCAGCAGCACAAAATAATAAGAATTTTTATATCTGAAGTATGTAACAAAAGCAATAACACTTGTGGAATGATAATTTAATAACAGTTGTAATGATCAAACATTTAAACATGTTATCATGTAAAGGTCATATTTACCTACCTACGTAAGTAATAAAATAAGTAAAAAGCATTTGATATGAAAAGATCAAATGTGTTATCATAAACAGTCAGATGACTGGGTGTTGATTACCAATCCAAGGTGTTTGTCTCCAAAATGGAACCATATACCATGTTGTGACCATAAGTAGCTCTGGAGCTAGACAAAATATAATCTGGTGTTCATCTTACATTATTGTATGGAAGCTTTTATCCATCAATCACAAATTGTCAATTTTTAACATTTTATATTTGGATAGTAACTAAAAAAATCAATCAACACAAATCACTCTCTAAATTTGTACTAATGAAATAATCCAACACCTAGCATTAAACCAATGATTTATTCATACAATTGTAAAATACCTGATAACAAGAAATGGGCAATGCCCACAAACCAGGTTTTAAACCTAATTATTTGTAACCAAGGCTCTATTTGTATAATGAATACATGATGATCATCAATGCTGCAAAGGTGCCAGAGGTGATACATGCATAGAAACACTCACACTTTGATGTCAATACACCCACGAATAGCGAAAATATTAAGTGGAAACTGATTTTTAAATTTTAAGTGACCTTGACCTTGGACAGAACGAACCCAAAAGCAATCCCAAGCGAGATCTTCACATGTTCTTACTATACACCAAGTTTGATGTCAATATGACCAACAAATCTAAAGTTATTAGCCGGAGAGCAAATTGCATTTTTTAGTAAAGGTGACCTTGACCTTTGACGAAACGATTCCAAAAGCAATCCCAAGCGAGCTCTCCACATGTTCTTACTATACACCAAGTTTGATGTCAATATGACCAACAAATCTAAAGTAATTCACCGGAAACCAAATTGCTACTTTAAGTAACGGTGACCTTGACCTTTGGCGGAATGAGTCCAAAAGCAACCCCAAGCAAGCTCTCCACATGTTCTTACTGTACACCAAGTTTGATGTCAATAGGATTAACGAAACTCAAGTTATTCACCGGAAACCAAATTGCTACTTTAAGTAAGGGTGACCTTGACCTTTGGCGGAACGAGTCCAAAAGCAACGCCAAGCAAGCTCTCCACATTTTCTTATTATACACCAAGTTTGATGTCAATATGATCAACAAAACAGAAGTAATTGGCCGGAAACCAAATTTCTATTTTTAGTAATCTTGACCTTTGACGAAACGATTCCAAAAGCAATCCCAAGCGAGCACTCCACATGTTCTTACTATACACCAAGTTTGATGTCAATATGACCAACAAATCTAAAGTTATTCACCGGAAAACAAATTGCTACTTTAAGTAACGGTGACCTTGACCTTTGGCGGAACGAGTCCAAAAGCAACCCCAAGCAAGCTCTCCACATGTTCTTACTGTACACCAAGTTTGATGTCAATAGGATTAACGAAACTCAAGTTATTCACCGGAAACCAAATTGCTACTTTAAGTAACGGTGACCTTGACCTTTGGCGGAACGAGTCCAAAAGCAACGCCAAGCAAGCTCTCAACATTTTCTTATTATACACCAAGTTTGATGTCAATATGATCAACAAAACAGAAGTTATTGGCCGGAAACCAAATTTCTATTTTTAGTAATGGTGACCTTGACCTTTGATGGACCGAACCCAAAAGTATTCCCAAGCGAGCTCTCCACATGTTCTTACTATACACCAAGTTTGATGTCAATAGGATTAACGAAACTCAAGTTATTCGCCGGAAACCAAATTGCTAGTTTTAGTAACGGTGACCTTGACCTTTGTTGGACCGCTCCCAAAAGCAATCCCAACTGAGCTCTCCACACGTTCTTACTATACACCAAGTTTGAAGTCAATATGATTAATGTAACTAAAGTTATTCGCCGGAAACCAAATTTATATTTTTAGTAACGGTGACCTTGACCTTTGTCGGACCGAACCCAAAAGCAATCCCAAGCGAGCTCTCGACATGTTCTTACTATACACCAAGTTTGATGTCAATATGATCAATGTAACTCAAGTTATTCGCCGGAAACCAAATTTCTATTTTTAGTAACGGTGACCTTGACCTTTGTCGGACCGAACCCAAAAGCAATCCCAAGCGAGCTCTCGACATGTTCTTACTATACACCAAGTTTGATGTCAATATGATCAATGTAACTCAAGTTATTCGCCGGAAACCAAATTTCTATTTTTAGTAACGGTGACCTTGACCTTTGTCGGACAGAACCCAAAAGCAATCCCAAGCGAGCTCTCCACATGTTCTTACTATACACCAAGTTTGATGTCAATATGATCAATGTAACTCAAGTTATTCGCCGGAAACCAAATTTCTATTTTTAGTAACGGTGACCTTGACCTTTGTCGGACCGAACCCAAAAGCAATCCCAAGCGAGCTTTCCATATGTTCTTACTGTACACCAAGTTTGGTTACAATATGATCAACAGAACTCAAGTTATTCGCCGGAAACCACCCAGTTTGACGCCCGACGCCTGCCCGCCCAACGACATCACCATTCTAATAACCTGGTTTTTTTCAAAAACCTGGTTAAAAATATTTAAACTGAATAGAAATAATAAATGATCACATCGTCTTATTGCTAAATAATTGTCATGGTATTTGAAACCCAAGCAGACAAACACAATCTCTCAAGCAGAAACATAAAATACATGTACACTGATAATTACTATGCATTTTTTATTTTACACACAACCAATTCTAAAAAGAGATGTGATGTAAATTGGTGTTATAGTTGTCTACATAAAACTTTGACAACCATCATGCAATTTTGGAAAATTGAAGCCCAAACAATCTAAATGTAGCTGCTGCAATTTTTTCATACACAAGAAACATCAGAGCCGCTGTAAGAACTGTTTGTAGCAGTTTAGCTTCCATTCCTTTGTATAATCCAAGCAAACCAGTTTGTCTGTAATACAATAATAAACTGTAAATGATATAGCTGTTATTGAGAATGGAGAACATAAACATGCAAATTTTAAAAATTAAACTAATGTATAATCTCAACTGTTTGTTCTCTAATTAACTGTAAAGCAGAACATTACCAAAAATATCATTCAATTTAAGACACTTCTTTAAATTTGGATTGAAAATAATATACAAAACATGGGTTTGTTAAGTTTGTACTGATAGGTCCTCTTTAACACTATTCCTGTATCAACAAAAAAACTAAGACTACACAATTTTCACAACCAGCAAGCATTTACCAAGATGTGCTTCAACAAAGAAAAAAAATGTCTTTATTATCAATAACACAAAGACTTACCTGATAATATCTTGGAAGCAAGCATACATTGATGTTGGTTGACTTTCTTTATTAAATCCAGCCTGAAAGTGTATCATGTATCAATAAATCAAATTCACTACAAATGAATTCTTTGTAAAAATCATGTGTGATCTTTCAACCATAAAATTTCATAACGAGTGTCTCTGTACATATACATGTATGTGTGCATGCAATGAAAATGTACACTTGTACTCGGGGCTATTCCAAGAAAATCTCCCTGGGAGGTAGGAACGACGGTCGAAAATAAGGGGACCACCAAAAGAATTTTGTTGTACAATGAAACCTGTCAAAACCTAACACTTTATAAACTGAACTACTGTCTAAACCAAACACTTTAGTCAATCCCGACATTTTCGTTCTTTGTTTTTTGAAAACAACTGAGAATACCAACAGGCAAATCTGGTTTGTATATTTATCAACGTACACCCAGATGTGTCATCATGTTGATTGTGTTAACGCTGCAACAAACAAGGTTGGGTGATCATGAGTCAGTGCTTATGGAATTAAAGAGTTGTGAAAATCACAAAATGACCAGCGTGAATCGCTAATTGGCCTATTCAATTATACCCCAAACAAGGTAATTTTGATTGGTCATCGTACCTACCCCCTAGGGAGATATCAATGGAATAGCCCAAGGGAGATTTCTCTCAGGCACTGGTTCTGAATTTTCTCCATCTTAGGGTTTAATGAACTTGTTAAGAAAAGAGAGTACGCCTATAATGTATAGTGAAGACAGTGTTTGTGATTTTTGATAGTGGTGGTAAATTGTGCAAAGATACATAACATTAGAATATTGACAGTGTTGTTGATGTGTAAATAGTCTTTGAAATGCTAAATTAGATAGATTTATTTCAGCATAAGTTGCATATATACATGGTAGATAAGACAAACATGTTTCATATATAATAAAAACCATGCCACACACATCCGTACTAAGGATTATACAAAAAGAGAAAACATCCCTTATTTCCATTGTGGTTCATAGTATACTGTGTGTTTTATAACTTAATAATAACATTAAATGTTGGTTTTTGTCTCTATCATTGCACTATTGCACTTCCATTCACTAATGTATATTGATAATAAACCTTCAGTTTTAAGAACTCTGACTGAAAAATTGCAAACACTTGCAGGATAATAAACATATCACATGCATGCATTAGTTGTCATATGAATCAAAATCATTGTCAAAATAGAAATAGATCAGCATTTATTCAGACAAGTAATGAATTATGATCCTCTGATACTTACCCGTAATCTGGACTGGATTAATTGTAGAGGATAGGTTACCACAGTAGCGACTGACTTGGCTATAGCACCAATAATAAAATACAAGAAACCACTAAGCTCCTGAAATGAACAATAGGAAAATCAGTCGTGGCAATTCCATTTTAATCTAACTGACCCATCTAAACTTACTGCATAACTTTTGAATTTAAAAACAACTCGGTTTTAACCAGCTGTGACTGACATTTGTTAGCTGCAGAGAACTCAGAATTTAAAGTTTATGCATTGCTTTATACGCGAACATGTAGGTAGCTTTTCATTATTATGAAACCATTTCAGTGTATGAAAAAACTTAGATGTCAACAATATATAAAATAAATAAAAATAATTAATACTTTTTAAATGTATATGCAATTAAGAACAAAGAAAACTTATTACAATATAGGCTTTTGCATGAGTTGAAGTCAACACATTTGGACGCTCTATTTTTTCATCAGGTTTTTTCGAACAAGCAACAATTCTTACCGTACATATAGCCAGTGATAAATAAACTTTAGACTAAGACCAAAGTCAACACTTACCACAGTTTGAAGTCTCCTTTGAAAGATTGCTTTGACACTATCATATACCATAAACTGTATTGCTGGATTGAGAGCAAGTATCACTGAAGGTTTTGTACCATCCCATAATGCAGACAGTCCTTCGTACTTCACTATCTTTCTGAGACAATCTTGAGTTATATAAAAAGATTTATCATCAGTCCTCATTGTAACAAACTTAGTGTGCATTTTTTGTCAATATCACCCAAGCGTGTGCAAAATTTTCCATTATCAAAACAAGAAATATTATATGATTTAACAACACTTATATACATGCCATTTTAACTACTCCACATGAACAAAGTTCATATAAACTAATATATAGCATGTTTGTCAGTGTTCATGGTGTAATCAAATGAATAGTTATCAGGTATAAAGTTTCATCAGTCAGTTTTGCATAATTGTAAGTAAATCTAACCAATTCAATCTCATATAATGATTCCAAAAATGTATGTACTGAAACAAGGACAGATTATGTAAACTGCACTTACCTACAAAGCCATTGTATCTGATGTTTTTGTCACCTCTATATTTCTGTGTCTCTAATATGACATCCTGTAACTTCAATCTAGTATTTGCTACCCATAATGGAGTTGTCAGTAACACATTTAATACACCTACAGACAGTAATACAAATGCATCCATAAATTACACCAGTTACAAAGTACAACAATGTTTCCTTTGTCAATTATGTTTCACCATTTTCAGGGAACAAACAAAAATTGATACTTGAAGGACAAAATATCAATGAAAAATTTATGGTGCACCCATTCCAATGCAACCCCCTCATGAGCACTCATCTCTCTTCAGCAACATAATCAATTTTTCTATAGCAAAGTAACAAACATTTACTTCTAATTTAATCTCTCTAGAGCAACAACCTCTCAACAACAACTGGAAGTTTGATCTCCCAAAAGGTGTTGCTCTGAAGTTGCATTGTATTGTATATTAAATAAACAATCATAAAGTTAACTGCAGTATATGAAGCTAGGGAAAATGTTCATCTGTCTTTTTTGTGGAGGGATTACTGCACTTTTTCAATGGTAATTCAGTTATATGCGACAGTCAAGTTAAACTTACTTGTGTTCACGAGTTTCCACCCATCTAAAACAAAACTGACTCAAAGCATCTGACAAGATGGTGGACTTCAGATGTTTCATTATCATTGTGATAAACCACAACAGCTTAAGTCGAGCAGACTTCATTATTGACAGTCAAATATGGTTTAATAATTTTTCAAAATTACCTGATACAAAAGCCAAAGATAAATCCATTCCGGCACTTAATTCATATCCTTTACCAGCTACAACTGCTTTCAGACTATTGTATGCATAAAAGTAGACAAAGTTTGAGCAGCACAAGGTTGTGACAACAGGAATAAGGCCTCGATATAATGCTCGGCTGAAAAAAAATACATGTAGATAGCTTATCTATTTTTTGCAACAATTTAATTGGTTTAAAAATTACATTAAGCAAATACTTACATCCATGAATATAGTAAGATTGACTTAACAACAATCAGTAACAAGGTATTGGTGATTAATTTGTCAAACTAAGTCAAAACACACTTCTTACAGTGTCAAATAAGTGAATCCCGGACAGTTAGAATTGTCCTATTACTAATATAATTACGGACATATAAACCATGGATTTGAAACAGGCTGATATCAGTGAAACGATAAGAAGAAATAATTTACCCACAATCCTTAGGTTCGGTAAGTATCATGGATTTGAATAAAAAATTTGTCCGATTAAAAGACCCTCATTCAGTCTTACAACTCAGTATTGAACAAAAACATGCAAACAAGCAAACAACAAGATAAACACAAAATATATAAATACCATCAAGAACAAGAAATATATAGCTGTTGTAAACATGACGATTACTGCAGTTCAAAATGTCAAATTCTCTCGATTCAGAAACAAGTTTTTTACCGCTAATCGGAACACCTCGTTCATTATAGCGGATCATTTTCATAGAATTGTAAGAGGTGTTTTGATCGTTTGATCTCGGAAGAAAATCTCACTGCTACCTTGAGTTCAAACAAGTCGAAATACATACACCAGCCTGTTTTGAATTTGAATCCATGGTTTATATGTCCGTGATATAATCAACAAGCATATCACATCCAGAACACTTACAATCCTTCTTCTTTTACTATATCTAATATCACATATGGTGTGGATTTGGCTTCTCTATCATCATCAACTACAAAATACAAACAAATAAAGAGAATACGGTACACAATTCATTCAGAATGATTTAAATTAAATTCCTTTCAAACATGCCGAATTGTCTTGAAACTAATTAATGTATGAAATGCTAACTAATAATACAGCAACTAAAACAGCTTAAACATTATTCATATTAACAGGGAGAAAGTTCAATACCTTGCAATCTAGTTCTTGCTGTATCTAGGGGGAAAAATACTGCAAGTCCAACCACACTGCCCTGAAATACATCAAAGTATATGTAAAATATTTATAATAAGCAAATTGATAAAGGAGTACGGTACAATGTATACAGTAAAATTAATTTCAGTCATGACCGATAGAAAATGGCCAGGTCTGATGGTAGAAGGCCAGTGTGTCGGTCTGTATGTCTGATATAGTTTATGCTGTTTATACAATGCGATTTAGTTACGCGCACCATCTATTTTTCATCTGCGCTGGCTTTTCGGACTTCTAAACCTTGCGAGTAAATGTTAAAGATAAGCATAATTTTTAAATGTTATGTATCGAAATGCCAAATGATTTCCCATTTCTGTTTGATTTGTGTACTTTCACAGAGAAACAAGTGGTTCTATCACTGCATGACATCTTGTCAGAAAATGAAGAAAAATGCTATACTTAACAACATGTTTTTGGTCAGACAAGTTTGGATTCGTTTTCCAAGGTTGTCAGACCAAATGTCTGAAATGACTTGGAAGTTATTCGACATGACTGAGTTTGCTTGTTCTTAATTCATAAACTAAACTAGAAGAATTGATCTTTGACAAAGTAACCAAATCTTTATGGTTTAATGTTCAAATAATGTTCAAAACAAATAAAGTGTACAAATCTTAGAGTTGCCTAAATCAGCTTATAATACATATTTACACATGTAACTTTACAATTGAATATAAAAAAACTCTAAATGGCAAGGAAAGCTAGCACAATTTACATGCATCCATGTATTTGTTAATCCCTCAATGCATAAATAACTGTGATCATTTCATTTTTATATAGATAAACTTATTTATATCAAGGAAATAGTCATTACAGGACTTTGATTATGAGGGTGGGACTAAAATCCGGGACTTTAAGAAAATCCGGGACTTTGATGAGAAAATCCGGGATCGATAAATTGAACTACATTGTAGTAATCAACGGTCCATAACCGACAGCCGGGACCCGGTATGCATTATACTTAGTATATTATTAATATTAATAAGATAGATAGATAAAAACCAAAGGCTATTAATTGCCGAATGCCAATAAATGTATGTATGATGAAATAAATGAATAAGAAGCACGAAACTGCTCTAGTCAAACTTGGGACATCAAAAGAAAAGGCTATAGTATACAATTATTTGAATTTTTTTTTATTGTAAGTGCAATTTTATTTTCATAGCTTGCACACTTTAATTATAAGAAATAGAATATTAATTTTTAATTGCATCAATTTATCAATCATTTATTCATAATGCCACGGACCCATATGGTATATATGTCCGTGATAATGCATGCTTATATTTGCATACGGTTCTTTCGTTTGATCTGAGATTTCTTTGAAACGCCTATCATCAAAGGAAGATAGGGCCAAAATTAAAAAAGGTCTTTGTTTGCCCTTTACCGACCCTAGATTTTAGAGGTGGGTAGGTAGGTAGGAAAAATATTTTATTTTATTGTGGAAATTTTAATGTTTTAGTCGAAATGTATTGTTCGTGCGTGGTAATTTCGGCATGTGGTACATTGGGTGGGCGGGTACAGTAAAATAATTGTAAATATTAAAAAGATACAATTAAATGACATGTGGTCGTCAAAAACATGGTTAACATAAGCTTGATCAATTCATAAAAAATTCAAGTTGGTAAAATGAAAGCAAAATTGACACCTTTATGTGGACTTATTTTTAATACTTTAATTATATAGCCCTTCTGTTTTAGTGAGTATGAGCACGAGGCTTCAATAATTGTTGATGAAAAGATTATAAGGGCAACTATGACCATTTTTGTGTCATCCTTTTTTCTAACTTTGGGTTCCAAAGTTTTTCTATCGAGAGGAAGTTATCATAAGGCAAACATAATGAAACAAAAATAGTCATTGTTTTGTAACTAAGAAGAACAAACTGCACACATCGTAGTGTGACATAATGGTGTATGGTCGGGTTTATAACCAAAAAAAAATAATCGATAAATTGAACTACATCGTAGTAGTAATCAACGGTCCATAACCGATAGCCGGGACCCAGGTTGTAACAAAATCCGGGACTTTGGTGGGAAATTCCGGGATCGATAAATTGAACTACATCGTAGTAGTAATCAACGGTCCATAACCGATAGCCGGGATGTAAGAAAATCCGGGACTTTGGTGGGAAAATCCGGGATCGATAAATTGACCTACATTGTAGTAGTTATATATCAACGGTCAATAATGAATAGCCGGGACCCGGATTGTAAGAAAATCCGGGATCGATATTTTGGACTACATGTATATCATAGTTATCAACGGTCAATAACGAATAGCCCGAACCCGGGTTGTATTATACTAAGTACGTTAAGAACTAAACATGTTCATTTCGCAAACTTTAAATTGTTCATCGTTCACAACCTTTCAATTAATTAACATCTGTTACAATCTTAAATTAACATCCCATTAACAATATAAAAAGCATCCAAATTATATTTATTTCACAAACTTAAATTGTTAATCGTTCACACCCCTTCAGTTAACATATGTTCCACTCGAACAATTTTTAAAAAGCGATCCCGGATCCCGGATTTCAGTCCCACCCTGATTATGAGCTTACCACTGCACCAGAGACAGCGTGAACCAGACTCGAGTAAGTGAATACGTTCCCTAGAGTCGAATGCGTCATGCCGGGTTGTTGCGAATTCACTTTGATGAATTTAATTTTGGAATTACTCATTAAACTTGTGATACCGATGCGTTCCATTCCTAATCAGAAACCAAAACATTTGAGCGCTGCAATACGCCCTACTTCTCGACCGCTCTGGTCCTCCTGAACTGATGGTAAAAACGCAACACCGGTTATTGTTACATATTTGAGCGAATGAAATTTTGATAGTTGTAACAGAAAACTGATGCGGATTGTGGGTAATTTCCCTCCTTTCATTGTTCAAATCAAGAACATTATAAATATCACGGACATATATACGTCCGTGTAAATATATGCGAATATGATAGGTGTATATAAAGTTTTTTGAGTGTTCAAATTTTATTTTATATCCCTTCCAATTCTTCGTTTTATTAGCTCGTCTGTTTCAGCAACAGCTTACAGGAAAGTTTTATGACTGCATTTTGTCAAAGTTATGTCCCTTTTTCACTTAGACTTTTGGCTCAGTTTTTGTTTAAGACCCCCTTTTCTCAGATACCAATTTGGATATTTATAAACAAACAACAAAAGTCTTCTGGAAGGGGGGCGGTGCCCAACCCCTCTTATAAAATTGTGTTTTACTTTTTCATCTTTTCTCACAACACAACAAAGACCCTACAACAACAACAAAGGTCTTTGGGTGTGTCCTAATTTTGTTTGAATTCTTAGGGGGACCCCCAACAAAAATATTCTTTGGGACCCAATGCCCCCCCCCCCTATTTTTTTCATTTTCATTTTATTTATTTCTAAACTCACAACAACAATTTCTTCAGGACCGCCCCCCCCCCAAAAAAAAACCCACACAGAAACTGTTCAAGGTATACCTTTGAAACTAAACAGACGAGTATCAGGCACCCCCAGGCGGTGCTATTGTTTCTTATCTTTAGAAGTAGGTCTGTGCTAGGGCAATAAATTAATATTATCTCGTCTATAAATGCATGATCACGGACATATAAACTGTGGTTTATTTGTCAGTGGTTTATATGTCCGTGGTACAGTGAATAAGGCTAAAATCACTAAAGATAATTTCCTCCATACAAGATACAAAGTTTTATTTTAGGTCGGTATTGGTACAAACATTCTTGCTAATGTTATAAAATGTTTGTACCAATACCGACCTAAAATAAAAATTTGTATCCAGTCTAGAGTTTAGCCCCACATTTGCCAAGAATTCCTAGAAATAAGCGACATGTTTATCTAATTAATTGCTCTGCATGGCTTTGTAATTCTTACCCTGGTGTGACCCTTGATAGCCCTTATTTCTTCATGAGAGTTACTGTTCTCTCTTATCAGATTAGAAACAATACTGATGGCTAGTTGGTAGTAGTCAATACATCTAGATAGAGACTGTGAACATAATTCAACTAGTTCTGTCATTTATTTTTTATAAAAAAATCTAATTGTGAATAATAACCACCATTTAACTTATAGTTTTCTTAAAAAGGTGTCATCATGCAGACTTACAGTTATTTGGAGAAAGAATATATGTTCAGTATTCTTGATACAAACATATTTTAATATTCATATCAATCATCATATATGGTTTATTGAAATTAAGACAATAAGTGCTGTATGTCTGTCTCATTAAATCTTTGGTTTGGTTTAATTTAGTCAAAATGGTTATAGATTGGTCAATATTGATAAAATAATTACTCCTAATGAATGCATTAATTGAGATGTAAAATTAAACTTGTGGACAACTTATTAAAGTTATATACAAATGGCTGCAGTTCTTTATTACTCGACAATAATTATAATGTATGCTTTATTTATCAAATACATGTATATATATTTATCATACATATACTATATACATGTACATAATGGTGTAGTGATTTCAAACTACCCCTGTTTCAAGTTACTCCCTGGTAACTTAAAATCGCTTTCATGTTACTGGGAGGTAGGATGATATCAATTTCAAATTACCTCATTCCCTTATTTATGCTTATCTATATACATTTTCCAAGCAAACATTGAAACATTCAAATACCTGACTATGAAATCAAATAATTGAAATTTACCACATAAGCACGATCAGTGAGGGGATAATAAACTACACGGGTGTAACACGAAATCGAGTGTAGATCTACCAATAAACAAGGACCAATCTGTATGCCCCCCTGAGAGAGTGAGGACATAAAAAGACAATCCCAAACTTTCCGTCTTGTAATATACCTACGTACCACGAACATTGAGAAACCTCGCCAGTTGTTTATTTTTTTGGCTTAAGAGATGGTGATCATAAATGAATTGGTTGTATGCTGTGAATCTAGCCATATTGTCACGGTGATTCAGGAGATATGATAATGGCTCTGATCAGTTCTGATGGAAATTCTGGGGCTAAACTCTAAACTGTATCTTGTATCTTGCGGTAATTAATCACTTTCACAGTATGAACCCAGTAAATAGGATTTTGGTCAGTTTCAACACTACAGACATGCAGGCCCGGATCCACCAAGCCAAGTCCCCCCCCCCCCCTCAGTCGGCTGTGGAGTGACATTTTTCTATTCCTAATACAAAATTGTATCCACTGATAAGGTCTAAAGGTTACTACTCTTTCAGCACTTTAAATGCTATACATTGATTCATGGTCGATTTCCTGTTGTATACTACCAGTATAGCCGCAGCAAGTGCTATAAAAATTGGCCCCCTGTTGTGCTCATCGGCCTTGAGACCGTCTAGAAGAATCGTATGCTTTTCACCCTACATCAGTCAGGCGCTTTTAATTTCCATAGCATGCATATATATACATAAGTAGAAAGCGTCTGTAAAACACAGATAATTGAACATCTTACGTAGCAGAGATCTCTCGTGGTGGTGTTTTAGTGATAAACAATTGAAGGGGAGTTGTGAAAAATTGACACCTGATATTACTGAATTCATTAAAGTTTTCTTAAAATAATTTTAATCAATTCAATTATTTATGGAAGGGAATGTAATACTTGGGCCTAACGTTTAAAAAAAAGAATTTTATTTTTTCCAGAATAAGCCTACTTTCATATTTTCACATTTTCTTCAAAATTTGTTTAAAAAACACAATGTAATATACAATGCAATGTACAATGATGATAATCTGACATCAGACGAATATGCATACACTTTAAGGGTAAATCCCATGTGACGATGGTAACTAAAACTAAATGCAAAAAAGTATATTTTCTAACTAAATTGAAGTGGTTAGGATATATCAATGTTTTTTTATCAGATATTAAAAAAGAAATAACAAAACGTAAATATATTCCCATTCTAGTCACTTAAGGCTTATTTTACTTCGCCATCGGGAATCCATACGGCAAGCGCACAGTCTCATAATTTCCCGGGTTACTAACCATGCAGTACAAGCATGTTCTTTGAATTAAATGTAATGTACATTTGCCCCTTTGCAGGGCTCGAACCATGACCCCCTGTTCTGAATGCCGATTCTCTACCACTTCAGTTATTGTCGTTGATAATTATTTTATTTAGACCCCGCAATGCACCAGAAGCCACCATTTCATACCTATATTGTACTGGGGGCTGGTACAGGAAGTGGTGTACCCTGGACATTTGTTAAAATGTTGGTACTGTATGAATTGGTTGTTCTGTATTTTAAAAAAGATAATACTAGTGGAATTTTCATAAATGAGTTCCCATAATTTAGATCCCAAAATGCACCAGAAGCCACCATTATATACATATATTGTACACATTTTCTAGGGGAGATCTCCGGACCCCCCCCCCCTTTAGGGTGGGGTAACTTGTCCTCATGTTTGGCCCCCCAGTCTGGATTTTCTGGATCTGGGCCTGACATGTCACCATGAGCTATCATAACTGCAGGGTGTCTATCCATATTGCTTTGGACCTGAACAATTTCCCATAATGAATGTCCCTTCAGTAACGTACGTACAGCTGTGAGGTCTAAGACAGTCTTATGGTTCGTTTTGTAACTAACAAACTGATAGGGGAGATAATAGTATAGGCTGATCGACTTACCAGAGTTGTGAATGACAAAATAATGCGTAGTGATTCTGTCATTTTCTAAATAAAATAGTTATGTTGACAAAAATTATTTTTGCATGAGCAATAACGAACAGATTTAGTAAAAAGCCTTTGACATAATACCACTTTGCATCATGCTATTGCTGACGCATATTTTAACTTAATCATGAGGAACTATTTCGGTTTTGTGTAAGCATTATTTGAGAAGTTCGGTCGAACGTTTGCCGACGTTGGTTTTCATCCGGTGAAGTCATCGCTTAATATATTCATCCAATCAAATTGCCAGGATATTACAGCAACAACCAACCAGTATCGTGAACTCGAGCAAAACGTAGTCAGTACGTTTCGGCTCGTATATAAAGAGCAGTGCCGCACTTCTTTTTTTATATCGAGACATTCTTTGATGGGAAAGGCGGATATTAAGGTCATCGATATACCACGATTTGGTAGGGTTTATATCTATGATACGTACATTCAAACTTGTTGATCTAATTTAAGGTTTTGACGAGCGTTAAACTAATCTAGTATCAACGTGAAAAGACGATAATATTGACTTAGAATTACATTCGATCTGTAGATAAGACCGTCGTTGTTAACATTAATATTTATGCTAAGATGGAAGATTTTCATTTTGCTCCTTGTTTCTCAGATGAGCTGATGGACGAAGATATTCTGAAGTGTGACGTTGCGTTCGGCGTAGATCTAGCTGATCCAGTGTTTTCTTGCAAAGAATCGCCAAGTCATCAGTCTGACAGCGGGTGTTCAGATATGAGCGAAGATAGGTCAGTATCTCCAGGTATTGCAGGTTTTCTGTCTCCTGTAGATGAAAACTTGTTTGATTTTGATTCAGTTAAAAGTGTTGAGGAATTGGATGAATTCAGCGAGGAATTGGAAAGTTATTTAACTACACCTATTCAGAAAGTTGATGTCGAACTGTCTAATCTTCATACACCAGAATTGCCTTTAGACGAGGAAAGTCTCCAAGTCAGTTTTCCAATCAGCAGCCCTGAGATTAATGTTGATGATGATAATGAAGATCCAGATTATCGGCCAAGTAGCAGAGTGATTCAGTCAAAGGCACGGATTCGTAAACCAGTCTTCGACCATTGCCCAAACGCTTCAGTGATAAAAGTTCCAGCCAGTTCTACTTCAAACATTAAGAAAGTGGCTGATGTAAGAGTGTTATCAGGTATTAAGTCTTCTTGTAAAATAAATAATACTCCTGCTATTAAAGTTGTGAAAGTTATTAAAACTGCAGCCAAACATAATCAGGACGTTGACAATCAAATACTTGAGGCACTTGATGAGAGAAATAAGAAGAATGCTGTTCAGGCTAAAGTTAATCGGGACAGGAAAAAGGCATACATGAAAAGCCTTGAAGATGAAATTGAACTGTTGAAAAGTGAAAATGTTTCTCTGAAACAAAATGCCTCAAAAACTGAACATGAAAGACAAGAACTTACTGAAGAGGTTGCATATCTTAAAAGTGTGCTGGTCAATCAAAGTGCTATTTCAGGACTTCTTAAGAACATTGGCAATGTTGAAGATGTTAAACTTACCTCTTCAGTCAATCGTAAAAGAGCTGCCAGTCAAGACCATGATTATGGGTCTGCCAAGCGTTCCAGATCATCTGGGAGCAGAACAGCTGGAGTGTGTCTACATGTTGACAAGGGAATCGTTTCACTTGAGTTTTGTTCAAAGTGTGCCACCATGGCTAAGTGTACTGAGCAGGATGAGAATGCTTGAGGTGTAGTATGTAAAGGATCAACAGGGCCAAATTACTGAGATTTTATCCTTGAGAATGTAGCATTCCCGTGACCTTGACAAACTAAGACATGAGAGGAATGGTAAGATATGCAGGTCAGGATGACGAAGAACAGTGATTAATTTTGTATAAACTATTCCATGTATGTGTTAATGTAAAAATGAGAGCTTTTAAAATAATATTGTACATAATTTGGCATATTTTCAGAACTTACATGAGTGTAATTTGTTATCATGATTGTCATGTAATGTGGTAAATACAACTTGTAAGTATTGTTTTAGAAGTTCTCATTTAATAAACAATGCGCAACTCTGTGTTAGTTAAGAAAATGAAGCACTTTCTAATCTCAATGTCTTAGTTATACATTTTAGATGGAGCTGAAATGATGTGCGTGTTGGAGAATTGAGGCGATGTTGGTCGTTTCTTGGGCTGTACCTTAAGCAGAGGGTCGTTGCACATACCTGACCCTGAGGTCATGCGCCAAATGTGGCTTTGACATAAATTCGGTAAGGTCCCTTGCATGTTGATGACGTTACTTGAATATATTCATTTTTTTCTGGTTTTAATAAATTCACAACTTTGTCATAAATTGATGGTGTCTTCATCGTTCAATGAAATTACTACATGTGATCCGTCTTTTCGGATTCCACCAATGTTGGTTAGTCAATAAATTTTATTAG
Source organism: Mactromeris polynyma (assembly GCA_032209605.1). Lineage (NCBI taxonomy): Eukaryota > Metazoa > Mollusca > Bivalvia > Venerida > Mactridae > Mactromeris > Mactromeris polynyma. The sequence continues at coordinate 293,782 of JASFXZ010000073.1, read as the reverse complement.
TCTAAATTTATACTGTTAATCATTAGGAATTGGACCATTGAAAATACTTTTTGTTTGTGAACACGAAGTGTTGCTTACCATTGTGTAGTTGTTTAATTGTATATATTTTTTGGCCTGTGTATACTTATGATTATATTTTGTTTAACAGAAATGCCAAGTCTTGAGAATGGTAGTCCATCCTGTTGGAGCTGTAAAGTCAAGATTTTAAGGGGAATGGAGGGTAGTATATATGTAAGGTGGTAGAGCCGCAGGAGAGAACTTGACAAATTGCTTGTTCTTGCTGCTTTTTGGGCTCCTTATGTATTAGAAGTGTGCGCAAATGTGGCACACCAGTTTGAAGTTGTATGATCACTGATGTTTATCCCATGTTAATTTGTGTAGATTTTCATTACAGAAATGTCGCGGATCCAAAAGATCTTATATTGATTCCATTCATCTTTTGTATGATCATATATTTTGATAATGCATGTAATGAAATCAAAATCGTCTGCACTTTTATCTGGTTACAATAATATGATAAAATATGCACTGATGATTATGGAGTGATGGCAGAACATTGAGACTGTACCTAGCAATACTCTGTGCTGTATTTATAACAATGTACACTATTGATCATGATGTGATGAATTTTGTTTATGATTGTGCTTCTTTAATCAGTTTGTTTGTTACTTGCAATGTAATAAATGGAATCCAAATGTTATTCACTGTCCATTGTTTTTTATACTGGCAGTGCCAGATTGTCTTTGTTCTTTTGACACTCTTTTTCAGTTTGGCGATCTAGAGTATCAGAGTGAATGAACTGTCGAGAATGATGGCCCGTCAACTTCAAAATGTTCACAGGTAGAAGGATTTGTCATCGAATTATTCATCCACTTGCAATCCAAGTCATTTCTTTTAATTTACAAGATTTTACAATGTGAAAAGTAAAGGTAACAGTAACCCAGTAGAATATGTTATAATAGTCTGATTAAGTTATTCAGAAATTTTCTTTCCAATGTATGTGTTCAAAACGAAACCATATTCTTTACTATGAATTTTGGTTCTGATATTCTGTTGGATTCATCCTCTAGGCTTCAACAAGTTGACCATGATCTGTGGGGAATGTGATGCATGTTGGATTTAAGTTTGCATGTTCTTGTGTACCTGCAACACATCTTTGCTTATATAATTATTGTTTGTTGGGATATTTATGTGACTTGCTTGGAAACTTTGTCATAGTGCTTGTGTTGATTTGTGTGTTTTCAGTACACTTTAATTCCAGTTATAAATGAAGGGACATGCATGTCTTGCAGGAAAAGGATTGGTCGATCTTAAGCTTCATGTGGGCTCATTATGTATGTTCAGATGCCTGCAGCTTTCTGGTGTGCAGTATTTTGTTAAGATTACTGGTGATGGTTTAACATTCTATTAATAGCATGTTTATCACACAATTGGGTCCAGATGGATTGTCTTTGTATGTCAATCTTTGCTAGCACAACGAAACAAACGTTTTATGGAAAGTCCATCAGTCTGTCGATTACAATTGAAGAATCCGCACAAGTTGACTCTTTGATCATAGTGAATATTGATACATCTTTGTAAATCATATTGCCTATGACTTCCATTCAAAGTTTTCATTCTATTGTTTATGTCATGAAATGAATAACCTACTGGCCTATATCTTGTCTATGACTGCAACATTCCATATATCTTGAGAGTGGTATTTTTTCAAATTTGTTGTCGTGCAAATAAACTGCTTCCTCTCTAAAGTCTCTTGCACAATGATTAGCTGAGGTTTGTTTGTTGGATGTCGCATGTGATCCTGAAGCCAATCAAACTGATATCGTCCATTCATGACCATGCTCGTCAAAAGATCTGGATAGTTTAGTCTTTCATTAATACAACTATGGTACAAAATTCATCTATTGTGATACCATTTAAAAGGGCATGCTCCTGACTGCCCCATTTGATCTGGATATGTTAAAAGAAAGTGACAAGAAATGTGTGGTAATTATTCATCATAAGTACTTGCACTATGATTAGAAGTGATATCCATAGTGGTAAGGAACTTTCGGCAAATATCTAGTCGAGCTTGGTGTTTTGTAGAGCTCATTGTGGAGATCTTCAGTGCATCAGCTGGTATATTATTAGTTATACAGGTTGTTGACAGGGTATATGGGGGGAATATAACCTGTTTGGTGCCATATAACCGGAGGCGTTAGCCGAGGGTTATATGCATCGCAGACAGGTTATATTCTCCCATATACCCTGTCAACAACCAGTATAACGAATTTATAATACTGCAAATCCGTGTTTTCATAAGAATTTAGTTAAACAAGCAATGTTTCGATGCCTAGCTTTAGATCAAAGAATAAGATCTGTGCATTTTTGCTTGTTTTGGGTTCATAAAATTGTTGAGAGTGTTTTAGTAATGTATAATATCCGTTGTTAAAACGTATTGCTTTTAAAATATTTCGGAAATTACTTGCTGTAGGTCAAATTTATTTTATTTCACTCACTTTATATTGCCTGAAAATTAATTGCATTACCCCTTAAGGTACCTATTAACACATGGTTAAGCGCGCGATTGCACTCTAATTTTTATTTTCAAGCGTCGGATCACATGGACTTTATGGAGCTGAATTTGGCTCCAACCTTAAAAAATCTATCGTTTTGAATATTTATACAAGCGCACATGTAATCGTTTCAATATTTATTGAGACATGTATGAAGATCAATTGTCAATTTCTAATAACTTGCAGACATCAAGAGATAAAAGTTTTCGAGTCGAGTCGTCGGCGAAAATGGTCGCGAGGCGCATGGAGGGGAAATTAGTTTGCACGTCATATACCCTGTCGGCGCCGTGTATATAGAATAGTATACGCGAGCCTTTGACCAATGAAATTACTGGATTTTTATTTGCAGTATTATAAATATATATATATGGTAACAGTTGTGCTTATGTCTTTCTTAACAACTTGGTGTCTCACTGCTCGGGTCCTTGTAGCTTGGATTCTACGTTTTATTTTAATGGGGTTGTTACAAGTACTTAAGTTTTCTTGGTGATTTGGTGGACTTGTACATGAGGTATATTTCATCTGCTTGGAATTTCTAGGTTCCGGTAGTACACTGAAATTCCCATGTACCCAAGGCAGTGGTGTTTTGTGATGTTGAAGTCTAGATGATGTCAATGTAACAGAAACTCGTACAAACTATTGAAGCTTCATATAGCATTTGAATAGTTTAAGATAAACCGTTTATTTATGGTTAATGTGCTTTTACTATAAAATAAGTGGTGTGGAAATATGTTGATAAATCCTCCTACAATGTGAAAAGGGGCGTACTGGTTATTCCATGCACATTGATGGTATTAGTTGGTCTGAAAATTGAGACCAGGGCCAGTATTCACAAACGTTTTTAAGACTGAATCTCGGACTTAGACTTTAAAATTGCAAAAATCAAATTTACAAGCATTTCGTTTGCATTATATTTAAAAGGATAAAATTTTGCCTGAATATGTCTTGTTACTCATTCTACACTTTTGCCATGTTTTATTAAAATATAGTGTGTAACAATAACGAAGGAACAAAATGAAAATTTACCATTTTAAAGCCTAAGTCTGAAATTCGGTCTTATAGGTTTGTGAATACGGGCCCTGTTGGACAAATTTCATCTTTGCACAATCCAGGTTTCATGTTATGTCTTTACCGAGATCTGTCTTGTATTGTGGAAACGTAATGCTGCCAATTATGAGGCGTTTCTTTTATCTTTCTGGCACAGTAGAAGTTGTGTAATATCTTGAATCGGACAAATTCAGTTCGAGACATTCCTGTAACTTGGAATAAATAAAAGAAACATGCACATCAGACAACTTGTACATAACTTGCATAACTTAATGACATAACTCTGATCATCATGAATGAGTCCATGAGTAATTCATGAATGAAAGGGTATTGCTACAGTGTAATAAAAGTCGGCTATTGTGACACATGTACTATACTCTTGTGAATTTGGAATCCTTAATGATAATATTTCCTATAGTTCAATTTACTTATTAATTGTGGACTGACTGCAAATTCATGTCCAAGCTTTTGGTAAAAAATGCTTAAATTTTGGTTTTGTTCACGAGATACAAGTTATCATTTCAAACAAATTCTGTTTGTACCAAGCACGTGTATTTGTGTATTGTATGTATCCATCGTGACTGCCCTTTAAGTATATTAACATATTTTTTAGAGTAAATTTCTGTATAAGTCTAGTTCAGCATTGGGTCCTGTACCACTGCATGTGAATGGGTTGATAAAGACAGGTTGGTACCTGCAATATATCGCTGTAATGCATTTGACTTGATCAGTGTGAATACTTTCAGATAATTTCAGATGTTTAATGCCATTTCAAAACTTAGAAACTGATTTGAGGAAAGTTTCCTGCAGACCGCAGTGCAAAATTGTTTCTGAACAAAAGTTGTGATCTGAAGTGCGCTATTTGAAAAAGTTTTGCATACAAAAAATAAAATCATAAAATTTCTGCCTAAATTGTCCCCAGCATAACAATGAGTTGTGTGATTAGTTTTTAATTTTTCATTCACATTCAATGACATAAAATATCACTGGTGTGGAAATGTGGACCCTTGCAATTTTTAGTAGTATTATTGTAGTCCAATGAAAAAAACACTACATGAATCGGACTGGGTCCTCCTGTGTCTTGTTAATATTTTGCTATATTTAGGGTTATATCAGATTTAATAATCTAGTATCTTCTGGTTATCAGATCTGGACCATCTTCAGAATCATAGTACAGTATTCCCTGCATATTGACAATAAAAATTACCTCCCTTGGCTGGTCAAAGTTAAACGAATATACTTCAACGTAACAACCAATTTTCATAGCGATGTTTGTTAAAACTTTTGCTTCTATAATATCTGGGCAGGAATTTTTTAATCTGTGAATACAACTATACCACAAAAATATCAAATGTTATGTGTACAGATCTGAGAACGTGAGCAAATCTCACCAAAATTTAATATTTTGAACATCCTATTAAAATGTAATATGTAGTCACATGATCTATGTGGAACTGACTGTTGTAGTAGGGTTACTCCTTTCAGTTTAACATTAGAGAGCGTTATGTCTACATGAACTTTCAATTCCAAAATGGACATAGGGCATTTACTGAAACAATGATGCAAAGAATATATCTAGATATGAGCTAGGTCGCACATCTCGACCTAACAATGAAAACAATATTTTAACTTGTTTGAGGGATCTCCAAATAACATTTCATAATTGTGGTGCAATGAACTTGAATGTACAACACAATGTTCCATATCTTAAATATAGTAGACGTAACACAACACCTCGTCTTAAAATGGACCGAATTTGTCAAATAAGAGCGAAATGACACCATTCTGAAATTTGATTTTCTCAAAATAGTTGTTTTGGCAGTTAGCTCAACCTAATATTAAGACGGCAATATCACAACGCTAATAAAAAAGCAAGTTTGTCGGTTACATATTATCAACACTTTATCACAAATTCATCATTATATTTGAACATCAATTGCCAATTTTAACACCAAAACTTGAGTGATAGTATAATGAGATATTCCATGGCCGATTTTTTTTACATTGAAGGTTTCATGTAAAAAAAGGCAGGAAAAAGACAAAAACAGTGTACAAAGACATATTCTGTGTCTACACATTAGTTATCCTGTTGTCATTCATAAAATCTGGCCTAAATTTATGTTGCACAACATATGATTATCCTGATAAAAGAATTGGCTAAATATGCCAACAACACTTCAACCTGTAAACAGAACTTCAAATGTAATGGCTCCTTAAATCTGCATCATTATTCCATGTAGTTAATACTTTACAACACATTGGCTCCAATTATGCCACAAGTTCTACATGATTATTTATATGTGATAATACCTAATACATGTACAATCATTATATCACCAGCAGGAGTTATCCTTTCCTGAATCATAATGGACAAGATTGTTCAGCAATTAATTATACAATTAAAATATACATCGCTATTTGTAGTAAGCATTAATAGCCCGAGCTATGACAAGTCTTCGAACTTCACTTGTTCCAGCTCCAATCTCATAAAGTTTGGCATCTCGTAAAAATCTGCCTGCAGGATAGTCGTTGATATAACCATTGCCCCCTGAAAAAATAAACATGATTGTTTGCATCTGGTTTATGTTGTTTTACAGCATTTTTTCAGTCTTATAGGGCAGTCAGTTGACCTAATCAGTTCAGGAATTAATTACCAACCAGTACTAACTTGCTCTTCCGCAAGCAACTGACGACTTTTTCACATGTAGAGGACATGACCGTAGCAATGGAAGAACATAACTTGGCCAACCCGGGAAACAAAGCAAAATAAATAAGTTGTCAGACAGACCATATTGTACAATATTAAACCCTTAAAATTTTCATTGGTGCTTTTCTGGCAAAATGATGCATCTAAAACATAATGTGTTAATTCATACATGCACAATCACCTGATCATAAGACATAAGTTACACACTTCTTTTTCCGAGACGCTCAAATTTTTTATTCATTATTTAGTGCAGCTACATAAAAGATAAACTAGAGGCAAACATACAAAGTATTTACCATTCATCTGCATAGACTAAGTCGTTGCCTTAAAGTCGAGATGATAATTGAATTAGGATATACAAACTGACACTTAGATGCTGATTGAGTAGTTGGGGGGAAAAGTACATCAATTGATAAGAGATGTAGAAAGGCTAGGTAAAGATGTGCATCTTGTACATACCAAGAATTTGTATTGCATCCAAAGCTACTTTCGTGGCAGCTTCCGCAGTATACAATATCACAGCAGCACAATCCTAAACAAAAATCCAGCGATATATGGCATGTTATCTTGTTACATAAATCATATATTCCTCTGCCAGCTTGAACAAAATAGAGCATGTAAAAAGATTTGCCTAAGTTATCTTACAAATGAATTATATTGCATGTGTCATTTGAAATGATAAAAACTTCTAACACAAAATTCAAATGAGGAATGCAAACAATTGAATTAAAAAGGAAAACAGATGTTTGTAAAACATTATGACCTTGACCCTGTGACCCCAAAATCAATAGGGTTCCTCTGCTACCCAAGATGAATGTTTGAACCAAGTTTGAGGATGATAGGTCAAGGGGTTCTTAGGTTATTGATTAGAAACGAAAAGGTTACGGACCGACCGTCATGTGCAAACCAATATGCAATCTCTTCTTCGAATGGGGGCATAATAAACATACTACGTAGGAATTAAGAAACATCCAGTTAGTTTGGATTTTGCATTAGTCAGTACATGCCTGTATATGGATATATAAGATAATACGTACATTAGGATTAATGTTCCCAGCATCCAATGCCTTGGCAACATTGTAGACGTAGGATCTACTAGCACAGAGGGTTGTGTACATATCTGCCATTTTTGCCTGGATCATCTGTAATTAGTAACAAGAAGGGATACAATTTAAATGAGTTTTCATAGCTCATTTTATCCTGTAAGTCAATTTTGGTATAACAAACTCTATACCCAGTGCTTAATGTTTCTACCTACAAGTATGTTATCAAGAAAATACATCTAACTGCATAAGCCTTTGAAAAGAACACGTGATTTTAGTTGACACAATATTCCCAGGTATGGCCTGTTTCAATTGTTCTAATATAACACCAATACCTAAATAACAAGAATATTTCAAATAATAAATAAAGCACTTGCCTGATAATGACCAATCTTTGACCCAAATGCTTCACGATCGTGCGCATATTTGAATGCTACATCACAACATGCTTGCATTATTCTGAAATGAAAAATAGTTCAATTTGTAACATGACCATTACAACTGCAATACATAAATGAGTTTAAGATTCAAAATAACAGTCAACGAAAATATACAAATGAGACAATTGTAGATACATTGTATATAAGAGAGTGGTTGTTACATAAGCATATTCGGGTTGGCTTGGGTAAACAATTCATCAGTAAATTTGAACTTAATTAAAATGGGTAGCAAATTACAATATCATTACATATAGTATATGATTCAACAATTTTTGAAAAAAAACAACAAGTGAATTACCAATTCAACTCTCTACACCTAATTATATATGAGACTCCAGAGTTCAAACAAATGTTGCATATCTTCCATGTCACTGAATAATTCACTGTATTATTACCAGTAATCTCATGAATCAGTGCATCACTTAGACCTACTTATAATAAGTTTCCCAATAAATTCAAACATATATGTATCCTAAAGACAGATGAGGAAACAGCTTTTTCAGAATACAAGTGCTTTTACATAATTTGTTAACATTGGGTCCTGTGACTTATTTTTTAAATATCTTGCTTAAACACATATCTTCACTCTTTATTCTCCCTATTATAGACTGAAATGATGATAAACAATGACCCTCACAGTGTGATGTTTACACTAGATCAAGCTGATGAAACTTGTTCAAAGACTTAAATAATTGAAATTACATAAGCCTGTATTTGATTGCTTCCATGAGAAATTCTGACTGAACAGTGACTGATGAGTGGTCTAGTTCATATATTGTGTGCAGATAACATGAACACACAAAGGCTTTATAAAAACAGAACGATAAATGACCTAAATGGTGATCAAAATGACATTTCTGAAGCAGACCAAATGGAATAATTGAGAGCAATTAAAGAAATATCATCAGCATATTTGGAATAATTGAGAGCAATTAAAGAAATATCATAAGCATGAAAAGAGCATCTGTTTTGGCAAGCAAACTTACCCAAGGGGTCCAGATGCAAGAACGCATCTTTCAATATCTAGGCCACTCATCAACACATATACACCTCGGTTAAGATGGCCCAGCGTTTGGGAAGCTAGCAGAAATAGGGAACAAAGTTCATTATAGGAACAAGTTTAACATTGGTTTGTGCTTTTTAGCAATCTACTTTGGCATTATGAATATCAAACATGTGATATATACTGAAAATATACATGGACTATCAGCTTAGGTCACAACTTGTCACTGACTAAAAGTTAAAACCAGGAACATTTATCTAATGGGTGCAAAAAGGCTGAAGTATTAGTAAAGTTGAATTTTACTCTAGCTAGTCTAGAATGTTGAAAACATTCCAGGAATATGTTTCTTTTGAAACATCTTGATATATGTTTGTATCAATTATAAGCATGCACATGGCTATATGGTGTGTGGACTTGCTGGGTTATACAAATCTCAGATTTTGAGACTTGTCAAGTAATTGAATTTTCCCAACAGATGTACATAAAGTGTTATTTAACAAAACTGATACAAAAAACTTTGGATTGGGTTGCTGTCAAAGATGGGTCACAGTAAGTAATGACCAAAGAATATATGGCAGATCTTGAACAGATTTAACATTTCAGATATAAATATAAGAGATGATCTTGCACATTTACTGTCAGTCTCCATGTATCAGCATTGTAAATCAAATGTTTGATATTCAGTTAGACATTTCACAGTGAGAGGGGTGTATTTAACATACATATACACAATATATCTGATTACGAGGGTTTCAACAATTTTAACTACAAGATGATTTTTGGGCACAAAACTGTAGTAACTTCTTGAACAACACAGTTAAAACAGTTTTGCTTCAAACCCTCGAAATGCTAAACATACTTTCCAACTCATATGAGCTACAAGCATCTAGCATTGCAATACAGTGTGACGGAGAAATTTTCAAGCAATTATTACCAGTACTTATTAATTTGCACAAGATACTCTATCTGGCTACATATTTGTATTGGCCAAAGGTATTAATTATAATATAACGCCAGAATTATGGTAAATTTCAATGATAAATTATATAATCAGGCTAGACACAACAACTCAGTCATAAGAATAGTGTACACATATGTTTAGCAGTCTGTAATGTTCTACATTCAATGAAATATGTTCAAAAGGTTATGACAGAGATTATTTGGGAATGTAATAGCAGTAATAATTGGCTCAAGATAAGTGTATGTGAAGCTAGTGTTCTAAAGTATTAATGTAAAAAATACAGAAATTTTGAATCAGTCGACAATACACGAATAGAATATTTGCTTTAATATGGCATAAAAATTGTGCTCACCCCACAGGACCGACTGCACCAAGGCCTCTTTCAACATCTAGTCCCGACATTAATACATAGACCCCACGCCCAACACCACCTAATACTTGACTTACTGTAATGAAATTAAGAACACTAATTATAACTTTAGGTTGCCATCTGTCATTTTGCCTTTTCAACATACGATAATGAATGGTTTCAGCTATGAGTTTTGCATGGATAAATATCACAGATGTTGCATGGTATGACAATAAACAAGCACAAAAGGACCACGAGAAATGGAAATGAGAACAATCAAACCCTGTGTAAATTAGACTCCAGCTTGACCACAATTTCATGTACTTGTATGAAAGAAACATTAGGAATAGTATCACAGAAATGACACAATTACAGGACATAACTAGGATGACGTCCAACTGAAAACGCATTAACCAGGGTTTTCCCCAGGACCCATTTTGGGAATTATAAAAACTGAAGGTCAGTTTAATGGGCACTTTAAATACTACTAGATTAATAGTGCAAATGCTGGAGTGATATTGAGAAATTTTAATATTGAAAAGAACAAGAAAGTTGAAGAATGAGCACAAAGAATATATCTGAAATGCAGACAGCACAATTGTTTTTGCGGACCCTCGGGACGCATGATCAGTTGTAAATGTGATCCCTAGGTGCAAGAACTGTGTCAGTGAAGCAGAAACCTTTGTCTGGGAAATTCCTGATTACCTACTGACAGTAATATTCATTTTCACCAAAAATTAAGACCAAAAGAAATAAATGAAATATAAATGCAGCACCGATTCATAGCCACACCAAAGTTTGTCATACCATACACAACTGAACTATTTATCATTTATCATAGAACAAAGCTCACCCTACAGGCATTGATGCAACTACACCCCTCTCAATGTCAAGACCAGACATCAATACATAAACACCTCGGTTCTCTGACCCTAATACCTGAGAAACTGGGATAAAAAACTGTACATGTAAATACTAATCACATCTTATTACTAATGCACCATGTACACACATATTACATATAAAGCAACAATAATGCATATGTATCAACCTGTAAAGAGTTGAATACTGCATCCACTTAGCCAGATTCTTCAAACCAACAATTTTCAGGAATCAGTTGTGGTTTAAAGTAGCAATAGAAATTGTATGATTATACCACAGAACTGAATGTCATATATTTGCTCAGTTGTAATAAACACTCCATTATCAGCAATTGTCACAACGACATCATATATAAATATGCTAAACTTTTGACAGGTATAAAAAAGTACGAATCAATTAAGCTTATCATTTTAAGAAATAAACTTAAGCATGGATAAGCGACACTGTTAGAGACGCAACAGCAACATTTTTGGAGGGAACAATAAGACAATTAACTAGCATTTAAAAAACGTTAGAACATATCAAGCACCTGGTACTTTACAATCCTGGAAAATTAATTCCGATGTGTTTGATCCTCTCATGCCAAGTTTGTCCAGTTTTATACCAGTACTGAATCCTTCCATGCCCTATAAAATATGTATTGTTTTTATCTATAAAAATACTTATAATTCAAGTCAGTTGACACTTAAACAGTAGTAGAACAAACAAATGAACAAACATCATTAAAATTTCATTCTCCACCTGAATTTACAAAATGACATTTAACATACAAGAAGGTATGAACTATATGTGTCTTGAATAATTTATACCGTAACTGAAAACTTACATGTAATATTGTGGAAACAAACACAGGATTCTTCTCCAAAAAGTTTGTTACATTAAATTATAGCATTTCCCAAGTGAAAGGATTTTAACAACTTTGCTGAATTCAAATTTTATAGTCTTAAGAGAAATACATACGGACTAGAAACGAAACTCAAATTCTACCCTAAGTTTACCTTTTCTATCAGAAATGCTGTAATGCCATGTTGAGGTTTGTCTGTATCAAAGTTTGTTTTTGCATACACAACAAGCACATCAGCATCTGGTCCATTTGTTATCCAAAACTTACTTCCGTTTAATACATAATGATCACCTGAAATTTTAAATTATAAATAAGTAAGGCTGTAATATATGTTATTAACTATGATTGTGAATATTTCAACTAAGTACAGAAACAATTATAGATGTGTTTTTGGATATTCTAATACATAAAAACATAATCTCAGATCAAAACTTACCTTTTTTATCAGCCCTTAATTTCATAGACACAACATCTGACCCTGCATTTGGTTCACTCATAGCTAAAGCCCCAACTGTGTTTCCTGCAATAAGCTGCAAGTAAATAATTACAACATCAGACATTATGCAATCAAAGCAAATGCTAAGAAAGAAACTACAAGTGTAAGAATTTCTGTCATTTATCATACTACGTAGACACCTAAAGGTAACTAATTACACAAGGCCTAAAATAATTGTATTTACTCATACCGACTCAGCTCAGCCAATGAATATAACAACTAGTAGGGATAAACACAGGAAGTACTGAGATGTTGAACATATGTGCATGAACTAATAAGGATATTTATAAGATCCTTTGAAGCTCCAAACAAAGACAGCGAAGTGACACTGCCTATAAGTACAAGTAATATACGACAGAAGTCACTGTGGTCATAGGGTAGAGTTCCTGACTGAAAGGTCCGAGTTTGTTGAAAGTATTGGTTAATACCCAGCATACATAAAGAGTGATAGATATAAAGTTGAAATTGTTTCATACTAGATGTAGAATAAATACTAATAGTAGTATGGTTAATTAAAATTTAGTGCTACTAAACACAGAATTAGCCTTGTGTGTCTGACCAGATGGATTAAAAATCAATAATTCATGTAATTTATTTCATAATTTGACAATACACATACAAAGAAGTAAATTTCCAGTTAAAGAGTGGTATTCTTTGGCAAATTCTTTTTACGAAACTATTTAGATATGTAGAACCTATAGTAACATCAATGATAAAATCAGCATTTTCTTCTGAATGAGTCAACATATGATATACAAGTGCATGTTATACATACATCAGGAAGATATTTTTCTCTCTGTTCTTCATTTCCATTCCTTACAATCTGATTAAGGCAGAGATTAGAATGAGCTCCATAACTAAGTGCAATACTGCCAGAGGCACGAGAGAATTCCTCCATCACAATACAATGTTCTAAATACCCCAGTTCACTACCACCATATGTCGCTGAAATAGTAAAACACAACAATAAAATGAAAATGAAGCATCAAAACGCTCAATATGTGTTATAATAAAGTCTCTAATGTGCAACAGTTAAGACCAAAGGCAAATCATGTATTGACAAAATATTTAATATGTCACAAACACAAAAATAATCATTTAATAATATTACCACTTTTCAAAATAGTTTCGCTCTACTCAGCTTCACTGACTGATAATGTATCTTTGACAATGAGTATTATTGACAATAACAAATTTAAAATAACTAGAAATTATCAGCAACATGTTTATTCCATTAAAAAAGATAGTGCAGTTCTACATACAAATAGATTCAATATTGACTTGATGCGTCAATAGGACACCAATTACCCCACTATGGGCTATTCAGTAGAATGCAAATACTTTGTTTGTAAAGGCTAAATAATTTGAAGCAATATGAATTAAATTAATCCATCCTTTCAAGAGTGATTAATTGAAAACCAATTCTTCAAGTACAAAAAATGCCATTACTTGTCCAAAAATTGGCAAATTGTAACTGAAATCAAACTAGCCCTCTATTTTATTACAATGTGCTTATGTGCCCAATATAAATTGAATCCATCCTTTCATGAGTTAATGTTTGGAAAACGCTTTTTAAGTCGATAACTCCTCACAAATTTGGTTGTTTGTAGCTGAAATCAAGCTTGGCCTGTATTGTATCCTATGCTTATGTGCTGACTTTGCATTGAAACCATCCATCTTGTCAAGATTTATTGATTGGAAATCAATTTTGTGTTTCGAGAAAGGGCCGTAGCTATTCCAAAAATTGGTGAATTGTGATTGATATCTGTATTTTATTATCCTAGGATATACGTATGTGCCCAATATGAATTGAATTCACTTATCCTTTCAAGGGTTATTGATTTTTGGCACAGACAGGAGTAAAACTTTATGCCCACTCCATTCTAAGAAATGTACCTGGAGCAGTTATGCCATGAAGACCTAGTTCTCCACATTTCTTCCAGAAATCCTGCAAAAATAAAAGTGTTTCAATAAGGCTTTGCTTCACTTAACAAACAACAGCAAACAGTCACACTCTAGGTGAGAGCATAATTGAACATCACCAATAGGTAAAAACTTCAAAGGAGGCAAATATATAATGGAGCAAAAAGAATAAGAACTGTAGTTCTACTTACTGCCAATCATAAACCAAAAGCAAAATATATACTTTTACAAAAAATGTACATGTTTTTAGCAAGGTTAACCACATAATACATTCAAAGACTATCAAACAATTTTCAACAATTTCATTTTAAGTCATTTTAGTACTGTAGAGAAACTTACTCTCATCCCTGGAAATGAATTAGATTTGTCAATTTCATCTGCTTGTGGAGCCAATTCCTTTTGTGAAAATTGGAAAACAGTTTCCCTTAGCTGGAAATAAAATCATACATTTATTTCAACAATGTTTGGTTTGAAAGAATTTGACATGATAACCTCAACAGCTAATTTTCTCTTTACTGATGGATTACCAAGTGGTGTGAACAAATTTAAAGTGTTGGACATTCATGGAGGTCGACCGTTCAAACCCTTGCTGAGGAATAGATGACACAACCTTATAAAAAACTAGTATTGGCTTTAAACTGGAAGCAAAGTCCAAGGCCCAGTTAGGACTTCTATCAGATAATTGATGTATAATAATTATGAATGTAAAATCAAAAAGAAAAAAAAGAAAAAAGGGTCTATGACCCTGCATGGCACTCATTTGGCCGATTTTATGGTCTTTTATAGGCCATGACATATCTTATTTCCAGAATGACTCATCCAATCAAACGTAGTGTTAGTGTTAAAAAATGCCACACTTCCAGTGACTGTGTGACACTTGTAAATGAGTACGAACCTACTGTATGATGCAATACCTCTAAATACATGTTCTGCATTTTCCTTAATGCAGAAACATGTGCTTATATATTGACATCATATTGAAAAGTGCGAAGTCATCCATGTCAGCACTAAACGTAACATCCTCCAAACTCAGTACACCATCCATGGAAAAACCCTCTCCACAACAAACTCAGCAAAATACCTTGGGAGTATCCATCTCTCCTGACCTATCATGGTCAAATCATATTAACAACATCACCAAGAAGGCAGACTCAACTTTATCAGAAGAAACATCTCTTCATGTCCACCAAAAGCTAAAGCAAATGCTGACCGTACATATGCACATCCAAGCTTGGAGTATTCATCATCCGTCTGCGCCCCATATACAGACTGCCTTATAAAATTGAAATGGTTCAGCGTAGGGCAGTGCGCTATGTCAAACATTACTACTCAAGGACTAGTAGCATCAACGACATGTTGTCAGAGCTTAAGTGGGAAACCCTCCAGTGCCGCAGAAATGCAGCCTGGGTGACCATGCCATACAAAATATTGCATAACCATGTCAACATCATAACCCCCCCCACTTATACCATCAAGAATCTCCACAAGGGGTCACAGCTAGCAATTTATCCAGCTTTCGGCAAGGAAATCAGCCTATTTACACAGCTTCTATCCATCATCCATCCATCTCTGGAATCGTCTGTCCTCAAAAGTTGTCAGCCAGCTCACTCTCTACGGGTTCATTCGGCCCTTGTGAGACTGGGAGGCATCTAAACACTTAACAGAGAACTGTTTTTAACCGGTTATTTATTTATTCAATGTGTACAAATGAATGTTTTTAACAGGGCTCGAATTTAAGCACTCGCCACTTGCAAAATGCGAGCTGTATTTTAAAAATGCGAGTTGAGATTTCTTAAGCTGGCATTTTATGCGAGTGGATTTTAAGTTAAGAACATAACTGTTATATTTAATTTGATTGGATTCCAAAATAAAAACATATGTTCAAGGTAAAACAAACTAGTTTTAACCTTTCTTTTGCTTCTCGCCATATTACCCCCATAGCAACAGGTTGTCAACAGCATGTATACATGTTTACATAATGAGTAGACTGCGACTAGTTTTATCGATCGCCCACTCACTCTATAAACTAATAAAAGTTTAAACCGTCAACAACTTAAATGAGAAGACTGCGTCTCATTTATCGATCGTGCTTTCTCTATAGTTTAATAAAAAGTTTAATAAAAAGTTGGAACCCGTCAAATCCGTTGTTAACATATTTTGTCGGCAGCTAAAATGGCTGGCAAAATATCCTCCTTTTTTTCCATTGAGCCGACGAATAAGAGAAAAACGTTAAATTTGCCAATTTGAGAAAACTTTTATCACTTCAAAAAAACATTTATGACAGAAGGGACAATAATAGCCACGGTTCTTTTTCTTAATTGATGATTCTTGATGGGGGGAATCGCTATAAATTTCGGCGAAAATTGTTTTGGCTAGTTGGTTTCACATTTGGCCAGTTGAAATTTTAGGCACTGGCTAAATTTGCAAGTGCACAAAAAAGTTAAATTCTAGCCCTGTTTTAACTGCAAAAAGTTTTTCCGACTACTGTGTGTGCTCAGTGTTTTATTCATATCGCGAGAATACTCAGTCTGAGTGGTGTGATTACTGAAGATGATGATGATCATCATTAAAAATACTAACAGAGCGGTCCCAAACATTGTCTAGAATTTGACCTTAGAATTTTAACAGTTGCAAGAAGCTCTGTATCTTTTTGATGAAATAATGTCAAGCGAAAATACCTGCTTCTGCTCATCCGTCAATCCTAATATGTCATCATCGATTGGAAAATATGACACAAGTCTGGTCTGTTTCTGCCAACATTGTTTATACGCAACAAGCCGATTACACAATCGACTAACTGTCCGTAACGCTGCCATTTTGAATGTCGCTTATGATAGTAAAATCAATAATTGCGGTGAACTGGAAATCAAATATTGTCACCCAAAATTAATTTCAAATTATGCATATATACATCAATATGTATTGAATTATCAGGTATTCTAAATTGCTATCACGTCGTCAGATTTATCAAGTACTTAAGCAGCATCAATAAATAATACCAAATTTCACGCGTGTACAAATCTAACGACGCCGACAAGATCAACTGTCAACAAAAATGGATTTATTTGGGGAAAATAGTGAATACTTCTCGACTCTTGTCATTCCCGTGACGATCTTAGTGATAGTTATATCGATGTCCTACACCATGCGCAACATTTTAAGAATTTGGAACGCCGGAGAACCAAAACGGGAAAAGGAGACTGCTCATGATGAAACGGACGACGAATCTGCAGACGAAAGTAATGTCAAAGAAAATGCCCAAAGTAGGAGAGCGAAAGGTACGTATTGTTTCACTATGACTAAAACGTGATTTTATCAGTCTGGTGTTCACTTTCTGTAATACCTCTTGCACCTAGTCATGATTTGTGGTTCATCCTTAAGGTTCATGTTAAGCGGATTTTGCATATTACAATTCACAGATTGTTTACGTAAAATAACAATGCAATATGGATTATTATATATCTAAATGTTCGTCTGAATGAGCAGATACAGATAGATTATTTGTTATTGACAAATAATGTAATTTATAAACAAAAAAACTTAAAATGTTCAGACTTTTTAGAAAATATGTAAAAAAACAACTCATTAAATAATTTCAACTATTACTTTTTTTGATCCATAAAACAGTATTCTAGGTGATAGAGACAAAAGAAAGTCTAAAACACTTGGATTAACTTTTAAATGTCAACAAACAAAAATGGTAGCGCCCAGTGACAACATTTGAACAAGTTTGACATCAAATTTCTACTTTGTTGATAAATCTAGAATAAATAAGTTCTCGTAGCATCTTACTATGATAATGGATAATAATGTTGGTATGATATTAAACTTAAAATGTTTTCGGAAAATAAGTTGGATATATTTTTAGTGAAGGACCCTTTTTTACCTGAAATGTCACTTATTTTTGGCCTATAACAGCTATGGTAGTGCACAAAGACATAATATTAAACACCCAATTTATTCTTGTTACTCTTAGTCTTATCATTTATATGGTTTGCAGTCAAAACGGCCCGTTGTCAAAACGGCCCGGTCAAAACGGACCCGATTGTCGGTCAAAACGGCCCGCTTTATGAAAAAGATATTTACATGTTATAATAAATTCAAATAATGATAAATGTTTTGTTATCCTGTTATGAAGTACATTTGTGTTTGTTTATCTTTTATTTCCGAGTAGAAAATGATATTTATACAAGAATCATTTTATTTAATATGTTCCGAAATGACATTTAAAACTCTAACTTGTGTAATATTGTTATGGCATGCATTATTTAAGAATAAGGTTACTTTGATAGAAATATTTTTTGAGTATGAATATGAATTAGGATTTTAAAAAAATGGTATGAATATTTACTATTCTATAACATATACGATACTCATTAAAACACCAATTACTTTTCTATTAAAAAAAAGACATTTAAAACTCTCCCATTGAAATTATTTTTATTTCATATTTTCATTCAGACAGTGACTCTCATATACTTGTGGCAAATTTGGAGTTAAAGAAAACTTAGGACCTACAGGAGCATGTGGATTTATCTTTACATTGGGATCTAGTTATATTTAAGGATTAGTTGGACACAGTATAAAAGACATTGTCATTATGAAGTAACAAATCACTCAGTCCGTTATTGCGTGTTGGGTATATTATTAAATACTGTGGGATTAAAAATTGTGGAGCTGACCTCGTGTTTCTGAGCAATTTTCCCCCATGAAACTTGGAGTTGTTACACTATAATATATGAAATATAATATAAGTTGTAAGAAAATCTCTCCGCTGAAAAAAAAGAATTTAATGTAATTTAGTAAAATTGTATCGATTTTTTTATATATTGTTGGATACGCCTTTAACTGCACGCATCATGCGGGGGATTAGGTCGTTAATTGGTAATGGTAATTTGATTAGCACGTGTCACATGATATTTGATATAATGTAGTTTAATGTAATTCCTCTGTAGTTTTTTGCTTCATCTGGATTACCTCCATTGAATTAACTGTTCATTATATAATAATCTATGGTTTATGATTGATGTTATTTATTCGTGATGTTTAACTAATTGTATCATTGTCATTCGTCATGTATGTATATTAGTACAAAGCTCATCAACGCTTTGAAGTCTATGTATTTAAATGTATTTAAATGTCAAATCATCTGTTAACTATAAGTCTATGAAATCTGATCAAATAACGTCAAAGATTGGTGTAAAACAGGGAGATCCTGCTAGCAGCATATTGTGTTTATTCTTTCTAAATGATATCCTTTCGCATATCAACTCAAATATAAACGGTATACTAACTATTAATGATGTATAACTATTCCTTTTATTATTTGCCGACGATGCCGTTGTTTTCTCACACAACCCAGAGTCTATAGAACTATATTGTAGTACATGGAACTTAAAAATCAATGTAACGACAACAAAAAATATGATTTTCGAAAACATACCAATTATGACTTTTATCTGTATAATACTAGGATTGAAATTGTAGAATCCTTTAAATACCTAGGTACATATCTTTTCAAAAATGGAAATTGGAATCGTACTCAAAAACACATTGCGCAACATGCATCATATTCTTTATATAATTTATTTATTGTATGTAAACAAAATTGGTATTCATCAATTAATAATTCTACTCGCCTTGATACTTACTGTCTATTTAAAGACTCGATCGATTTTGAAGACTACCTTAATACAATAACAGAGACCAGATTCAGAACAGCACTAACCAAATTCCGCACGTCATCACACAGCTTAGCAATAGAACACGGACGTAATTTTAATCTCCCGAGAAACGAAAGACTCTGACATAAACTGTTATAGTGGTCAACTAGAAACAGAAATATGTTTTGTTTTTATGCAATAAACTATTTGTATTGTATTGTATTGTTTAGCAATATATAAGGAAATTCTAAGATAAATGTGGATGTAATTGAACTTTTTATATTCACGAAGAAATACTTATAAAAATATAGAATTAATTAATTTCAATACACTGGTGATTGATATATTAAGTATGAATATTTTGCCACTTGATTCATGACGAAAATGGTATTTGTTTATATTCGGCCATCTGCCGTTATACGTTTTGCATCTTAAATTTAATAAGACGAAAGGTTTGGTAAAATCTTATGAATATTTAAATGCCTCAGCTGATAAGCTTACTGATTTCATCGCATGAAAATCCTTCTTTGTTCATAATAACACCAAAAAGTCAACTTAAGCAGTTGGTTTTATAACGTAATCAATAGCTACTTCAATAGTAACTGAACAAACCATCATAAATAGTCACTCACAAGTACTATAGGTTGTATGCAAACACACATAAAACATTTATTTCGACATCTTTTCATGACAATCTAGGTCGTTTCGTCCAGAAATCGTATAATATAATAAATACATGTTTCTAGCTTAAAGCTTTTTCTACTCTGGAAATAAAAGATAAACAAACACAAATGTACTCATAACATGATAAAACAGCATTTTGGAACATATTAAATAAAATGTATCTTGTATAAAAATCATTCTTCTACTCGGGAAATAAAAGATAGACAAATTCAAATGTACTCATAACAGGATAACAAAACATTTATCATTATTTGAATTTATTATAACATGTAAATATCTTTTTCATAAAGCGGGCCGTTTTGACTGACAATCGGGTCCGTTTTGACCGACAATCGGGGCCGTTTTGACCGAAAATCCGGTTTTGACTGCCGTTTTGACTGCTATTCATTTATATTATGCAACTGATTTGAGTTAGAATGTATTGAATTCCCAGAAATTTGTGTTGCATTATTTGTAGCAATTGCAATGCCAATCCGCTTGACATGAACCTTAAAGGCTTAATCAACAAAATTGTGTGTCAATGCCCATACTCGCGAACCATTTAGTGTTACAGATTGCATTTCAAAATCAAATGTTGAGTAGAACTTGGATAACTTTCAAATGTTGGACATATTCAAAAGTACCCTCTCAAAACAGTAAAATGGTTTGTCCAGTTTTACTCTAAGAATTATTATCTGTTTACTCCAGATTGTTTAAGTAGTGTCACAATGTTAATGGATACATTATTATGTTCAAGTTCTATAACCAGCCAATTCGCCTTAGGCACCGAGGAGATATGGCCCTTTAATTATCTTAACTTCATGAAATATCCCTTGTCTGCTCTCTAACTCAATCAATATTTAATGTTTCTTCTCAAAACTCATAATTTGCATGGGCATATTATCTCGTTCAAGTTCAATTACCAGCCAAATCCTGCCAGGCATAGGTTTGATGGTGATTGGACTTTCACTTTCTCAGGTATCAGGACATTTTGACCCCTAGACATTTCAACCCCTAATTTCAAGACACTTCAACCCCTACTCACTGGACACTTGGACCCCTACTTAATAGCAATGTATTATGTGACTGAAATTATTTATAGAATTCGACTTTATATAATTATTATGTAAATATAAATTATTTTGTAAAATGTACATTGAACTAGATATTATTCTGCTTTTTATAAAATTAAAAGCATAACAAATGGGCTTTAGTTTGAAGTTAAATAAATTAATCTATCAGTGAAAAAGGCCCAGCAAACATCAGTTATATGTGCACAATGTAATAATTATCACTCTATTTACAAATAAAAAAGAAAGATGTTGTTTGTATACAGGACAGTGGGCCAGATTAGGCCTCAGGCAAATAGTCATTATGACCAGGTGCTACAGTTAGAAGATCTTATATCTCTATGAAAATTCATTGCACATAATTCATTATTGGTCTCACTCCAATGTGCATTGAAGGGTCTCCTTAACTTGTACACTATATTTGATAATTGCAGAAAGCTGAAGGGGTGAAAATGGTAGTTCAGTATAGTTCAATGCTTATAATTTGGTGATTGATGATCACACATTTTCCTATACAGTAATATGGAAATGGTAAACAAATCTTAAACTGTGTCACTGACATATATATACCTGAATGAAATTTAGCCTTTATGATAATTATAGCAAGTGAACATTAATTTACTGAATATGATTTCTTTGTGAAGGTGAAAAATTGGTATTTTCTGGTTTGATGTAAGTTATGGCAGCACCTGTATTGAAACACTTCAGTTTGCCTGAAAATGCTGAAACAAAGGAAGAGGAACTGTCCTGGTCTGAAAAATGAGATTGATGGATATCTGTATTGATATCTGATATCTGTATTGATATGGATGACGATTCTTTAAGATTTTGGAAAACTAACAGCAAAGAATACCTATCCCTCGCAAAGTTAGCAACCAAATATATTGCAATCTTCTGCATTATTCCGCTACTGTCATTTTAAAAAGGAAAATATAAGTTGGGGACCTTTGTCTATATGCTAATTTATTTTTCTGAAGATATTGACCACATGGGGACAGGATCTTACTAAATCAGCTGAGCAATGTAGGACCCCTTCTTTTCTGGTGTATACATAGCGATGTGTACTAAAATTATGGTAAAGTAACTAATATTGTCTACTTTCAGCACTTGACATAGACCCAGTACAGTATTGTGAACATATTCAAAGTCAAGTGAAGATAGCACGACAAAGAGTTGCTACAAAAGAGATACAGGAGAACTTAACAGCTGAGGAAATGGAGAAAGAAGAAGAAATACAAAGAAAACAGATTGAAGATATTTTCAAATTAATGGAACAAAATTCTGAAAAATTTGGTGCAACCAGCGAAGATGAAATGGTACAACAAATGAGGCTTTATGTGTAACAAAACTAGTACAGTACACACATACTTGTCATATGGTTATTTAAGTTTTGCAATTCGAACTAGTTTGTTCAGGGTTTTTCCTTTTTTTGTTTTTTGAATGTTTTGTGTTAATGAACAAATTTTCCATTTTGAAGTGATCATATTTTTTAATATTCTGAGACATACTTCAGAATCAACATATTCATTAATTAACAGAAACATTATGATATAATTATTCAGATTCGCAAATAAGGTGTAACAACAAAGCAAACATAATATTGATTTTTACTTATTGGTCTTAGACTATTTAGCACATGTCTATGGTGTTTGCAGCGTTGGTAAGCATCTCAAGAAACTCTTCTGGAATATTTCAGTTGAATCAAATGAAAAGATACTGTGGTGAACTTAACTGCTAGTATTTATGTGTTGAATCTTTGAGTTTATGAGGTTATACTTAATGGTACCAAGATATCAATACGTTGCATTTTTGTCTCAATATTCGGATGAAATTGTGGGATTCATTTTCCTGTACATTATATATTTGCAAGTCAGCAATATAGTCTATTGACTTATAATAAAAATTTTCAGTGATTTATTTTTGTAGTATGAAACTATTTTTAATGAGTTATGTAATTATCATTTACTTTCAAAGTAAAAACCGTATCCTTAAAAGACTGAATTTGAGGTTTTTGTTTTTTCACATTTTATCGATATTCACCTTAGTGTTTTAATTTCAAGCTTTACACATTTGACCAGGACAAATATATGTACAATTAACAAACTATTGCTGTTTTTGTTGGTTCAACAGTGACATCCTTTGTTCACTTGGGTATTAACAAATGTAATTAATTTTTTCTCTACTTAATCAGTACAAATAATTGTATTATTATCAAATGTGTATGTTATGAGTATGTAATGTGTATGTAATGCATTTGTTTTAATTTAAATCAAAATGTCTTTGTCATTTTTGCATCAACCATTTTGAAATGTTGTGTTTCACTTCTAAATTGATAATGAGCAACAATATACATGTATTGTTTTTCTTTACATCATTGAAAATAGACCACACCCATACCAATAACTATGTCCCCTCTACCACCAAAATTGGGGGCATAGATTTGTTCTTAATTATATCTATTGTCTATCTTGTCAACAATTGACATGTTGTGTTGTTGCTTGTTGCCAATGACTCATTGATGAAGTTTGTTCATGTAGCCATTTTCGAAGACACATATATTTGTTGGAATTCTAGTCAGATCTGTTTCTTTTTTATATTAACTCACTCAGTTTGCAAACTTTCTAGTTTATGTTTGTAAATTTTGATAAGTTTGCATATATCAGATATCATGTGTATTATTATGTCTGATTTTGAACAACGTAACATTATATGTGTAACATTTTCAACTTCATGGATACAAATCCTCATATATATGCATTCAAATCACAAGTTATTGTAACCATTATTTTATCTCATTCACCAAAATGGCTGTTTCTGCCAAATAATTGTTATTATGAAGATATCACCACATTATAGTTTAGCAACAACATTAGTCTTTATTGTCAGTTGTGAAGTGATAGATATATCGTGTATGTTTAATATTGTATTTTTTATTTTTATTGATCAAATGTTACTTTTGACATTCACAGCTGTTTATGGCAATTCATTTGTTTCCATTGTGTTTTTTGTACTTGTTCTGTCTTTCTCAGTTCAGCCTGTATTCCTATTTCTGTTGTGGGGACTTCTATGTTTATTTGCACTTAATTAAAATTACACTGGACTCATATTTTATTTCAGAAACCTTTATCAGGACTCTAATGTTGAAATCTTAGTGAGAACCCAGTGTGGTTTTTTTTAAATAATTTTACTGCCTGTGTCTTTTCGATTGGTAAAATATACGCGATATGTCCCAAATTTGGGAAAAATAAGAGCATGGTTACTTTACTTATAAATATTTTAATTTCCTGCTTTTGCTGAACGAATTATTACTTTTCCCTCTTCATCTGAAAGTATCCTTTTTTAGGGAAAAAAATACTTTTTTTGGGAAAATGGAGCCTTTTTTCTAGAAGAAACATACGAAATTCGGCAGTAAAATTTAACAAAAAAATTACTTGAACCATGTATATTATATTACATTTATTTACAAAGAAATATCGTCTGTTGTTATTCTACTAATAAATGGATATTTTAGTATTTGCACACAGAAGTAGTAAAATCATCTTTTTAGTCACTTCCTATATTTTCTTAACAAAAGATAACATCATTGTAGCTGTTTGAAAAAAAGCTATGATTTTTTTTGTCTCACAACTTGTATTGATTTCTGAGGACTACTTGTATTGATTTGTTAGTAACAATTTCCCGGAAATAAGTGTCTGTTAATCCTTATCATATGATCTATGAGCTGCTAATGAAGCAAATACTTGTAATATATAATATACTAGTGGTGGTAAGATACCGTTGAAGTCAGTCATTATTAAGTTGTGTTATACTGTAATACGTCATTTCTTTGTATAAGCTACGATGGGACCAAACAGTTTGTTTTTTTGTGTGTGCGTATATATACTTGTAATGATTCTTAGGTTAGACAATGGTTCTTCCTTCTGCTTTCTTTAATTCAATGTTTTTATACATACATAACATGCTAGTCAGAGTTGTGATATTTGGGTATTACCAGATCTGAGTATTACAGGCTTTATTTACAGTTTTTTCTTCCAAATATGGTACATGGAAACACTGTCACCATCTGAAATATGAAAATATACTTTCATGTCATATGGAAACTGCACTATCTGCCCATTTTTCCTAGTATGATTTTATGTCTTAATTGTTTCTATATTACCATAAACAACTTGTCACTAACGTTACCAAAACTAGGTACGATTCTGGTTCCTAGGTCAGGGTATCACTTATGTTTAAAGGTTAGGAGGGTACATCTTATGTCTGTTAAAAAAATTCTTCTCCATCAGTAGATTTTGCATTTATATACAGTACCTGATTTCATTGTCGCTTGAAAGATTTAGTCCCCTGTTTTCCAGATTATACTTGGATTTAATGCTAAACTTATGTATATGATTTTCATACAGGTAAGATGTACAATATGTTACACATGCAGGTCCCATGCCTGTTACTCTGGGAACAAACCTCCGCCGTCTTTCATTTTGATTTCAAAGTGATGTGCTAAAGTCTTTTTTTGTTTGCTTGTTAACACATTGTAAAGTGGTTATTTAATGAAAACATTGAATATATCATATAGAAAATATTGACCGATAGACATAATGTACACAATAATGGTGTTCACAACCAACGTTGAATTGAAAAGTTAGTGTTTTATTTACACTTTTGCACATATCAAATGGTGAAATGGAGGATTTAAGGGTATTGCTGGATTTTTGTTTCCATTGACCTTGACTTCAAGGTAATGGCCCTATTTGTGCATGTGACTTGTGTGATACAAAAGTCATAGTGGTCAGTAAACTCACTTCTAAATCTTGCTCTGTATTAATATTGCAACCCTGTTGTAACTATTCCCTATAACTGATGTACCATTTCAGAGGTGCATGTTTGTCAATTACAATACTTGTTCGTAATCTAATCTCTATTCAATTATTGTTGTAATTCTATCCCATTAAAATGAGCTAAGCAACATGCAGAAAAAATGCAAATCTTAACTACTACACACCCACGTTTTGTCCCTGTGCATCACCTTGTGGATTAATGTTTAACATTCACATGTTCTCAAAATGATTGTTACAGTGATTAGTTGTTTTAGCAGAAACCAATTGATGGCAGTCATTTTACTTATTGAATTGTAATTATAGTGCCTTAATGTTGTTTTGTAACCACATGTAGTTGGTGTTAGTTTTTCATTTATGAATCTTTTAACCAGATTTTATAATTTTTCTGTGCAAAAAATGACAGAATAACCATATTTATTTGTCTGACACCCATATTACCTTTGCTCTTGTGTTCTGGACGTTTATGTGATTTTTATACAGTAATAATCTTTGCTGAACGTTCGATATGGCAATAACATCGATTGTATTTGTTGGCTACACATGATAATATTGAACAGCATGAATGTTCCAATGCATTGTGTATATATTAATACAGACAATATTTATGTATGTCCTGTTGTATTGTATTTGTGAAATGTTAGATCTGTTTTTTTGTTCCTTTTAAATTTTTAAGTTCACATTGATTTGATCTCGTTAATAAATTTTTAGATGTTTTCTGAGAATAACTCGTTCTTCTTCCTTTACAAGCATCCAAGTTGTACAAATACATGTATATTATTCTACAATGCTTAAAATCATTTCAACTATATATAAGCTAAAATGCTTTTTCAATAGTCTGACTTTTACGGATAGAAAATTAAGAATTTCAACAGTTAATGGATAAACCATTTTCAGTTAACCACTTGAAAGTCCAATAATCATTTGGAAAAAATCACTTGAGTCAAATGAAAAATAATATCAAGTACCCGTAGTTTGTATTAACATTTTAATTAATTACATCCCACAGTAACAACATTAATCATTTGATGATTAGGTCCAGATCTTCACTAGTAAAAAACATGTAAATTCTACGAGATAATTCCTTCCCTACTCTTCTTGTTGTTTCCAGAACACCTGCTCCACGACGTACCTAGAACAAGAGTGACAGTAGGACAGTGTACAATAACAAAATCTGAAAGTCAATACGATGATGAATACAACACCTTCTAATATTGAGCAACATATACATACAGTAAAATCTTACTTAAAGTCCTCATCAATAATAAGACCACCTCAAAATTAAGAACGCAATTTTCAAGTCCATTTTCTCCGTTTTGCTCTTTATTCAACCTCAATAAGAAGACAAGTTTTCAATGGTCACAAAGATGGTCTTTGTTTTGAGATTTTGCAGTACTTGTATGTTATCTTGCAGTCAGTATCAATTAAATCAATACACAATAGCTTGACTAAATAACATGCTGAACATTGAACAGAGAAGCATCAAACAGCATAAATCAGTGCAGTTTTAAACTTGGACAAAAAATCCTCTTTGATTTGACAAAATACCTACTCTCGTTTTCAAGTCGGCTACTTTCAGATTAGAAACGCCAATATCAAACTAACAGAATGAAATGCAATATGGGTGTTTTGAAACTACAGTTCAACTTGTCCATAGTGGTGACCATTGGGACTGACTTTAAAGTGACCACTATATCCAGGTTGACATGATTATATAAGTGACATAAAAATAGCAAGACAACATTTTATTGTTTTATTATACCTCTATATAAAATGAAATCAGTAATCAGTATCAGTAATGAAAAGGGAGGCGCAGTGGTCAATCGGTCGCGCATCTGACTCCTGATATGAAGCCCGCTCATGAGCAAGGTTTGATCACAAACTTCACAATCACTAAATTTGGCGCAACTACAGGTTGGTAGCATGAAAGCAATCATTGAGAGTGAATAGTATAAGTTGTAAGACCTTGTTTTAAACTAAGTAACAAGAATATTTCTAAGCTAATGTACATTTTACAGCATATCGTAAAAATTAGTCATTTTCTATTGGTTAAATCATGCTTGAAGTCTTAAAGTTTCAGTGATATTTTTAACTGACAGAATAGTCGTACAATTCGCAATTGCCAACTGCAGAAATTACCTAACTGACGGAGAGCAATCAAAACTCGTCTGAGACTAAAATGAATCACTAAATGAAAGCTCATGAAAACTTTCAGCCAACAAAAACTTTACAAACACATTGATATTCTGCCAAACAAGAAACATGCAAAGTATTGTGAATGTGCCATTGCTATAATCTGTTGTCAATACGCGTATAAGTCGCACTTTTTAACATTATTGATTATCTTTAATAGCCTGTTACATCCTTCCAGACAGTTATTATAATATTTACATCGTTGTAAAAGTCACAAATCAATATATAATTTTCCGATGCCGACTGTTATAAAGTGTGGTGTGGTCTAGAAACGTGACATCTGACCGCGTTAGGTAGGGTCACGCTATATACAGAGCGATTTTACAGGAAATTTGTGTGGTGGTACCATGAAATGACGAGGTCACGTTATATAAAGACGACCATAATGCTTTACTAACACACAAATAAAAAATATTTTGCATATTATTAACTGGTCAAATAGATAGCCTAGGCATATGCACTTAAAAACTAATACATACCACAATATCCTCCAATAGTTTTATAGCTTCTTTCTCAGAGGAACATCCTTGATAGGCCTGAAGACAAAATAATCAGATTTAGCAAGAACATTAGCTTATACAAGTATATGGGTACAGTCCACTCTGAACAGTCCTGGGAGGAAACATTTCACTATACTAAATATGTTTGTATTCATTGATTCAGATGGCAGTTAGGCACTAGGATGGAAAAGAATACTTAAATATATTTGTGGGAGTATACAGTATGTTCAATATGCCGAGACATGTAGAATTTAATCAGTATGGGAAAAACAACATGTATCTCCAGTGCTGTTTGATTAACAACAAACGCAGGAATATTTTACCCAGTCCACTCAACTTCAAAATAGATGTCGGCGAGTTGTTCATGTTTTTCCATGTGTTCAATGGGAAATATGTTGTGATTGTACTTTTAGTTTTACGCAATGGTGCATTAATGTTCTGTAAAAGCATACAGAAAAACTAGAAAGCAATATGCAGTAAAACCTCGCTTAAAGACCACCTAAATAATAAGATAACCTCCAAATTAAGATCAAAATTTTCAAGTGCATTTCCACTGTTTTGGTCTCTATTCAACCTCAATATTAAGACCATCTAAATACGAAGACCATTTTCGAGGGTCCCAAGGGTGGTCTTAATATTGATGTACTACATACACCTTAATTGATATGAATTGTTCCAAAATGTTCATACACCTATTTATGGTCAATATAACAGCACTATATATGTATTGCTGACTATATGTTTCGGTGATACCACAAGTTAAACCAACCTTTGTGAGAATTAGAGGACTTGGAAACTCTGCAATAATAGCTTGTGAGACATCAGGACTGCAATTCTTGAACTGGAGAAGCTGTTGTTTCCATACTTTCAACAAACCGTTTCCATATTTATCAACTTTAACCCCACCAACCCCTTCTTCATGAAACGAAAATATTTGATCAAATCTGTCTTTCCTGAAAGAGATGAAACCACTGCTAAGTGAAGTTGTACTAAATGCTTGACAATCAGTCGTATATTAAGCGCCTGTCAATGCTTCGTCATAGCGAGTCAAGTACATAAGAGAGTACAATCTGCACTCAATTGCACAAATATATATCAAGTTATTGGGTTAAGCATTAAGTTTGAAAACAAGGTAAATTCTAATAAATTCATCACAAACATTGTCATTCACCAAACCATGGTCGAGTATATTATTATAGTTAAAATCATAATGATTCAATTTTTGGTTTTGGTAGAAAATGAGTGATCGAAAATTGGTTTAATTGGGGGGGGAAGCCAGACCATAGTACTAGAGACAAAATATTAACTTTTTAAAAAGCTTGATCCTTCATTAAATCTACAAGAAAAAATTATAAGGCAGCTCAAGTGTATAAATCACTGACTTAGCCGGACGTTCTGCAACAGCCTTGGAAAATCTTCTGATGAAGTCAGCAATGTCTTCAGATTTTTCCAGCATAAATGTTGTACAACCAGTCTGTAGTAACGTGTCTGTAACTCCTTCTTCTATGTCCACACGTGATACTGTAACCATTCCTGTTTTTTCTTTACTTGGTTTCTTTGCATTATTTGTATTTCCCTGAACAGCCTGCTTGTACTTTCTCTGAGAGCTGGACTTCAAATCCCTAAGTAAATGCCAGAATCCAAATTAGAGTAATAACTTAAATAAGACATAAATGAGCGCAGCCATGACAAAACCTGTATTAGTGACATTGGTTCTGACATCAAGTATATCCCACATAAAGTTTTGACATCACAAACTAAGTGCTTTGTCCAAAGATGTTTTGAAGGCTTAATT
This sequence comes from Mactromeris polynyma, assembly GCA_032209605.1. Taxonomy (NCBI): domain Eukaryota; kingdom Metazoa; phylum Mollusca; class Bivalvia; order Venerida; family Mactridae; genus Mactromeris; species Mactromeris polynyma. Next base: position 262,816 of record JASFXZ010000073.1, on the reverse strand, counting down.
GAGATTTATAGAATTAAACTTATAACTTGTTATTTTCCCGGAGGTCTGCGTGGAGAGGCACTGTCTTGTGTATGTGGTGTTCCCTTTAGTTACGTATTCTCTCTCTTTTATAAGTATTGCATAATTTGTTTTCCATTTGAAGAGCAGATTCTTTTAAGAATTAAGTACATTCTGACTTGACGTCATCATTTTGTAGCTTACTTTTGCATCTTGTCCTTAGATGTCCGATTTTAACAATTTTGGTATTAATTTAAATGAAAGTTGAAAATTATATCTAATAGAAAATGTGAAAATCTAAAATGGAATTTTTGGTCACTAATACAGGTTTTGTTGTGGGCGCAGCTCAAATTATCTTTTTTTAAAATACTATAATATGACAATTACCAGTAATTTCAGAAAACTGGTCAGGGCACATATTATAAAATAACTATGATCAAGGAATACAAATAAAGTAATGCCCATATTTTAATTTGACAATCACATGTACTGACAAACACTGATGCCTTAGACTACTTGCACTAGGTATACACGTGAATCAAACCATGTCGGTAACACATAACAATATCATATTCCATGTAAGTGAAGCATAGACAAGGTATATATTCCTATTACTTGTGAGTATAGCAGGGTTAAAATAACGGCCTAAAAATCAAGTACATGATTCTCAAACTACCGGTAAACCAAACACTTCAAAAGTATGTTGTATCGCCAGCTTAAATGTACAACTACTCCATTTTACTTAACTCATGTTAAGACACATTTATTTACCTGAAATATTGTTCAATACCAGGAACTATGAGTGAGATGGTTTTATCCGGTAAACAAGATTTGATCTGTATCACATAACCCCGCAAAGTCATCCCTTCATTAAACTGGCCTCTCTGTTTCTGAAAATGGTAATTACAGATAATTACAGAACAGGAGAATACTTTAATCCTTTCAATACCACAAATGTATGTACAACTAATAGAACAACATTATCCCAATAGATAATTAAAGAGGTGTCTATCTTGAGTTACTAATTATGCAATTTGAAGGCTATAATTTACTAAATTTAAACAATAGAAACAAATGAAAAGCTTCTCTTTTACATTAACAGTAATCAATTAAATTGGTAGTAGAAATATGTCGCTAGACTTCCTGATAAAATACCAAAATTTTAGTGCAACAAACCATTTTGAATGTGTTAATCATTTGTACAAAATCATTCACAGGTACTATAACAATAACTTCCACTTCATCAATACTACCATGTACTGTCTGGACCTAGAAGATAAAATCAAACATCAGATTTTGTCTTTATCATTTTTAACAGTTGTTCATAGCAATAGTAGAATTAACCAGCTTTCATGTGTTTCCTGCAAGAGCTATTCTTCACCAGCAATATCAACTTCCCCAGATAAATCAAAGACAGGAATGGAATCTCAAAATCAAATCATGACAACTACGTCCATTCAAACAGACACAGCATTTATTAATTAGGAATGGATTTAGCAATAACACTAACAGAAGCTACTCAATACATATGAAATGTTAAATGATTTGTGTAGAGATATGTAAATGAATGAATTCAACAATAACTATTTTTCAACAGCCATAACTTTCTACTGACTTACAATGAAATTAAATTGTTACTATAAAGCTGAAATGCCAACATGATTTATTCAAAATTAAATTGTTTAAACTTCAAATTTCTTGTTTACCAAGTTTTTTAATTACCAGAAATTAGTTTTGCCAAAAATCAATCTCATTGAAATCAGCCCCCAACTTTAGCTCCATTATTTTCCGCTGCCAGCGTATAGTATAGGAGCGTGCGACTGGAGCTAATTTTAATGAGATTGGCCAAAAATCAAACCTTCATATCAGCCGACATCTTGCACTCCGTGACCTGCCTCTTCCACATGATTGTAAATGGGACCACAAGTTCTTTAGTTTCACATGTGACCCCTAATTCCTCACAAGCCTTCAGGATCACAGCACCCAGTCCACAAGTATTCACAACATGAGTGTCAATCAAAACATGAATATACTGTGAAGAAAATTTTGATAAATGCAGTAACAAACAGAAACAATCCTAAGCTTTTGTGTTCCATTATAGGCCATGGGCTTCCAATATCTAGTGACCAAGTAATAATAATTTCAGGGGTTCCACTAGGTGCTGAAACTCAAGAGTCATTTAGGACTGGATTGGACCATTTCACAATAATTTAGAGAAAAATGACCCTTCAGCCAGACTCCTGAGGGTCAATTTGTGGCTCTTTGGAAATTCCAGGGGTCAAAGGGTCAACTCCAGGGTAAAATGGAACCCCTGAATATGTAACACTGAATTCATATAGTCATCATTATTTTATATTCATCCAGGAAGGTACAAAAAGTTTATAGGAAAATTTATGCAGGTTCACTGCAGGCTCAAGAAACACTCTGTGACAGACTGTAATTTAACCATTGAATCTATCATTCAGTTTCTTTCAAATTTTGTACCTTCAAAATGTGCATTACTGTTTTGCAAGGAACATTTCTTTTTCAGTATTATGATATAAAACTGGCAATAGCACAATGAGACCATGAGCTGGAGCACAACAAAGATTCCAAGTGAATGAAGGATAGACACAGACCAAATATTTGGACTGGAAACAAATGAAAAATACTTGAATAAACTGACTCTGTAGGAAAAGAAAAAAATTAAAAAATATCACTATACCAATTATAAGATATTTAATTTATACATATTTTTAAGGAGAGGAATTAAGGACATAACAATTAACTATACCTTTAAGCAAGAACCTAAACTGATCTGTTTCTTTGATTCTCTCTCCACTCTTCTCATCTCCTTTTCTGCTTCTTTCACCTGTTTTTCCTTCTCTCTTTGTTCTTTCTTTTCCTGCCACAGTCATATATATATGAATTATGATATAAAAGAGGTATGAGTAATACTTCTTAGGCTTATAGGTGAACTTCATTTATGGGTACAAACATTGAAATAATGATAATTTAAAAATGCATTTGGGACAGAAAAATGTGACCTGGTTACATTATCTTTACAAAAAATCAGGACATTCCTGCAATGTATTTTTGTATAAATGACAACCAGATTGTTGACAACCTTAACAAATATCAATCAATACACTAACAGATAATGGTTATTTTTCTGTATTTGAATAAATCTTAAACATTTTTACACCCAGGGCCGTAGCTGGGCTGTTTTTGATGATACGCACGACTAGGGGAGGTACAAGGAGGTGATGTCCCCCTCCTTTGTATAGCGGTGGGTACGCCCCCCCCCCCTCGAAATTTGATATAGTTTGATATAAACGGAGTCGAAATTTTCATTTATAGGGACCATTTATTTTTAAAAAAATACAGCGTCCGTCAATATTCACAGCAATATAACACAAACATTTACATAGCCTTATAGCAGGCGCGTAGGAAGGTATTGAGCATTGGGGCCGCGGATTGGATGGGTGCGGGAGGGGTATCCCCTCCGGATGAGTAATATTTAATAATAAAATAAATTTTCTCAGGCACGAAGTCCATCACTTTTAAAATGATATTTTCCGAAATTTTGTTTTCTGCTTGTAAGTTATTACATTTATTCATACAAATATTTTGTAATTTTGTAAATATACACGGGACTGTTAAGGTTATATTTTGAAACAGTTCAGTCGCAATTTAATGTATTTATTCAGGTACATGAAAGCAATATAAACAATGACATATATCATCATTAGCAAATGCAAAATCACGAAACCAACATGTGCAATATATGTGTTATCTACAAGGTTCAAAATAACACATGAGTAAATTAGCATACGTCGTATTTAATTATACAAACAAATGCAATCACATTCGGTGGTAATTGTATAGTCTCGCGTCAACGCATATTCAGAACTTTCCAAACACTACAATGCGATGGTCCATACACATAAAGATATGCCCAGCTATAAAATGACATGTTAATAGATATTAATTGTCCATGGCTCTCTAGGGTGCAAAAGGAGAGTCCGGGATAGTCCAGTAACTGTACATGTCATTAACGAACCAAAATAATTATTCTTGTCACCATGCATTCATTGATGGCAGGCAGTGTACTAGCGACGGCCCCTGTCTGGTAGCGATGATAACACTTTGCCATGTGTATTAAATATCTTGGCTGAATGCCAATAAATTTTGTGGCTGGTTTTTATTAGTTTATGATACAGATGAGAAGTAGGGGTCATAAATGTCCGCGGCCCATTGCCATTGCGAGCCGGCCCCAGCTCCTTCGCGCATGTCATAATAGTAAAGTCAGTATAAACTGACGCAAATAGTGTCTTCAATATTTACATCTTCAATACTCATTTTCCGAGATATGGATTGGACGTATTGTCAATGAAAATTTTAAGTTGTGAATATTAGCTGTGCTGTAACCCTTCACCCACCTCAGCCTTCGATTTTTAATGCTGATTTAGATTTTTTAGTTTTTCGTCTTTTGAAAATGATGATACGCACAGGCGTACGTGCGTATGCCCAGCTACGGGCCTGACACCGTCTTACAGTATTGAACTAAATCTGAAAAGTGCTAAACACAAGTCTCAAATAGAATAGACACAATTAAACCTGAGCTTGCTTTCTTTTGTTTTCAATCTCCTCAGCAGATCTTTTCTTCACTTTTGGTGCAGATGGTTGAGGTAAAAGCATAACACTTCCTTCGTCATCACTAAGACACTTCGAAGTATTCTGAGGTATTAATTGTTTTTTAATTTCAGCACTAGAACTTCCACCGCAATTGTCAGGATTGGACTGAACCAGTGATGTTGCAGTGTATGGATTGCCTTTGTAATCAGCATATACAATGTCTGTATTATCAGGAACCGTTTTAAGACTACTGGCAGTATTGCTTCTGCTGATGCTATTAATTGAAATAAGCTGTCTTTTTCTAGCTAGTCTATCACGTAAGCTTCCAAAGTCTGGCAGTCTTTCATCATCACTAGACGAATTGTCTGATATACAACCGTGTTTACTCATCACTTTGGAAAGTTTAGTAGCTACAATTAAGTGATCGTTATTACCTATAAACTAACTAAACTCAAAACTGAAGCTAAAATGAAATGAAATTAACTAATTGGTAGTGTTGACAAAACAACCATACGTGTTTTACAGTTTATCACAACGACAATATATCTCACTAGTTCAATAAAATGACCTGCGACAACTGAGACGTTCAGAAAGGTCTTGCACAAATTATTGGCAAAACTTTTAGTCAGCTGTTTACTTTCACTTTAATTTTCCCGCCAACTGTCAATGTGTGTAACCATTGCGCATATTCGCAGTATTTTTCATCTATCTCTATCCATCATGGTGTATCTACATATTTATTTGCAACATGCATGTAATATTATTATAACTACTACAAATATCACAGATCTAAATCGGTGCACACACAAAACTACTTTCTGCGTTTCCACGCATTTCGCACTACAGTGTTTCAAAATGGCTGCGCCCTTGATGGCAGCCGTATCAAAGTCGTTGAAAAAATCATCATTTCTTCCAATTTCATCAGGTATACACGATCTTGAACTATAAATATTTAATTCTAATCCATTAATACTTCAAAACAAGCTATTTAAATGTTGTTTATGCTGCAGGTTCATTTAATTAACGACGCGTTCATGGCATGCATTTGCAAGGGGAGTAACTCGCATTATGTTAAGTATTATTCGGACAACTTCTTTCGGACATGTTTGGATGTAACGTTACGCGAACATTTTTATCACTATATGGAAATATTCCTATATTTCAAAATATGTATTGTCCTCATTAACATGTGGTTTAGTCGCTGCATTTGTTATGTTGTGGACGTAGTACGCAATAGATACATATGGTCACGTAGTGCTCTTACAAGTTACAGTCAGGAACATGTGTAACATATCCTTGTGTCATATGTTTTGACACATTCTCAAGCTTAGGAAAATGATTTCTTATTTTCTGTGAGGTAAACACCAGATTACAATACATGCTAAACAATGGTCCATCAGGCATCGCCATGAAATATTAAAAATATCTCGGAAATGTTATATAAATGTTAACCAGGCTTCCCGAAATACGCCGGACCATCGGACTCGACCGGTACATATTGGCCCGGTCCGGTAAATTTTGAAATGATATAGGACCAAATGACCAGCGAAAAGTATCATTAAAATTGTCAGTGCAATCTTAACTTCTGTATTTTGCCGTATACGTGAAATATTAGGTGTTAAATCAGTGTTGTTTACCTCTATTTTCACCCTTCAGTGCACACCGGTTCACAATTATTTCTCGTGCTAGCTTCCAACTGTTGAATCCAGTGTTAGGGTTGGTGATTAACAGTATAATTAATTCCATACGATTGCACAGGATTTATAAATGTTCATTAAATATTTGATTATAGAATAAGCAAATATGTTTTTTCGGTTTTCGTGAGGTGTTATTGTTCCGTACTCAAGGCATTTCGCCCATGTTCATTTCGCCCCATGTCATTGCTTAACGATTACTGGGTTTCCTAATAGACCAATGTAATCGAGACTCCAGAAACACAGACAAACCCAGGTAAAAAAACATAGTTGAAACAAGGGACAACATAACACTGAAAAATAATACCATCATGAGAAATACAGATATGATAACTGAAGGAAAACACTGGTGCTTTTATCAATGCCCTATGCTTATCAAAACTACAATATTTTGCAATTTTAGTCCTTTATTATTTGTGCCAGTTTTCTGCAGTTTAAAACATGGTCATATTAGAATAATACTTAATTCAGAAAAATACGCTTGTTTTTTTCGGTCCGGTAAACATTTTTTTGGTCAGGCAACTTTTAATCATCTGCCCGACTGGTGGACAGGCAGACAATTTTAACTTTCAGGAAGCCTGTGTTATCAAGTCAGAAAGTAGATATAATGGCAATATTAGGCCTTAAGTTGACATAAGTTTACCCCTCAATCGCTAATCATAAGGCTTTAGTTTACATTTTGCAATTTGCAAAAACGCGTTCTTGATTCTTGAAATTTTTCCTTCAGGGTCATATTTACATTAAAGTTCATAGGAAGTATCAGGTATTAGTTCTTTAAATTGTTATCACCAAGGGTCATTATTTCCTCTTGATTAATGATGTCTAGTGAGAGTCCTGTGTGTGTATAAACGACGGTTATTTTCCAAATTATGACCATTTTCTAGCAAAACTATAATTCAAGCAATGGACACAAACCCTGCTTGGTGGCCCTCTGTTGTATACAATTGATGGTGAATTGTCTTGTTGGCAACTTGTCTTTCTTTCTTTGCATCTATGAGGTCAGTAGTGGTTGAAATGTTTCATGTCTGGTACAAACCTTTCCTTCCTTTCAGTGTTACCAGTTGCAACTACACTGTATCAACCATCATGTGGTAAAAAAACAAAATCTTCAGGGACCACAAAGAATCCTAGAGGTAGTACACCAGGAAAACGTAGAGGACCTAATAAGCTAGATGGGGAATTTGTTTACAAAGGAGAAACGTTAGCTAAACAGTTTGGTCTTACTCTTTATCCAGGAGAAAATGTGAGATTTTTGGCATTTTGATAATAACTTTTTAACAAAAAGTGCAGTGATATTAATGATCTTTTCTGTTTAGAAATTCAAAATAACTTGTCATATTATAGTTAGTTCAATATTAGACATAAATTATTTCTGTACAAGTTTTAAGTGCTCAAGGTGAGCTATTGGGATGGCCGTGTGTCCGTCATCAACAAGTTGGCGTGTTAACACTCTTTTACCTGATCTGCATGAAATTTGGTCAGAACATTTGTTGCAATGAAATCTAGGCCAAGTTCGAAACTGGGTCATCTGGGGTCAAAAACTAGGTCACTAGGTCCAATTATAGTAAAATTTTGTAAACACACCAGTGGTCACATTTTTGGATTTATCTGTATGAGACGTGGTCAAAATGTGAACCTTAATAAAATCTAGGTCAAGTTCGAAACTTGGTCATCTAGAGTCAAAAGCTAGGTAAATAGGTCCAATTATAGTATAACCTTCATACTCTAGCGGTCACATTTTTATACACCCGTTCAAAGAACGGGACATATTTTATAGTTTCACCTGCGGCAGTTGGGCGGATGGGGGGGGCGGCGTCCAGCATGTTGCCCGATCAATATCTCAAGTATTCTTTTTTCAATCTTCACCAGACTTGGTCATAAGGTGTATCAGCACAATATCTTGCACAAGTTCGATAATCAGCCATATCGCACTTGTCACTCTAGAGTTATTGCCCTTTAATTAGAGAAATTACCTAAAATTGGTCTCGTCTGATCAGTAACTTTAGAATTCTTTGTCCAATCTTCACCAGAATTGGCCAGAGAGCAATTTTTATTGTTATTAAATACATTGCATAAATTTCGAAAACAGTTGTTGGAATATTTTTCCTGGAGGTACTAAGTTGATTCTATGCAAATGGATCAAGTCAGGTTCAAACCTAGCTAGGTCACTAAAGGTGGAGTCATAGGAGATGAGTCATTTTTACACTGCTTTATTTTAAACTCTAGTGACAAAAATGTTATAACGGGCGTATTTTGCAATGGTATGCGCTCTTGTTGACTATATGAGACATGGTCAAAATGTTTACCTCAATAAAATGTAGGTCAAGATTGAAACTGGATCCTCTGGGGTCAAAAACTAGGTCAGAAGATAAAATGATGGAAAATCCTTGATGATTCTTGGGAGGCTGCATTTTCTACTGGAACTACATAAAACTTGTTCAGAATGTTTATCTTAATAGAATGCAAGTCCAGTGTGGTACTAGGTTATGTGGGGTCAAAAGTAGGTCATGTGGTAAAATCATTGAAAATCCCCTTGGACTCTTGAGGCCAACATGGCAATGTACTCAGGTGACCAATATAGGGTCATCATGACCCTTTTGTTTAATGTCATGTTAGGGTCATCATGACCGTTTTGTTTAATGTTATGTTAGGGTTATCATGACACTCTTGTTTAATGTTATGTATGCGTCTTACTATTTACTGGTATCTTGTAGTTATGTAACTCTAAAAATTATACATTTGAAGATCTTAACAAACTGCTTCTGATTTTCAGGTTGGGATTACAAAGTCTAACACTCTCTATGCGCTCAGAGATGGAGTTGTTGTCGTATCATGTGAGAAATTGAATCCCTTCCCTGACAGTCCACTTTATGAGAGAGTACAAAAGGGAATGGTCATTCATAAAAAATTCTGGAATATATATCCCACTCCTGTACATGCAAAGTTTAAACTCATTTCAGAAACGTGACTTTTTGCTCATAATTATGAATGTTGACTTGAATTGTTGAGGTTATATATTGATGGCTGCAGAGACTGGTTTCAAATGTGATGAAAGGCTTGGTACTAGTTCTTAATACTCTGTGATTGTTAGAGATATGTTCCACAGATGTATTAAGAGTGTTACAATGTGTTCAGATGTAAAATGTGACTTGTAGACTCAAATTTGAAGCATGTTATTTCTGTTGAGAATTTTCATATGTCCCATTGAATTTCATCATTATAAAAAAAGAAACATGGCAAGTATGTTTTTTAGACCTTCATCTGATGAAGTGTTGATTTTAGACAATCTTTAATTCTTATCAGTGTTTATTGGACTGATACATTGTACAGGACTGCTTACTACAAATGAGCTAAGAGAAAATAAAAAAAATGCTCTGTCCATGTTTGTTTGTTGTTTTTTTAGTTTTTGAGGTATGAAAGAAAAATTATAGGATATTTCTTTGATACATAACAACATAACTTCCAAGTTGTCTTGGTTACCAGTACTTAGGAACATTTTTATTTTATGGCTTCTTTCTGATGATAGATTGAAAATCAATTATCATAGACAGTGGACAATATTTCAAAAGTTGTTTATCATTTACACTAATATGTTCATTTTAACATTTTAACAATTATGTGGAATGGCAGAATTGTTCCATTAGTGATGTCATAAAATAAGAGGGAAAATATTCCCCTAGATTACTCACCTGAGTCACCAAGCTTAAGTAAGCAAAGTACACAGGCATACACATTCAAATGATGTCGATACATGTATTAAGAAAACAGCAAACACATTATTCAGTGGCCTTCTCTTACCTATAATACAACCACTTACCAGACTAAGGTTTTATGAGGGATACTATGGTGGCATATTTCTGCCACCAGTTAACTACTTAATTAACTAGATAATTATGTGGTTAACTAGATAAGTATCTTGATAAATTTTCATACCAGATAAATATCTTAACACGAAAAATTGTCTGATAGTGCCCACAACTGCCACCACCTACCCACCAATCTATTTTTAGGCAAGTGTTAAGTAAGTTAACGCAATAAATATCTAGTTGGCTACATAATTATCTAGTTAAGTGGTAAATGAGTTAAGTATCTATAATTAACGACATAATTATCTAGTTAGCAATTAAGTTAGAAGTTATCTAGTAACTTTAACGTGATAACCAGATAATTACCTGGTTAAAAAAGTAGTTAATTTTTACTCTCTTTTTTTTACATACTCTGAATAAGAACGTTTTACAAGTTGCGTTTTTATTTGACGCCAGTATATTACTCAGAAGTTCATGGTCAGGAACGTTTATTATCCACCAATACTCTGAATTTAAAAAACCAGTCACACCCTGGCTTTGTTATTTTCCAAATAAAACAAAATAAGGCTAACATGCATGTATAGGTTTTATTTTTTACCTTAGCATAATAGCTGTACAGTTAAATTCATCATAACTGCATGATCTAATTCCGCCATAACATATAACCCGAAAACGTGGAATACAAGTTTCCTCCAACAGTGACATGGGTTTGATCAATGACTCTCACCCAAACTCTAGATCCTTGCTGCAAGTTCACGAATATTGTATTAGCACCCTGGTCACGATGGGTTCCTGATTCAGCGTATGCAAAAACGTTTGCCTCAGGAACTCCATCAACCATAATGGAAGTATGTAGCTGTGGACCCGAGCTTAAAGAATTATCTGCAAGAATGGAGCAGGTTATCATGTACAGGCCAGCCTCTGGAGCCGTATAAATTCCTGTATGGTTGTCATAACCACCCCCAAGGTCGGTAATCCTGGTTGGAAACACAATCGGATCATTTCGATTGAGTGTGACTTTTGTTTGATCTCTCCGGTACGAAAATGTCCAAGGCCCATCATACTGTCGACGTGTCGGTGCTCCATGCTTAGTTTCTGAAAATTAATTGTTTTATATATATTCATATACAGTGTATTGAATTATATACACACGTTTATTGCATAATTATGTTACAAAGTGTAGTTACAAATTTGCCATGCGTGAACAACGTGAGTCCAATACCTGATGTGATATGCCGAATATCGCTATTTTGCAAATTTCTGACTGTGCAAACATTTATGGGACTGGGGCATAAGGAATTATCTGACTAATTATCAAAACAACCAAGAAAAGAAGAAGGGGTCAACAAGGGGGAATCATTAAATAAATTATCAAGTGAATAATTAGGCATGTACAAACAATGAACAAAACAATATTACATGTACATGAATTTCACATATTACTTAAAATGTGAACATATATTTACCAGATTGTTCCAGTTTAATCAACCTCTTCTCAAGTTGTTGTACTGTTTTCACTAAATACTCATTCTGGGTTGTCAATGCAACTATTTGTTCTTGTAACTCAACAGCACTGGAGGCAATTACAGAAGGAAGTACTAGTACAACTGCTGACACAAGCAATCTTAACAAGTACATTGTATATTACGTACTAAATTGCTGTACTAAATTTATGATAATATAACACTAGAATATATTCTGTTCAAAAGATCTCAAGCGAAATGTTTATCAGTGTTTAACTATCTTAACCTATTTGGAGCTCTGTGACTGTTTATCTATTAGAATTAGGGCATATTTTGTGAACCAAAACGATCTGCTGTGACATTATTTAGGGCTAAATCTGTTTTGTCTTTGGGGCTTATCTGCCGCTCGTTAAAATAGAAAATTACTTATTTCTGAGAAAGTGTGCACATGGTTGTTTAAATCTTGGATACTGTCATGTTAGATCAGTACTCCAAAATAAATATCTGGTCTTGATTACATTCAATATTTTATTAGGAAACCAGCATAACTCAGGGCACTGACTTCAGTAAAAGTTACAGAACCTTTAAGACAAATATATATATAACTTCCAGACTTTACAAAGTAATAGAAGAAAGATGATTGCTTTGACGAAATTTGTAATGTATGTACATACATACAAGCAGTTGTATTTGCTCTAAAAAATAAAAGTAATTATATTATGTAGCGCTTACGTTGTTCATGCAAATAGATTGCCTTATGTGCGTGATTATACGTAATTTATTTATGTGTCTGATAGTTGATTCAGATATGTGGCAAAATTTAAAACAAATTGATTGCTGTCTCCCAGTCAACTTTGTGAGGTTGAGTAGGTAGGTAGGTACTTTTAATAATCACTTCTTGTAAGTACTTTATTTCTCTTGATTAAGACATATACTATGCTTCCAAGGGTCAGGACATTTTTTGCACAGCATTTTAAGCGGGTAAGCTGGGAGACAACGAACAAGTACAAATGCACTTGCTTAATTTTTGGCTGACCTAAGCTACGTCTGAAATATGTTATTTACATGGTGAGAAAACGTCCAGTAGTCAAGCAGAATAACTGAACTGACAGGTGCAGTGTTGATTTGTATTACCGTTGGTTATTCGACATTATATATGGGCATACATATATATATATTATAGTGCTACATGTACATGTACATGCATTTGAAGTTTTTAGACAAATAAATATTACAATTTCAATTGATTATTCAAATTATATGTATAACTTCTAAGAATCTCAGAGTCAATATAACGTATATAATCCCCGCTGAGAAATTGTCTTTCAAACTTCGCTGGGCAAACTTCTATTGAAACTTCAAAGAAAACTATATAGCAGAGAAATACTAAGAATTGAAAACTCACAGTTACTCCTTGGCGTTATCACTTTCTAAATAATAAAAAGAACGCTGACAAATTAAATAGGAAGGTTTTAATGTTTTACCATATTGCAGTAGCTCTACAGATAAGCAAACAAAGGTTATACATAAACTAATTCTGCCATAACATATAACCAGAAAATGTGGAATACAAGTTTCCTCCAACAGTGACTTTGGGTTGATCAAAAACTCTCACCCAAACCCTAGATCCTTGATTCAAGTTTACGAATATTGTATTAGCACCCTGGTCACGATGGGTTCCTGTTTCAGAGTATGCAAAAACGTTTGCCTCTACAACTCCGTCCACCATGATGGAAGTATGTAGCTGTGGACCCGAGCTTAAAGAATGGTCAGCAAGAATGGAGCAGGTTATCATGTACAGACCAGCCACAGGAGCCGTATAAATTCCCGTATGATTGTCATAACCACCCCCAAGGTCGGTAATCCTGGTTGGAAAAACAATCGGATCATTTCGATTGAGTGTGACTTTTGTTGGATCTATCCGGTATGAAAATGTCCAAGGCCCATCATACTGTCGACGTGTCAGTGCTCCATGTTTTGATTCTGAAAATAAATTTTGTTAAAGATGCATATAATAATTACATGTACAGTTTGTATACGGACATATTAAATTATCAAGATCAAAGGGAAACAAACAATAACTTTAATATTACTGATACATTTTAACGTAGCTTAATTTGCTAATATGACTTATCAAGATGACTTGTTGTATGATCAGACGATTCATAGAACGTTGCCACTCCTGTTGGTGCTACGCAGAGCAAGCCAAATATTTTTTAATTGGGCTGTTCTAAACAGAAACACGCATATACTTATAAGACTGAACATGACAAACAGGATCATTAAAGTTAAAAATATGTTCTAAACATCCTAATATTTGGATTTCATAAAACGAAACATTACATATTCATGTGAATAATATTGTATACGTGTAAAATCACAGAATAAACACATCACCATTTCATTGAGTAAACGAATTATAAATTGAAAAAAATATATGTTTACCAGATTGTTCCAGTTTAATCAACCTCTTCTCAAGTTGTTGTACTGTTTTCACTAAATACTCATTCTGTGTTGTCAAGGCAACAAGTTGTTCTTGTAATTCAACTGCACTAGAGGCAACCGAAGGAAGAACTAGTACAACTGCTGACACAAGCAATCTTAACAAGTCCATTGTACATGTATTACTGGATTACTCTACAAAATACGGTAGTTATATCTATAAGATCCAAAGCTTAGTGAATATCAGGTTATCTTAATGTAAATGGAGCGTTGTGAGTGTTTATCTACTAGAATCGGTCCATATTTTGTGACCCACAACTGTATACTTGTTTAGACAATATTTGGTGCGGGTTTTGTCTAAAGCCTACCGCAAAAATTGCCGATTTAAATTATGCCATATACTAATATTTAGTCCATGTGCCCTAACAATTCAATACATATCTCTGGTCTCTCGAGATTTTGTCAGGAAAGCAGTATAACAATGTTTTAGGGTAAAGAAGCAAGACAATCGCTTCGACAAAGTTAGTAATTATGCTAACTCGGAATGTAATGATAAATTATCGGTGTAGCGCGTACATTTGCTTCTAGTACACATACTTTTATTATTCAAGCATGAATGGTAATGACGTACCAGATCAATCCATACATAACAGTATATATGGCTTGTCGCATTTCCACACAAAGTCGAATGTCGCTATCTCCTTCTCGATCGACTACAATTTGTGACACCCACTGACTAGATGTGTCTATCTTCTCTATTCTATGTACGTCTGTTCTAGCGTGTCTATCTTTTTTCATGAGATGGTATGACACACGCCGACAGATTTTCTTGCGTGTTCGCTCATGAGAGAGGCATTGAAATTGAGACTGCGATTTCAAAACTTGAAATATCCAAATGTTTCTGTCCACTACATTACGCGTGACACTACGCTCCCACACAGCGCTTTGATTCCACTACCGTTGGTGATAATGAAGGTAACGGAATAAGCGCCCGATGCTAAAGGAGAGTAGCGTGGCACCTGAGTCAATAATCATATTGATTGGAATATTTCCTATGGTAACAGTGTATCTTGTGTCTGCAAATTTGTCCTTCAATACATACATTCTCCGTCAGTGCTATTTGACTCACTCGCACTCCCAGTGTTCGAATTTTCGAGTGTCCGAACTTTCTGTTTATGCGCCTTTCGATCTAGTCTTCCTGGACGACCTACATTGGGCTTAATGTCCGGTGATATGACACTTTGTACACTCAACATTTCTGGCTGGACATGTTGGATCTTTAGCTTTATGACCCTTTAATCCACATTTGTGACATTAAACATGCGTTTCCGACATATGTTGACTTTAAGCGTGTTTTGGCTGTCGAAATTTCTACCGTAGTTTCACTTGAAAAGTGCTGTTACAGGCAATATGTCTCCGGTTTCATTTTCACCCCGTTTGTGTATTCCATTATCGATTTTCTGAGCGAGTCCGCAGCCCTCTCAAACGTTGATTCGAATTCTAAAACTTTTTCTAGGGTAAGGTCTTTTAACACAAATGTTTTCTGCGGAATGTTGTTGAACAGCATTTCTCAACGATCTAATCCTTTATCCGGTCGTTTGTGTCCGTAAATTCACATGCAAGTGGCAGCTGTTTCAATCTCGTAGCATAATCTTGGACAGCATTTGAAGTTTGCGTTTCTAAATTAAATGTTCTTAATTCTTTGGTTTGAAATACTGATTCAACTTTTCCTCATATTTCTCAAAATCATTATCCGCATTAGTCCTATAAATATGATTCTAAATATTTGTACCTTTCGCGTTTTTTCCTTAATTCATACGATAATTTACGTTTACATTTAACGTTTTCATTTTCCCGTAGCACTTTTTATATAGGTGCTGATTGAAATGCTTTTGGGAAGATTTTTTTGCTAATGAAATCAAACAATTCTCCTAAAACTTATGCAACATCAAATATAATCCACTTTGGTGCGAATGCAATAAAAAAGTAAACCACACACTTGGGTTTTGGAAATTAAATCCAATGGGTAGTTGATGTATGTGTCTACACACCCATCCTCGGTACCCAGGCTATTCATAACACATATGATATCATACATGTTATGAATAGCCTGGGTACCGAGGATGCTACACACCATGCTGCATCTCAACTGACTGATGTCTAAATTGCCATTTATAACTAAATCAGAATTCAGCATCATTTGACATAGGCCTACTTTTGTGAAATGTATGTAATAGAACGTTATGTGGCGAGTCGTTATTGTGGCGAATCGTTATATTACCCATTGGCCATGTATGGCTATTTGCCGACATTTACAACAACATAACAAACATGCATATAAATCTGGTTACATGAATTAATGAATAAATACATCACGGATATATATGGTTTATATGTCCGTGAATACATGTAATAATAAGTTAATAAATAAAGACTGGGAAATATATATTATAATGTTTTAAAAAATGCCACATGACTAAGATCAATAAATCGATGTGCTTGCATGCATTGGTGGGGTTTTGACGAGATGCGTTTAGACTCTATCTGACACGGATATATAATATGGTTTATAAATCCGTAACTCGATGGTTGTCAGTGAAAGTAAAACAATAAATAGAAATAAAAACATTTTAAACAAATTTATAACGTGAAGTAGGAAGCATAGTTGTCCAATTATTTGGACTATATATCCGCCACCGAGTCCTCAAAAGTCTAAAATATTAGTTTGTTAGCTTTAGCACGGACGTATAAACCATATTTCCGTGGCTTTAGTTGTCTTTTGATTAGTTAAAAAACTCATGGAGTTATTTTTTTTACTTTGTGATCACGGTAGCACATTTCCATGAAAATGAAATGACCAGTTCCAATTACTCATGTGCATATGACTTGAGGTCCAATATTACTGCCCTTTCTCTCAATGATGTGTGACGACAGCGATGTAATTTGATTAGTCCCTGTTTTATACCGGATGTAAAATTTTCGGAAAAATGGACGATTCTCTCGATAATTATATTTCCAAGGCCAATTTCAAAGTGAAAGTTGGGTAAGTTGATGGCAAGAAACTTTTATAACATCTTAAATATGTAACTTCGGCCATAAATGCTGTTTATATGTTGATTGGTGAATAGAACTCGATATATCGCGAAAACATGTTAAACTCCGTCACTTATTTTGGGTATTTTCTTTACTTTAGTATTTCCCCTTTCCAGAAGCTCCTTACCTCTTCCTGCTAAGGCATTTTGACATGAGATGAATTCAATGTGTGTTGATTTGTGTGAACACTAGACACACGGTAACTGAATAGACGTCTTCTCACCACAGCTTTGACTAACTATAGTCTGTAGACGTGTAGTGTAGCTCAACAGAGTCAGAGGACGAATAAAGCACCCATTTTACTCGAGACTACATGACCAAATACAAATTTGCCACTGGAGGTCTTGTTCAAAATCTATGTTTCAACAAATCATGCTAATTGGTTTATTATTATCCATGCAGTTTTACCAAACATGTGAACTTTTTCTGAAGGCAAATCAGGAGATTGCACCTTGAAAAGCGGGAGATTGAGACTCAAAACGGGAGATTTTTTTGTGTGGCTGAAATTTTGTCAATATCATGTCTTCATCCGTACCATAAGCTGTTAAGCAATATTCTGCGAATAAACCCGTAATCTGGGGGCCATCCGTTTAATAGAGTCGCCAATTAACAATTTCATTGCCATGTATCTGAATACAATAGAAACGTGTGAAACTTGAAAAAACAACATGACAAGCAAGGTCGCATCGTATCGGACTGGTATCCCGAAAATTGGAAGAACGCGTCTCCAGGCCGGGAGAGTGTGAGTTGGCTTTCAAAACCAGGATTCTCGCGCAGAAATCGGGAGACTTCACATGTATGTTTTACTACATCTAAAGACTCTTTAACAGTAAAAATAATGCACAGCTCTACTGCGAATGCACAGAAAGCGAAATCCCATCAAGTACAACTACAGCCTCAAAGGCCACATGCTTGCCTGCGAGTCAAACACCAGGTACCTTGGTGTGGATCTTTCACAGAACCTATCATGGGAAGTCCACATTAACAGAATCACCAAAAAAGCGAACAGTACCCTAGGCTTCCTACGCAGAAACCTACGTATAAACAACGAAGATACAAAGAGCTCAGCCTACAACGCACTTGTACGACCAAGCCTAGAGTACTGTTCCACAGTATGGAACCCTTACACAAAAAACAGACACACTGAGTGGAAATGGTACAAAGGAGGGCAGCCAGGTACGTCACAAATAGGTAACAGAATACCAGCAGTGTGATGTCTATGATCGACCACCTAAGATGGGAGACTCTAGAGGCAAGAAAAATGAAGACCCAACTGACACTACTCTACAAGATTGCCAACCACTGTGTAGAAATACCCCCAAAACTGTACCTTGTCCCAGCAACAAGTCGTACAAGAGCCAAACACAGCAAGAAGCTCTATGTTCCATCAACATCTTGCTACAAGAACAGTTCCTTTCCAAGGACCATCACACTGTGGAACACACTACCTGCTACTGTAGCTGAGGCCCCTGACTTGGCATCTTTCAAGCAGGGGCTCTCCACACTCTCTTTCTAATAAGCTAGGTGGATCAGCTACAAGTAATCTCTAATGATTCCCAAGGCTGTGCCGGTGCGGCCCCCAGAGCCGGATTAGCTTGGGTATGAGGAGACGAAGACGTAGCTGACCAAACTTTACTATCTCTTACTATTGACTATCCAAACTCTTCTATCTTTCCTATCATTCAAATTACCCTTTTTCTTGACCAAGCACTTTCACCCGTCGCGTAATAATCAATTTATGATTGAGATGACGTAAGATGTAGGTGTAGAGCTCTTATAGTGTTTCTGCAAATGACTGCAAGTACTCAATTTTCATTTTTCCCATAATTATTAATTCACAGAAAAGGCTCTGACTTGGCGCCGATGACGATCAATCTATGAAATGAGTATAAAGATGACATTAGCTATCTGTTGGGAAATCTATTGACAAATTTATTGTCAATAAAGAAATAAACGCATTATGTAGCAAAGATCATGGTCAATATAGACTGACATTTCTTGTTGTAATGGGAATTTGATGAAAATGCTTGGTCATACTCATAGCAAAAATTGTTTTAAAATGCAGTCACTCGGCAAATGCCGCCCCAATAATTCGGCAAGCAACAGTCATCATAAAACAGATTTTTCATGATTTTGCTGCCGAAAAGTGGTAAGCAAATTGGAGCGGCGAAATAAACGGCGGATACAGACTTGTCACTAGCGGATTCCAATGGGACAGTGTATTTCAGTGTTATCCCAATAGTTTGGGACATCCCTCCCATACCCTCCCCATTGCCGCCCCAATGTTCAGGACCGCGCGATGCGCCTGTCATGTGTGCTATAATCTCATGAGACTATGAGATCCACAAAAGTGTGGAAATTAAGGTATCTGACAAATACTTTGACCAAGCTGTTTATTTTTAGCTGAAAACTGTTATCTTTTTAATTTGTAAATCCATGCTTTACAGTATAATTGGTTGGAAAAAATTATGCAGCAATAGATTTGTGTACATTGTTTATATAATTGAACTGCTAAACACAACTTACAGGTATAAATAAATTATATTCATTGTTACAGAAACCCCAGATTTAAAGGCAATTCTGGACACAATTCTAATGCTGGAGGTTTCCAAGGTAAAAGAAAGTTTGGTGGGTATCAAGGGAATAAAGTCACTGATGTCTCAATTACTGTGCCAGCTGTCCGCAAAACTGCTGTAAATAAAAACTCCACCAATCAGATTCGAGATGCCAGAGATAGACTTGTCTCTAAGGCTAAGCCTTTAGATGCTCGAAATAAGTTGAATCAGAAAGCAGCAAAAAATACTGATGCCAGACAGAAGTTGATAACAATAAGGGCGCAGAAAGAACCGCTTGATGCTCGTGCTAAGATACAAGCTAAGAAACAATTGCAGTCTACTGGAACAACAAACTCACAATCTGGACCATTCACTCTGACTAGAACAGTAAGTGGTTGTATTGTCTTAAATATATATATGTATGTATGCTTTAACTTTTGTGTCTAGCAATAGAAAAGTGTTTAATGTGAAAGACAGTATTCAGAAGCTCTTGATTCTGGATACAACTTTCTTTTGGATTATTGGATATAAATATGACTATATATTCCATGAACATCCAATGACTTGATTTTTGTCATTTCAATTGGATAGTGTAAATGTTATGACTTGTTGCCTAAGATGTTGCCTGGTGCAGTGTGCCATGCTTTGTTCTCATCTTGACTGTTTGATATCAAGTGTCTGTTACTGATTACTTCAAGCCAAAAACTAATCTCATGATAAAAATGTAATTTCTTTTTTCTTTTCTTAAGTTCAATTTCTAATGCTTCAGGTGGCGAATAACGGCAGTGCAAACAATATCCAACTGACACCTGGTGCACAAGGCAATGTCAGCATAACAAAGACGGTAAGTTGTAAACGTGTGGTTGGTAATGTAGTGAATTGTGATACTTGCACATAGTGTGATATTTGTATAATATGTACTGCCATACTTATTGAACGTAATCTAGTCGTTGTAAGCTGTTGTAATGGATATGGGTACAGCTGAATATTGATTTGGTGGTTTTAGATAGAAACATCTGGGGGCCGTGGTTAGCCGTGGGTGATAATATGAGTATTGAAATAATGGTAGTTGTTAAAGAGTGGCGACACCTGTCTGTGGTATTTTTTTATAAAACTGGGTGAAATTAATTCAAACTATATAAACGCTAAGAGGCTAACCCAAGTGTTGCTTCTAGTTAATTATCAGATCAGATCTGATGATGTCTGAGTAAAGCTGTTTAATGGAGTCAAGAAGTTGCTGCTACTTAGGTTGTTGTATAAAAAACTTCATTTGTAAATTGTATGATAAATGTCATCTTCCTAAATAATATTGTCTGAAGATTAAAACTGGACTGTGTTATTTATAGATAACCAAAGTTCAATACGTGTCTGTTCGATGTATTTTGCAAAGAGTGCTATTACCAAAATCTTTCGGTGTGGCTTTTCAAAACATATTTGGACAGAAAAAATTCTGTTAATCGGTTACATTCATTATCATATAAATTGATACAGCGTTTGGCATGCCAGTAAAGTATTGCACTTCAATGGTTTAGTTTCATGTTGTTCCTACCAAAAGCTTTTAGTCAGACAATTAATGTTCTTTATTTACACAGTTGACTAAAGTCATGCCACCTGGTTACGATGTTGTTCTGGGAGCATCGACTAAAACTTCGAAGCCACAAAATTCCACACAAACAACGGGTGTGATGAAACGGCTAGGAACCCCAGCAGGGCAACATTCGAATATACCAAATATTACTAGAACGATTTCTAATCCACACAAAAATACATCCAACCCTCATCAGAGTAACCCTGAATATAGAGCACCTGTACCACAAACACATCAGTTACCCTATCCACCAGCACCTAACACTCCTTTTCATCAACAACAGCAGCAATCAATGTATTCACAACCTGCCCCTACTAATGTCCCTCCATATCCTGTTCAGCAACCCCAACAGCATCCTCCCCCTGTACCCACACAGTATGCCCCACCTGTTCAGTCAACACTTCCATATCCACCACAGGATTCTATGATCAAGCAAGAGGTAGGTTTAACACTATAAGTTGTTTTTTTGTATTGATTTTATTGAATTTTCTTTTTATTATATTTCATACTTGACTCCATTAGCAAGCTTTGTTGTCATTCATGTATCTTTTAATATATCAAATGTGTATGTATAAGTTGAAATATGTCAATGTAGAGACTTAATTATTGCTGTGAACACTTTTAATTACGGAAACAATTTGAATATCAAATGAGTTGCACATGCATATACTGGTGATTTTGGGAGCATTAAATTCCATGTATAGTTTTGTCTTATGCCATTCTTCTTATTCATTTTCAGTTTCCGCAAAGAGGTCATGTGATTCCTAAGATAGAAGTTCAAAATGATCAATACAGACCCCCAGAGCCACATTATCCACAGTACTCTGCTCCACCCCAACCCCAGTATGCACCGCCTCCGCAGCCGTATTTATACACACAGCCACCACAGCATGCATACTACCAGCCTCCCCCTCAGGAGACTTACAGTGCACCACAGGAGACCTACTCTCCTCCCCAAGAGTCTTACAGACCACCCCAAGCCATATCACAGAGTAGTTCCAGTGGTTCTGCATTTGTAAAAACTATAAAGAATGATGTTCTGCCACAAAGGTATACAACAACAGAAACCTCGCCATTGAAAAGGAAATCATTTGGGAGTTCACCTGAGTCTGCTTTGAGTGGCCCATTGAAGTTGTCTACTATCAATTATATTCCAGTAATTGAAACAATAGGGAATCAACCAAGTTCCAGAACCCAGAAGGCAAATCTGACAAAAATAACACCTCCTGGTGAACCTGCTATAAAAAGACTAAAACCGGAGGTAAGTAATTTTTTGCTCAATGAATGGAAGAATAATTAGGAGCTGTTTTACATTGTTGCTATTGGTTTCAAGGTTAATGTTTTATTGCACGGTTTTTAATTTCACCATCAGGTTATGTTTATAGCCTCTATCAAACTTCTGAAAATCTGTTTTTGTGGCCTTGCATTGCAGTGTTTCTTGTCTATAACATGAACATACACAATTAATTGAAAAGACATTAAAACTTGAAATAACCTGAATAACAGAGATGTAATTATAAATTGAAGGATCTCACTCTTGACAATGTAGTAACAACAGTTGATGTCTTATATATGTATATATATTCTTAAGAGCTTGGTCTATTCCTGTATGTAAATGTTCTTATTGCAGGATGAGGAGAATGTGATAAGTCCATTGCAAGGTTACAAAGTAGCAATCACAAACCTTGCCTCATCAGTCACTCAAGACGATATCATTGTAAGTTCAAGCTCTCTGTGAGATTTGTTTTGATTTAATTGTTTTGAACCTAAACTTTGTAAGTGCAGTCCTTCGTAACTCGTTTTTGTTGACTTTGTAATCAGAGCAACTGATTGTTTAATGTCTTGGAACTTAACCAAAATAAGTATAATAATGATAAAAGTATATTGAAGTCCATCATTGGATTATGGTCATGGATTTTTGCTAAGCACTTCATCTTTAGTAAACATTATGGAATAAGGTGATTGTTTTAGTTAACCATGTTTGTCAGTGGTTGCCATTATGTTTAAGGTGTGTTTGAGTTTTTACGCCATTTTTCAATGGTTATGCAGTCATGTATGGGTGTCATTTGACATAACCAATGTTTAGGCGTTACCAACTTGTACTAAATTGTCTTCCTACATGAATTGGAGGGAACATGACTTAGGTTGTTTTATCATCAGTTGTCTTGTAGAACCAGCAACCTCCAGATTGGCTGTCAAGTGCTAGACCCAACGGAGTTAGTCATTAGTTATAAGATTTTGCTGTTCATTTGATATGTTACATCACGCATTTTATATGAAATTTATTGTAGCAATCCATTTGCACCATTGGGTCAACTGCCTGTACACTTTGATTTCATTACTATTAAAGTTTGGGTAAATGGAGAGACTATAGTCTGTCATACTGTTAACTCTATGATAAAATTTCTTCTGCAGGAACTGTTTGGTGCAGTTGGTGCAGTGAAGAGTGTGAAGGTTGTTAAGAATGGTATTGCGGAGGTCGTGTATGTAAAAAAGGATTCAGCCGTAGAAGCGACCAAAACTTATCATGACAGAGAATTGGATGGTACTGTAACATTAATTCTATCATTTTTCTGCATATTTATTTCTTTTTTTCTTGACAGTATGTGTCCATTGTGAATGTCTTCCTTACCTACAGTAGTAGTTTATTGTCGTTTTTTAATTGCTATAAAGTTTACCTTCAGATGCCATTATTTCCATAATATAATATTGAGATGAAGATCTAAGCTATCATGTTATTTTGATAATCATCTTATATGGCAATTAATTAATATTATTTTTCTTACATCATTGCGTACTTCGGACATATTCCAAAATCATCTTCTATGGCAATTAATTGATATAATTTTTCTTACATCATTGCGTACTTCAAACATATTCCCTATCTAATAGAGACTTTGTCTTTCACAACATCCTTGTTTGCTATTGGACCCTCTGAATTTTTACCAGACAAGTCCGGTAGTCGGAGACTGATGCATCAAGTCAATTTTGTAAAGGTACCATCAACTTTATTGTTTACATCATATATGTATGTGTTTGATTATTAACAGGTTTACCGATGGTAGTTAAGCTTGTGACACCAGTGTCTGCAAGAATAAAGGAAGCCGCAGAAAAACTCCCCCCTTCAATGAAACCTGCGGCATCAGGACCTTTAGAGTATGTCAGAATTTTCCCTATATCTATTTGTTTTCAGTGCCAATGAATAATACAGCTGATTCAGATACATTCAAGCTTTTTCCTTAAGAAAAGCATGCACTGACTCTCAAAGGAAAGCATAAAAATGGTAGAATTTGCTAAAATATTAACAATTTCATCTTGTAAACACCATACTTAAAATAACAAATGCTGAGACATTACAATTGCATTACAGTGATGGCTACTGGTATGATGAATGAAATTGTAATATTTTACTGATAAAATGAGCATTTACAATCATGATGTAATTAAAATATTACATTCCTGTTCATGTATTACTGAATTGATTAAACTCATTTTTGTGGGTTTTTTTAATGAATTCCATAAATTATGGTATCTTATGTATAATATCTGATTTCAGATTCAGCAAAAAGACAGCAACAAAGCCTCGCTCATCACAGAAAGATGATGTAGATGTCACTACACTCCACAAGGCTTTGTTTAAAACTGGGGCACCTGGACCATCTAAGCCAGTCACATTCACTGTTAATATTTGAACTGGCGTTCTTTGTTCATCATTCATATTTCATCTTTATTTGTCGTTCACTATCACAATTACAAGCCAATACTTGAACTGTGTTGTTGGGACACTCAACTTACATTGTTTATGAAGACAATTCTGTTGACATGAAGTTGTTGCCTGGGGATTTGATGTGTATATGAAATTGGTTGATACAAGTGAATAAGATGTGCTGCCTAGTTGTGAATGAAAAATATAGTTAAATATTTTGTTTAGTTTGGGACTGTAGGAGATGTATTTTAATGCCATATGTTGTTGCTTAAGATATGACCATCGTCATTAATTTGTACTTAATCTATGTCATGTGTTTTCGTGATGTGATTAATGTTTTCATGCAATAATGTTGTAATTGTGTGTTAATTTGTAAGAAAAAAGTAATTACAGCCTTACTGCACTGAACACTTGATATATTTCACATATAATGCTTCATATTCTTACTTGTTTACTGTTGATTTGATGTTTCCTGTTGAGGAGAGCCTGATTGTATGCACTTCACTTACATATTCATACTTCCAATTAAGGCATATTAATGTCTGTGTGTCTGTATTGTAGGAGTAATTCTTTCTGTGTTGAGCCATATTTAGTGTCTCTTAGTGGAAACTTTTATGTATTCTTCTACAATTTTTTCATGACCAGTCACATGGTAGTCATTGTTTTGTTATTTGAACAGAACTAATCAATATGTTTGTCATGACTTAATTGATGTGTCAGACTAGAAAAGAGGGTGTGGTACATAGACCACTTGTCTCAGCAATTCTGTTCTTAATTGTTACATTCCTTAATCATGTTGTACCACTGAACCACTCAAGTCATTATGTAAATACTACCTACTTCATAGTAAAATTGATATCCATGGTGTGCACAGTATGGTGACTTGTCTACACTCTAATTGGTGTATTGATGAAATAATTAGTCTTTGTCATTATGTAGTGTATTTTCAATAATATTTGTATAAGTTAATGAATTGATGACCTAATTTATTGATAAAACTTTTTCTTTTGGAGTCTGTTTATGTAATGTTTATTCTGTGACCAACTTTAATTAGTTTTTAAGTGTTTCATGCTGATGGCAAATAATGATTATTTCCAAATATAATTTCCTATGTTTTGATAAATAGAGTGATTGTATAAGATATCCATAAATGCTGTTTTTCATTTGGCTGCTGTTATTTTGTCTGCACCTGACACTTGTGTTGACATGGGACCTATCATGTATCATTATACTTCAAAAGTGTGCCCCGACAGCAGGAAAATCAGTAGTAAAGCACTGTAGACATATGCTTGACAACATGAAGGAAACAAAATATAGATGAACTAATAAGAATTCAAAAAGTTCTTACGGCTATTCCAGGAAAATCTGCCTGGGGGTTAGGAAAGGCAATCAAAAATAAGGGGACCATCAACAGAATTTATATAATTTAAATGAAGGTATGAATACCTTTTCCTTGGCTGTGGACATGTATATTACTTGTTTACATGTGCATGTTGTCATTTGTAAAATGATGTATGTGTTCAATTATGCATTAAATGAAGATAAATGTCATTCAGCCTTGTACTACTATAATCTGCACTGGTCATTTCTAGACAAACAGTATTTGACAGACAATTCTGGTCCTTTTTTCACAAAAAGTTACAAAATGAGTATTTCAACTGGATGGACTGATAACTATGGAAAAACATTTGTTCATTAATGTCAGTGATAATACATTACATTTTGGTGTACATTGATTA
Source organism: Mactromeris polynyma (assembly GCA_032209605.1). Lineage (NCBI taxonomy): Eukaryota > Metazoa > Mollusca > Bivalvia > Venerida > Mactridae > Mactromeris > Mactromeris polynyma. The sequence continues at coordinate 236,116 of JASFXZ010000073.1, read as the reverse complement.
GATGTATATTAACAGCACTGAACTTGTTTGAAATTGTGTGATTGATTTGAGTTAATATATGATGTTTTTTTGCCTTTATATATAATTAAAGAAATACAAAATACATGGCCACTTTACCAATCAACCACACACATTGTTTGAATCTACATTATAGTGGGAATACATCCATTTTGAAGCTACATGGCATAGCAGTACACTATTTACTAATCTGGCAGGGGTAAACATTTTCCAGTTTTTAACAGGTTTCAGTTTTTTTTCAAAATTGTGAGGGTGTTGCATCCCTGGAACCCTGAGAATGCGATACATAGCTCAAATGTTCTATCGAATATTTGATGGCAAAAGTACGAAGTTTTATAAGTCGTTTCAATATCTGTGCCAAAACCTTTGATTGGATAGATATTTTGCAATAGTAAACACTGACTACACATCTACATTCTTGTGCATATTTAATTTAAAACTTACTGAAGTTCTTATTCAACATGACAACTACATGAGCCATGGTTACAATATCCCCTCATCGGGACTGGACAAGATAATGGACAGTCTTTATCGCTAGTGCACGGGATATGACATCTGCATGTGCCATGGTCACAAAATCCAACCTCCCATGTTGAAGAACACGATATATGACATTCATTGTCCGACTTGCATGGTACATGACATCTACATGTTCCTTCATCACAATAGCCTACCTCACCTTGTGGACAAGGCAGGGGACAATCATGATCGGATTTACACGGCACGTGGCATTTACACGTTCCAGCATCACAATAGCCAACTTCACCTTGTGGACAAGGCAGGGGACAATCGTGATCGGACTTACATGGCACGTGGCATTTACACGTTCCAGTATCGCAATAACCAACTTCACCTTGTGGGCAAGGAAGACGACATTCATTGTCAGACTTACACGGCACATGGCATTGACACGTTCCAGCGTTGCAATAACCAAGTTCTCCTGCAGGACATGGTATGGAACAATTTCTGTCTGATGTACACATGTAGTGGCATTCACATGCACCATCATTACAATATGGTGTCTGACCCACAGCACACGGGATGTGACAGTCTTCAACTGAATCACATTGCATCCGACAACCACATTTTCCCATAATGCAATGTGCGCGGAATTTTTCCGGGCACGCAATATGACAGTCTGAGTCATTTGAACAAACTGACCTTGTCACTTGCAACTGATTGTCAGTCACATGACAAGTACATTGTCCTTTATTACAGTATCCTGTCAGAGGAAACGGACAAGGCAATGGACACTCGATATCTGCTGTACACGGATGACATCGACAAACACCGGAGTCACAATATGCTTCCTGGATGTTGCATGACTCGTGAACACAATCTATATTGGTTTGACATAACGTGTCTGCAGTCCCACCATCTAAAATGCAGAAGTAGAACTTGGGCTAAAAGTTTAGTATCACTAGATTGCCGATTGATATAAAGCAAGAGTAAACTTATGGCGAAGTAAGATTTGTGAATGTGATGAGCGAAAACTTATGTATGTCTTATTAGATCGACATGTGGTTGCGAATCTAAACATATGTCTGACCCGTGCAATACAACGTGTAGATAGTTTTGCTGACTAATCAATAATCCCACAGATTCATGTGCAACATTACAACACGACATGTACTCCATTACAATATGTCTAAACTTAAAAAAGGAAGTCAAAAATGTTGTTCAGTACAGTACAGCGGCCCTTTCTTGAACAACATTCTCTTTTCAACAACATTCAATTTTCCCATCGTAAATTTTACAACCGTTTGGAAGCTGCAAATTTCGGCCGTTGTAGAGCTTATAGCCCCAATTAACCTCTTTGTGGCAAAGGGTGTTTGCAGTTGCCAAAGGGTGTTTGTAGCTATAAAATATGTGTTTACAGTTGCCAAATGGGGATTGAAGCTCCAAAAATATGTGTTTACAGCTGCCATAGGATGTTAAAAGCTTCTAAAGGGTGTTTGCAGCTTCAACAGGGTGTTTCTTTGGAGAGGCACGAGTGTACATTTAAGAGATACTTAAACTTATTTTAAATTGTTACTCTCTACAGTTTCTGATTATTGTAAACTAACTTGTAACGTAGAAACCCAGTTAAATAAACAATTACACAATATTAAACAATACTTACCACATAGCACTTGAAGGAAGAGGAATATAGCAAGCACCATCATTACGTCGTGTTCTAGATTGTTTAAACTTGTAAAGGACATGAAATAAATCTATAGCAATAAATTGACCTTGACATGAGCTAATTGTTTACTAGTAGATAAGAATTATTAATAGTCTGACAATCATGTGCGTAGCCATAATGAACGTTGCATGTGATATTAATCGCAGGACCATAATGATGGCGGACAGAGATATCATCCTTGACACCAGAGTAACAAAATATATCTAACTCTGTATCCACTCTACTTACAACCTTCAGTGATTATATCACAAACTAAATTTGTACTCGTTTTGACATTTGCCGTTTATTCGCTGTCAACTATAAGTTCTATAAGTTCGTTTACATTTAAACAAACTTTGAGGTAGTCAGTCAATGAAAATATGCTTTGTAAAATATTGACCAATAGACATTGTGTACACAATAACGGTATTCTCAACTATTTTTTAAAGTTATGTGCCAAAGTGAACTAAGCCTTACATGGGTCATTTTCAGAAAATTGACTTTAAAGTACATTTTTTTGTATTTTGAATTCCCATAAAAGACGCTAATTTCTAGACAAAGCAGATGAAGTATTCATGCTGTTATTTGGTGGTATAGCAATAAGTTATTATTTAGATCAAAATTATATTTAGTTGCAGTTTTAAAAAAGGATTTTGTGGGATTGTTCATTTTGGTATGCATACTTCACTTCAAAACTTGAAATAATGCCAACGTTAACTACTGGTTTTAGTTCCGTCAGGCTTAGTAACGTGGAAGAACCTATAGTATATGTGGACTAGTACCTCCGTTAAAAATCTCCTGATTTAGACGTCTTAGAAAGCTGGAAACTAGACCAAAAATAAAAATCCCCCTTTGAACAGTTACAAGGCGTAGATAACTCAATCTTAATGAAAATGTGGGTAAGTTCGCTTTGGCACCAGACCACCCAATTATAAAGTAGGCAATAAGAAACTGCATATATCAAAATGTGTATTTTATGGTATAATCATTACAGATTAATGGCAGTGCGTCACGAAAAGTCTGTGCTTAATCTGGTGCCATCGGTTATCGTAGATAATTACAATATTTGTAGGTATAAAATCAATCTTTTTTAAAGTGAACTGATTATAATTGTAATTAAGTGTTCCTCCATTTCGACTAATAACGACGTTGTTATCTAACTACGCCCTGCCACGGCCTCAATCGTATTTAACTCGGTCAACCTTCATTTGTAAGTCAGGTACCAACTATGTATTGTTACTGAATTAACTGCAAATATCGAAATGTTTTGAAAGTCATTATTAAAGCAAATAATATATATTGACTGCACTGTTAAGAACACGGTTCTTAACCTTCGACGATATTTGCTTAAGTTTTCATAATGATTATAAATATTTGAATTAAAATATGGGTTAATTTTCTTGTTATAAATAGTTAATTGTTGTTTAAGATCGTACTGTATAACTAGAGGTTTTGCAATATTACTCAGTGACATAACCGATCGATTGAAGTGTAGGACAAAATCCCCTCCGGACAAAATCCCCTCTGGACAAAATCCCCTTCGCTCATTTTGAACAAGGTGGACAAAATCCCTTTCGTGAATATTACAAGGCGGACAAAACACCCCCTGATATTTTTTCCACAATGGACGTAACGTCCCTTAAGTATTTCATCAAAATAATAACAATTTATACTGTTGTCTTTCAAAATCCAAGCTACAAGAAGCTATTTTGCAACAATAACAAAGGCAAAGGTGAAAGGAATTGATGTCCACTGTGGAAAACATATCAGAGGGTGTTTTGTCCTAATTGTAAAATTCATGAAGGGGATTTTGTCAACCTTGTTAAATTCAAGAAGGGGATTTCCAAAACATTAGGGACTAATAAATCATATTCTCCATGAGGTGAACATATTTTAGCAGTTATGTCTGTTTTCTTGATTATGCTACGTTTACACTATGTTCCCGGCGGCCACGGCAATCACGGTTCAGGCCACCGTGGAGAAAACGGGATGAACGTGAGATAACGCGGGGGGACGGGATAGGCAAACGTTACAGACCGTAATTGCCGTGGATGCCGGGCCAGAATTTTAAACTGTCAAAAAATGTGCCACGGCAGCCACGGTGCGGATGAAACGTAATAGGCCGTAGTAAAACGGGGCAAACGCTATAAAACGTGACAGTACGTAATAGGCCGTTACAAAACTTGGAAGTGGTCCGTAGTGGGACGGGAATCATATGTATTCCCCGGCATCTAAAGTTCCTTTCCAGTTTTGTCACGTTGTGCTCCGTTTTGTCACGGTTCTCACGGCAAGCTAGGGTGTACTGTAGCCGTTTCGTAACGTTTCAATTACGGTGCGTCCCGATGTGTGACGCTTTTCAGGCCGGTGCGTTACGGTACGTTGAGTTCTACTACGGTCTGACACGGTGCTCCTGAGGCTCCAGAAGAAGCTCCATCTGCCGGCACTCCAGGTTTACTCGTCGAAGTATCTTGATACAATGATTGCTGTTGCTTGAGGGGTTTTCTTTATACCATGGGCACAAACGTGCTCCAAAGCTCTCCGGCGTCCACGTTTGATCCATAGGAGGCCTTGACAGAACGTGAAAAACGCATCAGACCTGGATGAAGACGTGAACAACGTGAGGGATCCCATCAGAACGCATCGGACCGGGAAGCAACATACATGCATCCCTGGTAGACCGCGGCCCGAACTTTAGTGCGCCTTGGAGGAACCGCTTCTTCGCCCCAACGGCCCGTCACGGATACCGTGATAAACCGTGAGGAAACTTAGCACAACCTAACAAAACTTGGATATGGAGACAAAAATGGCCAAAATCCCACGGTGCAATACGTTTCGGGCAAACGGGGCTGCCGTGGCCGCCGGGAACATAGTGTAAACGTAGCATTAGATGTACAATATTATGGTGTTTTTATAATTTTAAATAATCCATTTCTTCTTGCTTCCATTCTTTGTTAAAGTTCGTAATGTACTAAAAAAATCTCGATTTTCTTTCATTATTCTCGTCTGCTATGTTGTTGTTGTTGTTGTAACTATCAAGGTTTTTAATTGATTGCTAGTTGTTAATGATTGGTATTAATATTATACACCATTTAATATGATTTATACACCATTTAATATGATGTATACGATATTTAATATGATTTATACAACATTTAATATGATTTATAAATCAGTTTATATGATTAAGAACCGTTCTTGTTACGGGGGAATATAATTGTTATTGAATTATTTTAATAATTGAATGATGAAGGGAAAATCTTTTCAAACCGTTATAAATCAAATCTGTTTAAATATCATTCTGTCATTATGATTAGCCTGTTATATGTATCTTTGTAATTAATTGTTTACCTCATTATGTCATGTATTGCATGAAATGAGTGAAACAAACTGAATTGAATCTAAAAAAATACACCTTCACAGATTAAAAGTCAATCTATAATTAACCACACCAATATTTTATTTCAAGGCTATTCTATAAAATGTCACATTTCCCCCAAATTCTTCTTTATAAATAGAACTAATTGTATAATCGCTGCATCAGGCTCTGTCACTTTAATCAGATGGCATGTGGTTAACACGAACAGATTTGTGTTGCTAGTTATTTGACATTTGGCGGAAGACAATGGACTTTTTCATCTCCACTTAACTGGCAACGCGAATTTGATCTGGTTAACATAATTTTCTAGTTAATTATGTAGTAAACTGGTGGCAGAAGAATGCCACCATACGTACACCAATGTTTCCAAGTGTTCTTAGCAAACATACCGACATAAAACCGTAATAAGAAATAAACATTTGAACAGGGTATGGTCATTAGTGATAATCGGCTATAGGTATACACTTGTTTAGTACGATATTATACTTGATCTCGAAACAACGCTAAATCAACATTTATCATTCAATACATTCAAATTAATAAATATTGAGTTAAGGACTTCTTGAAAGTAAGACCTTTCAACTAGTATGTCCAGTTCCGTGACCATTTTTTCCCGTTATTCAAATAGTCTTCGCACCTACTTTGACAAGTACGCACTAAGTACTGTCTCCGAATGATCTTAGAGTGATGGCTATGTGGTCAGGTAATTGGAGACACACGTTACATTCATATTTTATGTACATTGTATTTTATAGTATTTGTTATGCAGAAATCTAAATAATTGTGTTTTTGCAACCAATGAAAGTGTTTTCTGTACGGCGATTAAGTGATGAATAGTTTCAAACGTTTCTTTTGTACAAGTGCTGCTAACATTTTGGTAAATCACGAAGACGCTTATTTGTTTTATTTCAAATATATTACATGTACGTAGAATAATACTTTACTCGCATGTGGAAGTAATTATATAGCTTTTTTAATCGGACATTGTTTTGTTTCCTTTTGAACATACGACGTTTTTCTCATCTCTATGCAATATTGTAAAATTCGGAATTCGTTCTAAAGGGGGTATAAGTTAAATCAATTCTAGTGTATCGCCTTTCAGAGTTGGATTTGCCTTGTCTGTATTCACAGATTGTAAATGAAAATTTACATTATATTATTATCATTATCCTGATTATCATTATTTCCATTATTATGATATATTGTTATACAGCTCTCGCACTGCTCCTCGCTGTACAAGGATGTTTCGGAATAATGATATCCAAAACGTTTAGTGTCGCGAATATTTGTGACACTCCGTACGGCATAACCCTGGAAACTTCTAAACAGCGGAATATATTGGCATGTAGCGGTTTGTGTGGAAGGAACGTGTCATGTTTGTCTTTTATCTATGACCCTGTCACCAGCACGTGCAAAACAAACATAGCGGAAATCCCACAAGCCTTCTTCAGTTGTGCATTTATGGTGAAATATGTAAGTATTGTCTTAATATATTTAAATACTTTTACGAACATACATTGTTCTATATATTCAATGTATTTTTTATCACAAATAACTGAACGCTTAAAATATATATGCAAAGGGAATATCAATATCACGGACCTATATACATATAGGTCCTTGTCAATATACACAAATTGTATCATGTTGTACAAATCTAACTATATACACTGTTAAGTGTTTACTTAACATAATGTCACCCCTACTTAAAGGGCCAGTCATTTCTGAGTACATTTATTTTCCGAATCCTATCCTATAATGCCAGGCACCAGGCAGGTAGGCACACCGTTATTTAACTAGCTGGCGGCTCAACAACCGACCATATCAGAACGGATCGCTACCGGGATTCGAACTATCGACCTCCCGCTCACAAAGCTGATGCATTGACCCCTCTGCCAAGGGAGTCGGTATTGTATTTGCCAATTATTGTTACACGATTAAATACTATTACGTAAACATTAGGTACATGTGTACATCATCAAATTAAAATATACTGCGCATTGGAATAATTTTTACTACAATAACTTTCACATAAATTCTGCAAGACATCTTTTATTATTAAGACGTATATACACGTAGGCAAAAATGTGTGGATTAATTTGTAAAATTTACAAACTTGATCATGAAAGGTTTTCAGCCCGAGTGCATTTTAAAGTGATGCCATTCAGAAAATATAGGTGCAGAAAGTAAATCAATCAACAAGGCGAGTCACAAATTGAAATGGGGTTTTAAGTCACATAAACAGCCAGGGTCGTGTAGGGAGTATTCCAGCTACGAGGGTGGAGGAAAACCTTAATGAGTCACAGACCGGATATACAAGTATTGTATACACCATCACATGTTTCATCAAGACGGGCCACTGAACTTGTTAAATGACGATTCACTTCGGTGTTGTAATTCTAATGCCAAGTCTTGCGATTTATTTATTCAGGGTCAACAACCGTTACCACCAACTACCATACTACCCAGTGCTACAATACCATACTGGAATGGTTCGTATAATGGAGATACTTGTACAGTTAACACTGATTGTGTTGAACCCTTAACTGAATGTAGGGATGGTATATGCCAATGCCTAGAATCGTACGTCTATAAGTACTGGTATCACACCTGTGTTTTCATAACTGGTATGTATACAATAAAAACCTTTGAACATCAGTCTTGATAAGTGTTTTATTGTTGTTATTATTATTTATCCTAATAAATTTGATACTCCGCTTCTCCTTTTAACTCACGAAAAGCACTCCGAACATTCCCTTCTACTAGATTTTTACTACGCGTGTTAAGACACGTTTCCCTGAGGACAAATGAATGACGGAGTCCAAAACGAATTAATCAATCGTACGTCATACTCAGAAAAAGTGTCCATGAACATTGATAACCAAATCCCATTCTCAGATATGTAAATTACTATAATACGTTAAGTAATATTTACAATTAGGTATTAAATTGATATCGCGTACTTCTATATAATTGACACATTGTTCTGGATCACCGGCAAATACTCGAATGTTTACTCATTATTGTCGCTATGTTCTGTTTGTATACTCTCGTTTTAAGGAGGCTGAAAGACAGAGTCTATATCAAATAGTGTATATATAAAAGCATCGAGTAGTTTGACGTTTAATGTGTCATAGAAAATACGTGGCGTTCTGATTCATAGGTACAAAGTGTATGTATTTGATCCGTTTTGTCATAGATGCTCTTTTCCTCTACTGCACGAAGCACTATCTGTTTAGCTCAACGTCATATTGCTCGGGCATGTATGTAACGTCTTTAGATATATACGAACACTATCGATGTGAAGTGGTTGTCTTAGCAGAGAAAACAATAGAAGTTTTACTCCAGTTACTGCTAACAATACCGACAGTCATATAATTATGTATATGGCTGTAACTATTTGCTCGGTATTTTTGTCGTATGCAATCATAACCATTACGTGAGAATACCATTAACGTTTACTATTATTTCCCACAGTTTTAAAAACATTATAAACTATAATGAATTTCTACCACACTTCCGACAATGTTCCTTCAATGTTTGTATTTCAGATTTTAGAAATTTTAACAATATTCATTTGATAGAATGAGCAGTATTACTGCTAGTGTCACTGCCAATGGTAGGTTGCAGTTATACTGTTGTTAATGTGTCTGCTGCTGCTATCTTCACACCGATTTGAACGTCTAACAATAAAATATATGTAGTACCTATGTTGTATGGTAAAACATAACGTTGACAGAGAAGAGAACAGACACTCTATTTTTTTATTCATTTCTTTCATGTACATAGAATAGAATGGACAAAACAGACACAATGATTATATCTAGATAAAACTGACACAACGGCTACATCTGGGCGCTACTAAAATGGCCAAAATCCCACGGTGCAATACGTTTCGGGCAAACGGGGCTGCCGTGGCCGCCGGGAACATAGTGTAAACGTAGCATTAGATGTACAATATTATGGTGTTTTTATAATTTTAAATAATCCATTTCTTCTTGCTTCCATTCTTTGTTAAAGTTCGTAATGTACTAAAAAAATCTCGATTTTCTTTCATTATTCTCGTCTGCTATGTTGTTGTTGTTGTTGTAACTATCAAGGTTTTTAATTGATTGCTAGTTGTTAATGATTGGTATTAATATTATACACCATTTAATATGATTTATACACCATTTAATATGATGTATACGATATTTAATATGATTTATACAACATTTAATATGATTTATAAATCAGTTTATATGATTAAGAACCGTTCTTGTTACGGGGGAATATAATTGTTATTGAATTATTTTAATAATTGAATGATGAAGGGAAAATCTTTTCAAACCGTTATAAATCAAATCTGTTTAAATATCATTCTGTCATTATGATTAGCCTGTTATATGTATCTTTGTAATTAATTGTTTACCTCATTATGTCATGTATTGCATGAAATGAGTGAAACAAACTGAATTGAATCTAAAAAAATACACCTTCACAGATTAAAAGTCAATCTATAATTAACCACACCAATATTTTATTTCAAGGCTATTCTATAAAATGTCACATTTCCCCCAAATTCTTCTTTATAAATAGAACTAATTGTATAATCGCTGCATCAGGCTCTGTCACTTTAATCAGATGGCATGTGGTTAACACGAACAGATTTGTGTTGCTAGTTATTTGACATTTGGCGGAAGACAATGGACTTTTTCATCTCCACTTAACTGGCAACGCGAATTTGATCTGGTTAACATAATTTTCTAGTTAATTATGTAGTAAACTGGTGGCAGAAGAATGCCACCATACGTACACCAATGTTTCCAAGTGTTCTTAGCAAACATACCGACATAAAACCGTAATAAGAAATAAACATTTGAACAGGGTATGGTCATTAGTGATAATCGGCTATAGGTATACACTTGTTTAGTACGATATTATACTTGATCTCGAAACAACGCTAAATCAACATTTATCATTCAATACATTCAAATTAATAAATATTGAGTTAAGGACTTCTTGAAAGTAAGACCTTTCAACTAGTATGTCCAGTTCCGTGACCATTTTTTCCCGTTATTCAAATAGTCTTCGCACCTACTTTGACAAGTACGCACTAAGTACTGTCTCCGAATGATCTTAGAGTGATGGCTATGTGGTCAGGTAATTGGAGACACACGTTACATTCATATTTTATGTACATTGTATTTTATAGTATTTGTTATGCAGAAATCTAAATAATTGTGTTTTTGCAACCAATGAAAGTGTTTTCTGTACGGCGATTAAGTGATGAATAGTTTCAAACGTTTCTTTTGTACAAGTGCTGCTAACATTTTGGTAAATCACGAAGACGCTTATTTGTTTTATTTCAAATATATTACATGTACGTAGAATAATACTTTACTCGCATGTGGAAGTAATTATATAGCTTTTTTAATCGGACATTGTTTTGTTTCCTTTTGAACATACGACGTTTTTCTCATCTCTATGCAATATTGTAAAATTCGGAATTCGTTCTAAAGGGGGTATAAGTTAAATCAATTCTAGTGTATCGCCTTTCAGAGTTGGATTTGCCTTGTCTGTATTCACAGATTGTAAATGAAAATTTACATTATATTATTATCATTATCCTGATTATCATTATTTCCATTATTATGATATATTGTTATACAGCTCTCGCACTGCTCCTCGCTGTACAAGGATGTTTCGGAATAATGATATCCAAAACGTTTAGTGTCGCGAATATTTGTGACACTCCGTACGGCATAACCCTGGAAACTTCTAAACAGCGGAATATATTGGCATGTAGCGGTTTGTGTGGAAGGAACGTGTCATGTTTGTCTTTTATCTATGACCCTGTCACCAGCACGTGCAAAACAAACATAGCGGAAATCCCACAAGCCTTCTTCAGTTGTGCATTTATGGTGAAATATGTAAGTATTGTCTTAATATATTTAAATACTTTTACGAACATACATTGTTCTATATATTCAATGTATTTTTTATCACAAATAACTGAACGCTTAAAATATATATGCAAAGGGAATATCAATATCACGGACCTATATACATATAGGTCCTTGTCAATATACACAAATTGTATCATGTTGTACAAATCTAACTATATACACTGTTAAGTGTTTACTTAACATAATGTCACCCCTACTTAAAGGGCCAGTCATTTCTGAGTACATTTATTTTCCGAATCCTATCCTATAATGCCAGGCACCAGGCAGGTAGGCACACCGTTATTTAACTAGCTGGCGGCTCAACAACCGACCATATCAGAACGGATCGCTACCGGGATTCGAACTATCGACCTCCCGCTCACAAAGCTGATGCATTGACCCCTCTGCCAAGGGAGTCGGTATTGTATTTGCCAATTATTGTTACACGATTAAATACTATTACGTAAACATTAGGTACATGTGTACATCATCAAATTAAAATATACTGCGCATTGGAATAATTTTTACTACAATAACTTTCACATAAATTCTGCAAGACATCTTTTATTATTAAGACGTATATACACGTAGGCAAAAATGTGTGGATTAATTTGTAAAATTTACAAACTTGATCATGAAAGGTTTTCAGCCCGAGTGCATTTTAAAGTGATGCCATTCAGAAAATATAGGTGCAGAAAGTAAATCAATCAACAAGGCGAGTCACAAATTGAAATGGGGTTTTAAGTCACATAAACAGCCAGGGTCGTGTAGGGAGTATTCCAGCTACGAGGGTGGAGGAAAACCTTAATGAGTCACAGACCGGATATACAAGTATTGTATACACCATCACATGTTTCATCAAGACGGGCCACTGAACTTGTTAAATGACGATTCACTTCGGTGTTGTAATTCTAATGCCAAGTCTTGCGATTTATTTATTCAGGGTCAACAACCGTTACCACCAACTACCATACTACCCAGTGCTACAATACCATACTGGAATGGTTCGTATAATGGAGATACTTGTACAGTTAACACTGATTGTGTTGAACCCTTAACTGAATGTAGGGATGGTATATGCCAATGCCTAGAATCGTACGTCTATAAGTACTGGTATCACACCTGTGTTTTCATAACTGGTATGTATACAATAAAAACCTTTGAACATCAGTCTTGATAAGTGTTTTATTGTTGTTATTATTATTTATCCTAATAAATTTGATACTCCGCTTCTCCTTTTAACTCACGAAAAGCACTCCGAACATTCCCTTCTACTAGATTTTTACTACGCGTGTTAAGACACGTTTCCCTGAGGACAAATGAATGACGGAGTCCAAAACGAATTAATCAATCGTACGTCATACTCAGAAAAAGTGTCCATGAACATTGATAACCAAATCCCATTCTCAGATATGTAAATTACTATAATACGTTAAGTAATATTTACAATTAGGTATTAAATTGATATCGCGTACTTCTATATAATTGACACATTGTTCTGGATCACCGGCAAATACTCGAATGTTTACTCATTATTGTCGCTATGTTCTGTTTGTATACTCTCGTTTTAAGGAGGCTGAAAGACAGAGTCTATATCAAATAGTGTATATATAAAAGCATCGAGTAGTTTGACGTTTAATGTGTCATAGAAAATACGTGGCGTTCTGATTCATAGGTACAAAGTGTATGTATTTGATCCGTTTTGTCATAGATGCTCTTTTCCTCTACTGCACGAAGCACTATCTGTTTAGCTCAACGTCATATTGCTCGGGCATGTATGTAACGTCTTTAGATATATACGAACACTATCGATGTGAAGTGGTTGTCTTAGCAGAGAAAACAATAGAAGTTTTACTCCAGTTACTGCTAACAATACCGACAGTCATATAATTATGTATATGGCTGTAACTATTTGCTCGGTATTTTTGTCGTATGCAATCATAACCATTACGTGAGAATACCATTAACGTTTACTATTATTTCCCACAGTTTTAAAAACATTATAAACTATAATGAATTTCTACCACACTTCCGACAATGTTCCTTCAATGTTTGTATTTCAGATTTTAGAAATTTTAACAATATTCATTTGATAGAATGAGCAGTATTACTGCTAGTGTCACTGCCAATGGTAGGTTGCAGTTATACTGTTGTTAATGTGTCTGCTGCTGCTATCTTCACACCGATTTGAACGTCTAACAATAAAATATATGTAGTACCTATGTTGTATGGTAAAACATAACGTTGACAGAGAAGAGAACAGACACTCTATTTTTTTATTCATTTCTTTCATGTACATAGAATAGAATGGACAAAACAGACACAATGATTATATCTAGATAAAACTGACACAACGGCTACATCTGGGCGCTACTCTGTGTGTACTAGTTTATTTCCTATGATAATAGTTGTTTGTCTCGATGCCACACTTTCGTAATGAACATAATATTTTTGTCCAAATGTCTTTAACTACTATTCAGTTCATAATTTTCGACTACTTTGCATATGGTACAATGAGGTGAATCAACCATTTTCCATCTAAAACGTATTTCTTTACAGGGAAAAAATCTATGTAGTAGTTTGCATTTAAATTATTTTAGTCTATTATCATGTAAACAGTGCACGAATTTGTATAAAGACGACCAATTGAGTTTCTCTCTAAAATGCATGTTCCATTATCTGTGTATGTACGGTTAGGCAAATTTCACGTCTACCGTAGACTTTTAAATATATTTATTGGTTGACTCTTGTATTGTTTTATTGAAAATGTGGATCTGTGGGTTTGTTCTTACTAGTGTGTGTAGTGATTGTTCTGATTTTAGTATACGGAACCATGTTTTGGGAATGCATTTTTTCAAAAGATTGTTTTCAGCGATCCAATTTGATTTGTTGTGAAGTTTATTGAGAATATGTTCTTCACGCAGTACACCGACGGTGTCTATTATATCATTCATAAAAATAATATTCGACTTAATCCAACTGTGGAAAAACAGAGATTTACCTTCGTTTTTGATAAATCTACTGCCCCAAATTATTTCTTTTCTTATCTCTATATAAGAAGTGTGATTTTTAGTTTGTGTTTTATTTTTCGTGGATATCCACAATTCGAGAATGTTTTTGTGAAATATACTCTTAATTATGTTAAAATACATGTGCTTATGTGACTTTCAGATTGTGTAAATAATGGAGAAACGTTTCAAACAATCCTGAACAGGGAACACAAATCGGAGCCCGTTGAGGATCAGTTGATTTCCGAAGCCGATTGTATATCCCTCTGCTTGACAGCCGTCAATTACACGTGCCACCTCATCTCATACGACAGAAAAAAAATGCAATGTCTCATCCTAGATTTTACAGGACTTGCTATGAACGCAATTGTCAGTGATTACGATCCTGAGGACGAAAGCATTGTTTATCAACGAGACTGCAAACGTTACACTTCGACAATGCACAACTCTTGCGGGAGTGACGATGTATGCTATGACAGACTTTCCATATGTTTGAACACGTCTGGAACATGCGCCTGTGGTGTGGGTTATACTTACGACAAAGAAAGACGAACCTGCGCGAGAGGTAATTACATTTACAGAAAATATTGTTGCTACATATATTATTGTCTTTTTTACGTTGCGTTATGATGATTAAATTTTTATCCATTCCGACCACATATACTTCATGTACACGACCCCAGTAAATATTCTAGCGCGTCTAAAGTAGTAACTATGAATTCAAAACTGTACTCGTAAGTTCAAATTATTTGTGCTATTTTATTATTCATTCCAAACGTATGACTTAATTTCAGATTGTTCTCTGTATTCCAACGACATACTTCAAACGTATATGCATAAGACAGTTGTTGGTTTTGAAGCCGACGCGGAAAAGTTTCCGATCTACAACCCAGCTGAATGTAGAGATGCATGTAACGCTAATGTAGATATAGATTGCGTTAGCGCTATGCTACACTACGCTGCATCGACGTGCTATATGTCCAACCAAACCCTTGGGATCTATCCACCTGGGTCCATTCAAGTGAATTCTGAGTTTGTCCTTTTGCAGAAAGATTGCCAGAGTATGCATCCACCATTGGAGAAAATATATTGCTATTACAGCGAATGTACAGCGGTTGACAGTGAATGTAGGGATGGAGTATGTAAATGTATCATTGGATTCAGTTACAAACAGTCTAGCGGTTCTTGCACTGATGGTAAATTGATGTAATATCATACTGAATGAACCAGACGCGATTCCAGAAAGTTTGGGCTGAGGGTTCATCCCGATTAAATACGACTTAATGTAGCTGGCGGGTTTAGTTAATACAATTTTATGCTTTTTAGCTTTCCGTGTTAAAGGACAGTCCATTTTTTCCATATTGGAGTAGGCATCGCGCACCGTATCCCCATATGAATCCACAGTTGGTATCTTTAGCATATCATAACTTAATAATGACTACACTCAGTTGTTTTCATAACTTAATTTTAGAATTCACATTTAGTAGCCTTTTTCTGTAAGCCAAGAACAGGGAAGAGTCTTCAGAGCTTAATATACGTAACGTCCGAACAATGTATTAAGAACGTGAACATCAAGCAAATTCAGTGCATTTTTGGAAAATTCGGGGAAAGCTTAAAATAAAATTTAAAACTATTCATCGCTTGAATTCTATTGTTTTTGCTTTCATGTCTTACACTCAGTACAATATGACCCTGTAGGAAACTTAAAGCGTATTCATAATGTACAACAGGCCTGATAAAATTGTACTATTGCATGATTTAGGCTAAAGGCACTATACTGAGACCTGATTTGTGTCACAAATCTTTAGTCAATACGGTACAGCCCAGTTGTATTTGCTTGCAATACATCAGTAACTTTTGTTTAAGGGACAGGGAATACATTTAAATCTGTTATATACGTATCAAAAGGTGCTGATGAAGAGTTAATTGTAGATCATATTATTAATACATTCACGGAATGAAACATGGGCAGAAGCTCTGGTCTTTTGCCTTTAGTTTTTTAGTATTTTGCCTTTAACTTTTACTTATATAATTATTATTGTATTTACAGTTTGTAACTCATACGGGAGAACGTTCCAAACCATCTATGACTTCTCTGTCTCAGGCATGGCAATGATTTCCCTGCCAATGGTGACCAATAATATCATGGATGAATGCAAGGCTGCTTGTGTGAAGGAAAGAACATTTCAATGTTTCATGGCTGTGTTGGATATCCAAAATGTAAAGTGCATATTGTACGACATTCCTTTGATTGATGTCCCTACTTCTGAGCACGTAACTGAGACTGGTTATGTCACCTTTCAGAAAGACTGTGCATAGAATGGAAATGTTGACCTTGTGATCTTGGCACCACAATGAATTTGTTTCAATATACTGTTGAACATGAACTGATTATATCGTAGTGTGTATACGTGATGACAAGTGTTTATTTTATGAATGGTATTGGGCATGTATACAATGGCTTAGAATATAAAAAAAACACACTAACGAAAATCATAATAAAATTATTTGTTGAATATCTACTGTATACAATGGTATGATAAAAAGTTACCATCTACATATGGGATAATCATGTAGCACATACTCGTACTACAATAAAAAGCTAGCCGACTCGATGGTTTTACGTCAAGTACAATTTATGTATACATATACGTATATTACACATTATTTTTTCGACTGATAACAACGATACATTATCTAAAACAAACTAAATACATGTCCCCACAATGAAAACTTTTAAAATTGTATTTTACATCCTAGTTTTAATGTAGAACAACTACGTTTTACTTTATCTTTTGTACCACGGACTGAAGTATCACCTCGTAAATAGGGAATAAGTAACGAATAGGTAACGAATAGGGAATAGGGAATAAGTAACGAATAGGGAATAGGGAATAAGTAACCAACTTGAAATTTCTCTTCAACCGAACAACGTTTGTAACCTTGACGCGGATTGGTTAACCTTTCGATAAATGGTAGGTTACTTTACCGAAATCCATTAAATTTCGGTGAATTACCGAAATCCATTTTGGATCTGAAGTGACCAGCAATCATGACATCTCGCCATTTTTATGTTGCACAACAAATCTTAACATTAAAATTACGCCGACAATCTTTTTTCAAGGTATTTCTTGTTTAGTAGTTTTGTCCTTTGTACAATGTACTTAGCATTTTCTTCTCGACTTTTTCATCCATTTTTATTTATTCATTTTAGCTCTTCTGACCAAACTTATACAGTAGTTAGATATCAACGAGAGCTCGGTTTCTTTTGAAAACCATTCAGATCCGCCCATGCATGATTGGATTTATGACCCTTTCAAATTGGAAAAAAAATCCTTAAATTGAGCTGATGAAGACAATCGAGTCTTCTTATACTAATAATCTCCAAGATTCCAGTGCAGCAACACGACATGTATACCATTACAATATGTCTAAACTTCCAAGCAATTAAAAAAATGTTGTTCAGTACAGCGCAGCCTCTATAGAGCGGCCCTTTCTTGAAAAACATGATCTCTTCAACAACATTCAATTTTCCCGTCGTAAATTTAACAACCGTTTGGAACCTACAAATTTCTACCGATGTAGAACTGGTAGCCCAAATTAACCTCTTTGTGGCTACAAACTCTACAACAGCCGAAATGTGCAGTTTCCACACGGTGTTTGTATTTGTCACAAGATGTATACAGCTTCTGAAGGGTATTTGCATCTCCCAAATGGTGTTGCTCTGGAGAGGTACGAGTGTACAAACAGTGACACAGATATATTCATCAACTAATGAAAATTTGGTTATTGGTGTGGTTTCTGCCTGAGAAATCCTCGTATCTCCCCATACATCGGGCCTCTTCGATATTTTTCACCCGTACTTTCCTGATAAACTGAAAAGCAAACTTTCGTTTACTTACAATGTTATTCTATTTTTGTCATTCGAAGTTCATTTTTTATGATTAAATGTGAACAGTAATCAATTTTGTCTTACGCAAGTTCGACTAACTTTAAAGCGATTTGAGTAATTTTGTCAATATATGATGACGTACGGCACTGTTTCAAAGTGTTCTTAGCAAACAAACCTATATACAACTGCAATAAAAAATACATATTTGAACAGGGGTAAAAAAAATATCCCATTCCAGACAGTACAATAAACTTGTTCAGTACGATATTCTTCTTGATGTCAAAAGACCGCTAAATAAACATTTATAATTCAATACATTTAAATTAATAAATATTGATTTAACGATTTCTTGGCAGAAAGTAAGACCTTTTCAATTAATTTGCCTATTTTCTGCTATTCAAGAAGATCCAGCACCTACTTTGATCAGTACGCACACCTGTCTCCGTCTCTGAATGATCTTAGAGGGATGGCTATGTGGTCAGGTAATTGGAGACACACGTGTCATTAATATTTTATATATTTTATAGTATTTGTTATGCAAAAATCTAAATAATTGTGTTTTTGCAACCAATGAAAAAGTGTTTTCTGTGCGGTGATTAAGAGATGAAAATCTTTTCAAACGTTTCTAAAAGTGCTGCTTACATCTTGGTAAATCACGAAGACGCTCATTTGTTTTACTTCAATTTTATTACGTAGAATAAGACTTTGCTCACGTGTGGAAGTTTTTATATAGCTATTTTAATCGGGCATTGTTTTTTTTCTTTTGAACATACGACGTTGTTTTCATCTCTATGCAGTATTGTAAAATGCGGAATTCGTTCTAAAGGGGTAAAGGTTAAATCAATTCTAGTGTATCGCCTTTCAGAGTTGGATTTGCCTTGTCTGTATTCACAGATTGTCAATGAAAATTTACATTATATTATTATTATCATTATTCTACTTATTTTCATTATTATGATATATTGTTATACAGCTCTCGCAGTGCTCCTCGCTGTACAAGGATGTTTCGGAATAATGATATCCAAAACGTTTAGTGTCGCGAATATTTGTGACACTCCGTACGGCATAACCCTGGAAACTTCTATACAGCGGAGTATATTAGCATGTAGCGGTTTGTGTGGAAGGAACGTGTCATGTTTGTCTTTTATCTATGACCCTGTCACCAGCACGTGCAAAACGAACATAGCGGAAATCCCACAAGCCTTCTTCAATTGTACATTGATGGTAAAATATGTAAGTATTGTCTTAATATATTTAAATAATTTTACGAACAAACATTGTTCTATATATTTAAGGTATTTTTATCACAAATAACTGTCCATTTTTCCATTTTGAATGCTTAAAATATATGCAAAGGGAATATCAATATACATAAAATGTATCATGTTATACAAATCTAACTAAATACATTGCATTTGCCAATTATTGTAACGCAAAGGCATAACACGATTAAATATTATTTAGTAAAACATCAGGTATTTTTGTACATCATCAAATTTACATATACTGCGCATTGAAGTTTTACTACAACAATTTTTCACATAACTTCTGTAAAACGTATTTACGATTAAGACGTCTTTACACGCAGGCAAAACGTGTGGATTAACTCACAATTTGTAAAACTCACAAAATTGGTCATAAATTGAAATGGAGTTTTAAGTCACATTAATAGCCAGGGTCGTGTAGGGAGTTTTCCAGCTACGAGGGTGGAGGAAAACCTTAATGAGTCACAGACCGGATATACAAGTAGTGTATACACCATCACATGTTTCATCAAGACGGGCCACTGAACTTGTTAAATGACAAAGATTCACTTCGGTGTTGTAATTCTAATGCCAAGTCTTGCGATTTATTTATTCAGGGTCAACAACCGTTACCACCAACTACCATCCTACCCAGTGCTACACTACCATACTGGAACGGTTCGTATAATGGAGATACTTGTACAGTTAACACTGATTGTGTGGAACCCTTATCTGAATGTAGGGGTGGTATATGCCAATGCCTAGAATCGTACGTCTATAAATACAGGTATCACACCTGTGTTTTCATAACTGGTAGGTATACAATATAAAACCTTTAAATAGCAGTCTTGATAAGTGTTTTATTATTGTTATTATTATTAACCTAATAAATTTGATACTCTGCTTCTCTTTTTTAGACTCAGATCTCAACTGGCCAAATCGCTTTATACAAAGATGAAATTTAGACTTTCATATTTGCTAGTTTTATATTCAGCATTGATTGAGGTTGTGTCTTCCCCATGTAAAAACAAGTATCTACCACTTTCATCCCATGGACAGTTTGTAGCATGATACATGTGGTAGGGAATCTAAATTTTATGAATCAATCGATTTTAAAGGTTTTCATGCATCGTAACGCAGGAAAATAATACAAGACGCAACAAATAATATGTTGAATTTTGTGTATTTGAAGTATAATGCTTGTTAACTTTAACATAAATCTAGATAAAATGCAATGAAAGTAAAAAATATTCCAGTTACACACTCCCTTTATGCCCATAGAAATAACTTAACGAGACATTTTCCATTTTGGAAACGTAGTGAGAATATGACTCTGGACCAATATTACGCCTCGTAAATTAAAACAAATTGTCCCGTAGATAAGACTCTCATTTAAGAGTAATGTATGTCAAATTAAACATGTTAAAACCTTCGTATGATAATGAAACATACATATGCGGATGTATGTAACTTTAATTGTAGAAATTAA
This sequence comes from Mactromeris polynyma, assembly GCA_032209605.1. NCBI lineage: Eukaryota > Metazoa > Mollusca > Bivalvia > Venerida > Mactridae > Mactromeris > Mactromeris polynyma. Next base: position 214,998 of record JASFXZ010000073.1, on the reverse strand, counting down.
GAGTGACTTAATGGAAAACAGTGTCAATTTTAACTGACTTTCAAAGTTGAACGTTCCTACAGTCAATAATGGCGTATTTAGCCGTATATTTCAGTCAGTTTAAGTGCAGACTTAAACATCGTCAGTTTGAATATATCCCATTCAACATTTCTCATTATTTTACGTAATAATAGTTTTTCTTAAGTATCCGACTAAAAACGTCATTGTCCTGTAAATCATAATCTCATCGATATTTTAGTTCTATGAAATGTTCTATGAAATGTATTACTCCATCTAGGATGGCAAGTATTCGCCCACTTATCCGTGTTGCTACTCAAAGACCCACCTCACGAAGGACATTTCCTAATCCGATTAAAATTTGATAAACCTTCGGATGTCACATGAATCTGAATAAACTCATTTTCCGCGTTAATTTACCTGCAAGAATTCATCATTTTAAACATTTGTCTAATATAACAGATGTCTTGCCCTATAAAGTTAGATACATGCACTTCTATTTTGCTTCAACCATTTTCATTTCTTTGTGTATTCCATTTCTTATGATTATTCATGTCTTTCATTCCTGAAACGCTATCACCATTTCTTGATTCTACTTCCTTCAAAGTTACTCCATTTCCTTAACATCTAGACATCTTGTCTAAACCATCCTCTCATAACAGAGCCGAGAAACGCATCTTGGTTCTTTTAGTACCAAGATGCTACATTTGTCTTTCAACAAACGCATGAACAGTTATCATGTATTTCATCCGTTGGGACTTTTGTTTGGTCATCCTGAAATATCAATACATGAATAAAGATATTGTTGACTTCGTGCATATAACTATTTGATTAAAAAGTGTTGAACTTGTAATCCCATATCACTCGCTCTTTTGCTTCTAGAACGCACGTATAATACTCACATAGTTTGAGCAGTTCGCAGACCAAAACTTTTTGAAATTATGACGGTTTGTGTAAAAAGTTGACTGTCAGTCTATCATAAACAACGAAAGGGGTCTAAATAAGCAGAAAGATGCGAACAAACCGTTAGAATGATGAGTCTAGGCTGAATTTCGCCTCGTAGATTATAAAATCAAACGTAAAGACTAAATAAAAAATCAACGTGATACTTTTGCGAACTGAAACGTTCTAAATTTGCTGTAAGTAGATACTACTACATGTATATCAAGTCTACAAACTGTGACTAATATCATTTCTCTATGTTACACCATTAAATTCACATTCTTAATTGAGTAAAAGACGCGTAGATTAGAAAGCTTGATTTCCCTTTTCATTTCTTAACATCTGACTTTTTACACTTTTCTAAAAGCATATTTGTTATGTAAAAGTAATTTATATGGATACTTGAAATAAAATGAACACACAAAATGTAAACTCGCTCTCATTTTCTAATATTTGCGAAGTTCTAATTGCATTTAATGTTTGGACTCGTAGATTAGTTCAATTTAGCGACAGTACATACATCAGTGATAAAAGCCAAAGCCATGAAGTAAAGAAGGATTTCATTTTCTCAACCGACTACATGGCTGAAAAGGTTAAACTTTACGCATTCATATCACCATACTCCGGTCTACAGTTACTCTAGATACACGTTGTAATTCTGCAAAATATTCTGGCGACATAAGGTTTTAGTGACCGTGGATGATTCCATTTGTCATATTTTATGTCAGAACAATAATTCGTTCTAGAAATTGTATCTAAATATTACCAATGTCCTATATATTTAGCATTAGCAACTATTTAAGAGTGCATGGGCTTTATAAGATAACGGCGCCTTCACAATTGTCGGCGACATCAACCGGCAATGTTTAACTCACGCAGAGCACTCCGAACATCCCCTTCTACCAGATTTTTATACGGCGTGTTAAGACACGTTTCCCTGAGGAAGGAAAACTGAATGGCGGAGTCAAAGATGGATGCATTAATTGTACATCATACTCAGAAAAGGGGTCCCTGAACATTGATAACCAAATCCCATTCTCAGATATGTACAATAATAAAATTCGTTAACTAAGAATTACAATTAGGTATTAAATTGATACCACGCACTTCTATATAATTGTCTGCAATTATTTGTAATATTAATGCTTATACATTGTTCTGGATCACCGACAAATACTCGAATGTTTACTCATTATTATAAGCATATAGAAATATAGATCTGAATAAAACATGAAACAGTTTTACGTTTGATGTGTTTTATAGGAAATGCATGTCTTTTGGATTCATTGGATCAAATTGTATGTATTCGGTCCGTTGTTGTCATAGTTGCTCTTTTCCACTACTAAAAGAAGCAATATCTGTTTAGCTCAACATCAAATTGCGTAGATAGATATTTAACGTACATATATAGATATTTACGAACACGATCGATTGGATGTCGTAGTGCTCAGTAAAACCAATATCAGTATTACTGCTGTTACTACTAACAGTACTGACAGTTATGTATATGCCTGTAACAACTCTAGAGCTAACGTTTGGTCGGTATTCTTGTCATATGCAGTATAAATATTCATTTGATAGTATGAGCAGCATTCCTGCTAGTTTCACTGCCAGTGGTAGGTAGCAGTTATACTGTTGTTACTGTTTCTATTACATTGTACTGCTATATATCTTCACACCGATTTGAACGTCTAACAATAAAATATATGTAGTACGTATGTTGTACTGTAACACGTAGTGTTGACAGAGAAGAAAATAGACACTCTGAATTGTTTTAAAATGCATGTGACTTATGTGCCTTTCAGATTGCGTTGATAAAGGACAAACGTTCCAAACAATCCTGGACAGGGAACATAGATCGATACCCGTTGAGGATAAGCTGATTTCCGAAGCCGGTTGCGTATCCCTCTGCTTGACAGCCGTCAATTACACGTGCCACCTCATCTCATACGATAGAAGCCAGTTGCGATGTCGCATCCTAGATTTTACAGGACTTACCATCAACGCAATTGTTAGTGGTTACGATCATGTGGACGGAAGCATTGTTTACCAACGAGACTGCAGACGTTACACCTCGACAATGCACAGCTCTTGCGGGAGTGACGATATATGCCATGACAGACTTTCCATATGTTTGAACACCTCTGGAACATGCGCCTGTATAGTGGGTTTTACCTACGATACAGAAAGACGAGCCTGTGTGAAAGGTAATTAAATTTACTAAAACTATTGTCGCTACAGGCAGTATTGTTTTTTTACATTGAGTTATGATTATTGGACTTTTATCCATTCTGACCACATATACTTCCTGTACACGAACCAGTAAACAATCTAGCGCGTCTTAAGCAGTAACTAAGAATTCAAAACTGTACTCGTAAGTTCAAATTAGCTGTGCTATTTTATTATTCATTCTAAACATTTAACTTAATTTCAGATTGTTCTCTGTATTCCAACGACATACTTCAAACATATATGCATAAGACAGTTGTTGGTTTTGAAGCCGACGCGGAAAAGTTTCCAATCTACAACCCAGCTGAATGTAGAGATGCATGTAACGCTAATGTAGATATAGATTGCGTTAGCGCTATGCTACACTACGCTGCATCGACGTGCTATATGTCCAACCAAACCCTTGGGATCTATCCACCTGTGTCCATTCAAGTGAATTCTGAGTTTGTCCTTTTGCAGAAAGATTGCCAGAGTATGCATCCACCATTGGAGAACATATATTGCTATAACAGCGAATGTACAGCGGTTGACAGTGAGTGTAGGGATGGAGTATGCAAATGTATCATTGGATTCAGTTACAAACAGTCTAGCGGTTCTTGCACTGATGGTAAGTTGATGTAATATCAGTGTACTTCACAGGTGTAAACTAAATGCACAAGGGCTATTTATATTCGTTTATATATATATGATGTATAAAAAGACGTTCAATATGTTCGCTTTGACTACGGGTGTTCATCCCGATGAAATACGACTAAATGTATAGTTAGTACATGTATAACTTTACGCTTTATACATTTCCGTGTTACAGGACAGTCCACAGTTGGTACCTTTAGCATATCATAACTTAATAATGACTACGTTCAGTTGTTTTCATAACTCAGGGTTTGATTTTGAAATTAACATTTAATAGCCTTTTTCTATAAGCCAAGAAGAGGTAAGACTCTTCAGGGAGTTTAATGTTACGTGCTCTCCTAGCCGATCGAACAATGTATCAAGAACGTGAACATCTGGCAAATTCAGAGCAATTTTAGAATATTTTACAATGAAATTTAGAACTATTACGCACAACAATAAACTTAAGGAGAATCGAAACGGAGACAACTTCGGAACTGAAGTGTTTGCTATCGGTTAGTACATTCATTGTTCATATCTTACAATCAGTACAATATGACCCTGCAGGAAAGTTAAAGTTTATTCATAATATACAACAGGTCTTATAAAGATGTACTAGTAAGTGGCTAAGGCTAAATACAGTATACTGAGACCTGATTTAATACAGCAGTAACTTTTGACAGGGAATACATTTAAATATGTTATATATATACGTATCAAAAGGTGCTGTCAGACGAGGAGTTGAAACATGGACAGAACCTCTGGTCGTTTACCTTCAGCTTTCTAGTCCTTAGCCTTTAGCTTTTACTTATATAATTATTCTTGTATTTACAGTTTGTAACTCATACGGGAGAACGTTCCAAACCATCTATGACTTCTCTGTCTCAGGCATGGGAATGATTGTCCTGCCAATGATATCCAATAATATCATGGATGAATGCAAGGTCGCTTGTGTGAAGGAAAGAACATTTCAATGTCTCATGGCTGTGTTGGATATCCAAAACGTACAGTGCATATTGTACAACGTTCCTTTGAGTAATTTCCCTACTTCTCAACACGTAACTGAGTCTGGTTATGTCACCGTTCAGAAAGACTGTGCATAGAATGGAAATGTTGAACTTGTGATCTTATCACCACAAGGAATTTGTTTCAATATGCCGTTGAACATGAACTGATTGTATCGCAGTGTGTATCTATTATGACAATTGTTTATTTTATAAATGGTATTGTGCATTTATACAAAGCAAGCGCGGATCCAGCAATTTTCATCAGAGGGGTCCATGTCTTACAGTATAAGTCCTTTGAATTTTGGACCCCCCTCTGCATACAGGATTGTATAGAAAAAATATATTTTGCCAAAATCTCGGGGGGCCCGGACACCCGGTCCCCACTCTGGATCCGCGCATGCTGAATGACTTAGAATATAAATAAGTACAACAAAACATCATATTGATACATCTGTTGAATATGTACTGTATACAATGGTATGTTAAAAAGTAATCATCTACATGTGGGATAATCAAGTAGCACATACAGGTACTAAATAAAGCTAGCCAACTCGATGGGTTTACGACAAACATGATTTCTGTATGTATATTATACATTCATTTTTTTCGACTGATACCAGCGATACATTATCTAAAACAAACTAAATACATGTACATTTGTACCCACAATGAAACAATTATAATTGTATTTTACATCCTAGTCTTAATGTAGACCAACTACGTTTTACTTTATCTTTTGTACCACGGACTGAAGTATCACCAAAATATTGGTCAACAGATACGATCGGTACAATTTGTGACGTTTGTCAGTCAATAATATCAACTACAATATATACTGGTCAAAATAGCCAACCCGCCATTTTGTATTATGAGGTTCTTCACTACATTTGACAAAGTTATCTGAAACGATGAAAGTGATTTTGACAGTGGCTTACTTCGACTACAGTAAATCTCAACAATTAGACCAACCTTGGGACCCTTGAAAATTGGTTTTAATATTGAGGAGGTCTTAATACTGAGGTTGAATAAAGAGCAAAACATTGAAAATGGGACTTGAAAATTGTGTTCTTAATATTGAGGTGGTCTTATTATTGAGGTGGTCTTATTATTGAGCTGGTCTTTAAGTGAGGTTTTACCGTACATATATTTCGATCGTTCATTTTATTTGAATGAAAACTGTGATAGCTTACTGCAATCTGAATCAACAGAATATGTATCCAGAGCAATATGAATCGGCAGGTTGGCCCTTTTGACCAACATATGAAGTAAAATCATGTTCATAATTTTGTCACGAATATTGACTCCTACTTATATAGAAGAAGTAATTTATTTGCTCCTCAACCCTCAAGACAATCTGCGACGCAATTATCTTAATATAAGAATAGATTTCATTGCTTTATATATGTCTCCTTGTGCTTGTTGAGTAGCTGTGCCCTTTTTCTGCTCCACTTCTTCATCCATTTTTATTTATTCATTTTTTTGGTAAGCATGTATCTTACTCATGTCACATTACTTGATAGCATAGATTAGGATGTGTGTAACATTAAAGCAAATCCTTATTTTCAATGCAAATTACTACCTAAAATATTCTGATATTTAGGGGCTTTCGGGGAGGCTTTGGGAAGATGACCAACACAAATCACCACTGGTCCCCACACTCGCTCTCCGTTCTTAGATACGAATGTCAGCTGTGCTAAACATGTGACCAAAATCGATACGTTGTCTGGATACACGTCCATTTATGTACACTGTATTTTATCTTGGGGGTATTGTGATACGAGCTGTTTTGCTTGTTCAAAAAGATGAAACACCATGTGACACTCTTATATCAATCAGGAAGTATCACATACAAACGACCCATATTATTAAATATCACAAATAATTACAAATTTGGTCAGCATATCACAATATCTCGAAACAATACATTGTTGTTGCATGATACAATAGCTCGTACGTAAAATTCATATCAGACAAAGATAACGACGGAATATATATACCTTATATAGTTCGACGGTCCACGAGTATGAATATAAATTTTTATGTTGAAGATGGCAGAAGCCAAAGAACTAAGTTTACTAAGTTGCACCATTTGTTTGGAACCATACGTTAATCCAAAAATTCTTCCGTGTTTTCACACATTCTGTTGTGAATGTCTTCAGAAATGTTTAGAGAAAGTGAGTAAAAATGGATATTTTAACTGTCCTTATTGTCGAGCAAAGACCACAATACCTCAGAAAGGCGCTAAAGATTTTCAGACAAACTTTTACCTGAGCGAAACAATACAACTGAGAAAACATGAACCTACAAGAGGTACTCGAGTTGATATTTCAGACTCAAAAACTGGGTATTGCGAACACCACCCAGGGGAGAAAATACGCTTTTTCTGTGAAGTCTGCCAAGTTACGTGCTGTCGCGACTGTAAGATTGATCATCATGACGGACATACGTCTGTCAAACTTGGGGAATATGTGAATCGCCTTCTACCTAAAGCAGAGGAATTACTTGCGTTGGTCAACGTTAAAGCTGAAAAACTGGAGTCACTGGAGGTAAACTTACAAGAGCAATTAGAATTTGTCGCGAAAGAGAAGGCGAAGATAACAGACCAGATTAAAAGTAGAGTAAGTGTCGCTAAGGAGAAAATAAATGAAGATACAAAAGAGGCCTTAAATGATTTGACACAGGTGGCACAAGCTGCTGCCGATTCAATCAGACAAACAATAGAATCGACGAAAACATCCAGAGACAAGGTAGCTGCAATTTCCAAATCTCTAACGGCAACACTGTCATCCAAAGATTCAGTCGTTCTATTGCAGAAGATACCAGAATGTCGAGATTCTTTTGACAATCTGCCGCAGATTAGAAATACATGTGAACTATTCGCCGGAATTACCATATCTGGACCGGCAGATCAGTCGAACGCTTCCTTTGAAAATATTATCGGGAAAGTTATAGTTAAAAGGTACCCGTGCGAACTGCGCGACAATTTGGAGTTGATATCTTCTGTTGGCATCAAACTTAAAGATAACAATCCTATGTTTATAAAATCATTACTGCCTGTAAGTGAGAATGAGGTTTGGGTTGCAGTCCGAAGCCGAAAGGAAAGTGAAAACTACACTCTGATGAAAAAGATTAGAGGGAATGGGCGGGAGATTTTATCTGTTGATATTCCTGGACGCGTGAATTCAATAGTCCTTCTTCCGGATAAAAGCATTGCTGTGTCAATGCCATTCGATGACAAAATTTGTGTCATTGAAAATGGAGTGAATATGTATGAATTGGCAAGTGTAAGGCGACCTTTTAGTATGGCCGTACGAGGAGAAGAGCTGTTTGTGTGTAGTGTCGAATCAAACGACTTGCGTAAAGTTCAGCCACATTCTGTGAACAGAATCTTCGTTCTTTCGCTGCGAGGTCAAATCAAGCGTACACTTGAATTTTATGACGGAAAAGCCATATTTACCTCTCCAGGAAAGATTTCCAGTACGTACACTGGAGAACTGTTAGTATTTGATCTGGTTAAGAATAAGATTGTTTGCATTGATGCCTACGGAAAACAAATAAATGAATATTGTGATGACTCAAAGGTGTTCAGAGAAATTTCGTGTGACGAGAGTGGACATATTTTAGTTGAAACGTCTGATGGAATATTAGTACTAAGCGGAGAGTTCAATCCGATATGTGTATACAATATTGCCACACCATTGTCAGAAGTTAGTGCCTTTGCTGTGGGACCAGGTGGGAAAATATGGATAGGAAGCGACAAATCCGTTGTTAGTATTTGGAAGTACACCAAATAACGTGTAAAGATTTTAACGCCTTCTGTAGGGAGCAGTGGTATGTTGCTTCTTGTTTCGTCTGTGCGTTGTTAGTATGTAGCATTTCCACTGCTCTATCTACTATGTAGGTTTAATGCTGTGTTATATAAATCTCTCAAGGTTGTAAATTATTATTAGCGTTCATGGTAATTGACTGGATTTATTTCAACTGATATAAATCGGAATAGCATATATTCTGTAAAACATGTATGTATTTTTTCATATTTAGTAAGGAATGACGTTCGAAAATATGATATATTAAGTTTAATTTTATATAATTTGCATCAAATATAGCATGCAAATCCCATCATTCATTGAAGGAACTTAATTCGCTGTCACGGAATATTTCTAGGCATGAATTGTCGACTGTGACGATTTCTGAGATGTAAAAACGTATGAAAAGCGTCTTTGATGTAATGACACGTGATGCGCCCCTGATTGTAATCAAAACGATAAACTAGAATATTTTCTGCGAATTTGTCAAAATCTCAACTTATGTTTTGACATCTAAAGTCGGCTACTTTCTGTTTAGACATGCATCACAAGTTTTTTGTCAAATGTAATATGTGTTGTTTGAATCTACCACATAACCATCTGAGAAGAGAAAGAAAATTTCATGTCGCTTGAATGATAGAATATCTTATACTTATTGTATACAGTTATGTATTCATTGAGATGTTATACTTATTGTATACAGTTGTGTATTCATTGAGATGTTATACTTATTGTATACAGTTATGTATTCATTGAGATGTTATACTTATTGTATACAGTGATGTATTCATTGAGATGTTATACTTATTGTATACAGTCATGTATTCATTGAGATGTTATACTTATTGTATACAGTCATGTATTCATTGAGATGTTATACTTATTGTATACAGTCATGTATTCATTGAGATGTTATACTTATTGTATACAGTTGTGTATTCATTGAGATGTTATACTTATTGTATACAGTCATGTATTCATTGAGATGTTATACTTATTGTATACAGTCATGTATTCATTGAGATGTTATAATTATTGTATACAGTCATGTATTCATTGAGATGTTATACTTATTGTATACAGTTATGTATTCATTAAGATGTTATAATTATTGTATACAGTCATGTATTCATTGAGATGTTATACTTATTGTATACAGTCATGTATTCATTGAGATGTTATACTTATTGTATACAGTCATGTATTCATTGAGATGTTATAATTATTGTATACAGTTATGTATTCATTGAGATGTTATACTTATTGTATACAGTCATGTATTCATTGAGATGTTATACTTATTGTATACAGTCATGTATTCATTGAGATGTTATACTTATTGTATACAGTTATGTATTCATTGAGATGTTATACTTATTGTATACAGTCATGTATTCATTGAGATGTTATACTTATTGTATACAGTCATGTATTCATTGAGATGTTATAATTATTGTATACAGTCATGTATTCATTGAGATGTTATACTTATTGTATACAGTCATGTATTCATTGAGATGTTATACTTATTGTATACAGTTATGTATTCATTAAGATGTTATAATTATTGTATAGTCATGTATTCATTGAGATGTTATACTTATTGTATACAGTTATGTATTCATTGAGAGTTTATACTTTCCGGATAGTGTAGTTTTTACTGATATAATTTAACATGGATTAATTGAACTTTATGGATGCATTAATATACTTAAATTGTAATATCCTGAACATATATGATATTTATACCAAAATCCTTACAAATTGTATGACATCTAATGCTGTGGTATTGACATTTATATTTACTGTAAATAATGTACAAAATGTTTTCAAATAATTTACTGAAATAAAACAAGAATGTGCGTCAATTCATAATGGTGTTGTATCATTGTATTGCCAGGGAGGTTAATGTTACAATTTATTTTGTTTTAATGAGGCCAGCCTGGGTCATGTTGTCACTATTTGACCCAGCATTAGGAGTGGAGAAAGACCCTACACCGACACCTGGGTAGAATCATCAACCTTCCATAAGCCAGCTATCCCCGGATGGCTTCTTCACTAATACACATTTTATATCCTGTGTGGGATTGGAACCCGCATCAGTGAGGGGCAAGTGATTAAAAGACTGCGACCATTTGACCATGGAGGCTCTCTTAACGTTAGTACCCAAAGTGCTAGAAGGGGACTTGAACCAGTTCCATGGTATTATTCCAGTAGCTTTGATATTAAAGGCATGATTCATACATGTATATGTGATTCAAAACATGTATTGTGTTTGTACAAATACAGTACAATATGATACATATAGTACACATTTCTGATAAATAATCAAAATTAAAACAAGAAACAGTCATTTTACAATTTTATTCGATGTCTAAACACTAGTATGTTACATAATTAAGACATCTTGAGAGGCTTGAAGTAAAATGAAGTGTAAAATATGTTTTACATGTAGAAGAGGTATACATTCTCTTAAATATACAGGCATGTAACAGTCGGGTATAATGGTAAGTTGTGTCTGACATACAGATTCACCTTGGAATGAAATTATAAATTGCTAAAACAGCAATGCTTGGATATTAGGAACTGACCCAGACGAAAATCAAACAATGGTGAAATATCACACAGGCAAGTTGAATGTACCTGTCCCTGTGTAGAGAATGAGATTGGTGAGAATTAATTCAACCACACCTGGCCCCAGTTTCACATAATTTCTCAACATGAGATTTTTCACTAGTCCAATATTTTCTTTCTTTTAGCATAAAAAGTATTAAAACTTACGTTCAAGAAAATTTGAGTTTGAGACATACCTTAATTGATGACTAATGTAAAACTGAGGCCAGAAAGTAATAGTAACTATGGAATGGCATAGTTCTTTACATGACATCAGTAATTCTGAAAATGTATCAATCTCGTACCCACGAAGCAGCATTTTTAAAGTTGTCTCCCATTGTTTTGCAAACATGTTAAAAATTGTCTCCAATTGTTTGCAAACAAAGGCTAGCAAAAGAATCTATGCTTAAGACATTGTGGTCTGGTATGCATTGTTACTACTAGACCTTTAAAGGTTGGCAAAAAAATATAGAATTATTTATGATAAAATGTCACCTTGTGCATCATGAGTGTGCATCATGAGTTCACATATTGATTCAGTGAATTTAAATACACAATTCTGACGACATTAAATCAGGTCAACATTTGTTATTTAAAGTAATAACGTTGGAGTACTCTATACAAATTGCTCGAACAAAATAAATGAGAATGCAATGTGGATGATACAGAATAAATACACATAATGAGGTCTGATTTTCAAATAATAAAAAGCAAAATATTGAATACTAGGTACACTAAAAATAAAACAAATACAAAAGTATCAGAGTATTTTATTCCTTCGCAGGCATGTGTAGTAATGTTTGCACACATTGAATCAATGATCTTGTTATTGTATATAAAACACTGATTACAGAAAAAGTAAAACAATTGTTAGTTTATAATGAGTTATACATAAAAACATGTAGAGTATACCCATAAAATGTTGAGATTTACCATACTATAATAATCAATAAGCAGAATAAATTGAAGAATAGTTGTGTTATTTTGCTTACATAAAATTGATATATATATGATACAGAAAAGCATTAATTAAAAAATATACGATAAATACATTTTCTAAATTAAAGATTTGGAATATACAAATCCTGAATATAGTTTTAGCATTACAAAACAAATCTGACCAATACATGGTTGTTTTAACATTACAACAGTACTATCATAAGGTAACAGGTATTTTAATGATATGTTGAATTACATGGATAAATACAGAGAGCTAGACGAAGTATTTGCCAGATAATGAGTAACAGTAACTTATAATTACATGTACTTCAAACTGTAGTAACAGTAAGAACTATCGGACTTTCAATTCAAATTCATATAATTTAACAAACTGATTTGTTCATGCTGCATGTGATAGTCATATAATGCGATAGGTAAGCTCTTCACCTTACTGGTGTCAATTCTCACTCATTCACAGAGACTTATATCCAGATGAGAAGAATAATGAACATTAGTCTAACAATAAATATTCTTCTACTGCTATTATCTGTAGAGATTTGCAATAGGAGTGGACATTAAACATACAAAAGTGAAACCTTCAATGCATACATATTTTCTTGTGTGAAAGATTAAACAAGTACATTCAAACTTTAATCAAATGAAGCAATTGCTAATCTTCAAATTTTGCACTCAAATCCACAGTATGACAAACTTAACAGTTAAAAAACATGCTGCCTGATATATGGCAAATTTGTAAGAATCTGCTGAGAAAACGGAAAGGAACAAATCCTAATAGTGTACACATTCTCCGTAATCAAGACAGAGAAATTGTGTACAATGTACTGGAAACAAATCATCAGCATTTTCAGTGCTACATGGTGAAATAAGGTAACAGTGAATATAAACAGGTGTATTGTAGAAATCACAGAATGCGAGCTGGACTAAGAGTCCATTCTTGAGCTACAACTTGAAAACACACACGAGTTTGTCATCAACACCATACAATCCCATACACATAGACATCATTTACAACAATTACAATGATACATACAATATACACTGAACATTAAAGGCAAAGGTTTCAATTAATGCCCACGAAAATTTAGATCATTGAGCTGAACTTGTAATAAAAGAGAACTTGTGTGGAGAGAAAATGAACAGAAATAATACCAAAGAAAAACCAAATGAACAATGCATTACCTAGAATCCCAATAAAATGCCACTTAAAATATACGAACGCCATGGAAGTTATGCATTCTTGTCAAATCATCAGTAAGTCATGTGATGTGCTAACAATGAATTAAATAAGCCTGTTACCTACGAGACCAATAATTGTGTATAAGTTTCTTAGCAACAGTGTAATTGTAAGCTTACATCTGGTGTGTTTAACCAGATTATCCTTTCTGACAGTTTATTGAAATTTGGGAAAGAAACTCAACATTTCATACCCAAGCTTCAATAAAATTTTGTAGATGTAATTTAACAATACTTCTACCAAACTACTGAGGAATTCTGTAGAGATCGAAAAGTCGAAAAAATTCAAAGAAATTCCTATATACCATCTCTTCCGCATTGGAAAATTGTATGATTTTGGTCTGCTATATATATACACATAACAAAGCACCTTCACAGTCATAATGAACTATTTCTCACTATGAAGATGACATTGATATATAATAACAGCAAGACAATCATCACCAGGAGGACCGAATATTAAATCATTCACGGTCACCATATTTTTGTGCTCACTACTCAAATGTTCGACTACGCCATTGATAGTAGGTCAACCTTGAGAAATAATAAACTGAACTGAAATCTGGTTGACCTGAAAAATGTCAACAATTCAAATGAAGATCCCGGTCAGTGGAAACTGAAGACCAATTAATACCAGGCATCAGTTTCTTTGAAAAAATCTTAGGTATCATCATATTCATGCGCTTATAGAATCAGGTAAAGTGCAAAAACGAGCTGACTAAATTTTCATAGGAAATTTATCAACAACAAAAATACCGAATTCACAAATTGCAACCACAATTTACCTTAGTGAAATCTATTAATCTTGTATTTCAATAAGCAAATGGACATAAGCTGAAAAAGAACATGAATCAAACCATAATAAAAAAGATTTAAACAGTGCATTAACTATTTCACATATATAGTATATGTTTGTGTAAACATGTAACCTTCAAAGCCTTCTAACATTGAGAATACAGAACAAATATTAACATGCTGAAAATTTTAAGTGTATAGAAAATAAATATAAAGAACGGAAGAACAGAAAATAAATATAAAGAACTGAAGAACAGAAAATAAATATATAATAAAGAACGGAAGAATAGAAACTAAATACGAAGAACAAAAATGACAATAACTAGTGGACTCCTGAATTTCAACTGTATGTGTGTAAAATAAGACAGCAAGATATTGGTGACAACAAGCCTGCCACTGATGCCAAGTGTTGCTCTGATATCAGACACGTGTTAGAAATCATGTTATAAAGTTTCTGAGTGAGTTGAGTAACACCCACAGAGTAGAGGGAAAGATGCCCTACCTATATATACCACACGCCAAGCAAGATATGAGACTCTTGTATATGGAGGTAGTATAAAATGATATAACCAAAACCACTCATAAAATTGAAGTTAAATACACTCAACCCTTGTCAACTAAATTTAAGTAGAATGTTTTATATAGTTTCAATTAAAAAAATCAGTAATAACAGTTCCTTTTGAGACAATTGATGAGGTTCATTTTCAAAACAAAAAAATAACTTATACTAACTTAAATGTTCCTATTTCATGCAAAAATAAATTAATAACAAAAACAACAAATTAAAAATGAAGAAATCAATTGTATTCAAGTTCATTTAAACAAATACAGAACTAATCTATAATTCTAATGTGGATAAATAACCAACACCATTACATATAAAACTAGGTCTACTTCTAACATAGGAGAAAGGAATATATACCAGAAAGTATGTGTTACATGTACATAAGGCATTAATGCAGAATATTCTAATAACTTTGTAATATTCAAACAAACATCAATAACATCAACATTATAACATACAGTGTGAACTTGTCCACAACAGGAAACAGTACCTATCGTGTCTACAGAACCTCAGCTGTAGCATATGGTACTTATAGTACACCTGTACAGGCCATAACAAAGACAAAAACAGAAGTAATGATATGAGACATAATGAAGCTAACAGATTTTCAATACAATATGCAATACTTGCTTAAATATTTGACACCAGAAATGCCACTAACATAACATATGTTCTGTCCTGTAATCATAAATATGTTCTGTCCTGTAATCATAAATATGTTCTGTCCTGTAATCATAACCCAACATGCGGGGATATAGGAAAATTGACAATTCCTAACATGCAAGCTCTCTTAGTGATACATGTAGTTATACATACACATCTGTATGAAGGTACAATGTAGTACTCATGTATGGTAGTTTTGTGGTAAAAAAACAACAGGTAATAGATATTTTGATCACATGCCAATGCGCTGATCAATCCACAGGGTCGTGTTTCAGTGACATCAGGTACAAGATTTGGAGACCTACTTTGGTGTGAAATGAAATTTAAAGCAAGATGAAAACTTCAATTGAGATGCTATTTGTTCAGAACTTAAGACTCAGGCCATTGTAAAGCTGTAGTAAATGGATTGTATCACATCAGTATTGTGGCAGATAAATGGCACACCAAATCATACATCATCACATAGTGAACCAGTTGTGTGAATCACAAGGAACATATGTGGATGTGTTTTTCTTAAAGAATACTTGAGACATACAAACACAGAGATTTCCCATAAAACTGTGACTCTTTGTTCAAATAAACACTTGTCAAACATAAGGAAAGACTTCATACACAATATTTCCAACCAATCATACATTGTACATATCAAACATATTACATTACAGAGATAATGGATAGAAATATTTACAAATTATGAAAAAAGCATATTTGAGCCAGTAACTAAATTAAGAGAAAAGAAATTTATGATAAAAAGCAACAACATTTTATGTTCATTACAAAGTCATGAAAAGTACTTCCCAGACACAGTGACCATAACCTGACTAAAATTTCACAAATACCAATTGAGATCATTCTTTATCAGAAATTTTATCATAAAAATTTAAGACTGAATTCAACAATCTCAGATAAATTGCCCGAATGAAATTTGGATAAAGCCTAAAAATGAGTCATTTAAGTTGTCACAAATGATAGGGAGCATTTCATCAATACAATAGAGAAATTCATCAAAAAATTACATTTGAGACTCATATACACTAGAAATAATGGAGAAATGTATCTTATATAACAGTGCAGAGAGAACATTGTATGAAAGATTCTATGTTAAAGGTGAATCTCCCGAATATATAGGAAGTTACTGCTCGTCCATAGTGCAGCTCAAGTTATCAGGTTGTCTACCTTTGTACGATGAGTGAAACATTATGGGAATGTTAGTTGCCATTTAAGTTACACCAAACAAAAGTTGGAGAAACATCTAACAAGAACCTCTAATAGAAATAGAACCAGAAAGGACATGTTAACCATGATTTGAATAAGCAGATGTTTCAAAGTTTGTAATCATGAATATAATCAAGGATTCACCAAAACATACAATCATTCATAATATTAATTATCACAAAAAATAATAATCATTTATTCTATCACCAGAAGTATTTAAATGTTAACAGTAGATATATAAAACATATAAATAATGATATAATTATATAATGTACATCCCTTTAAGCTCATAGACAATGTTGATATTACAATTCTCGAATTGGTAGATGAATTTGTAGTGGATCACGCAGACGACATAGATCAGATTCGCACTGTGATATCAAATTGGCTAAACGATTGTATTCGGCAATATCGAATCCTTCTTTTTTTGCCATTTTGTAAAACTTGTTCAGAAACTCCCTGTCCCAAGCATCAACGTAATTGTATTCCTGTAAGTAGAAAGGCATCATAGCATTATACAAATGTATGTAAAACATTAATGCTAAAAGCTTTTAGTTCAATAAATAATGGATTCTAGTATCCATGCATACATAAACACCATTTTACAACAACAGTTTAATTCCTACCAACTACAAGTTTCAGACATTTGATTCCTTTGCATCCAATATTAGCAATAAAGTGTCTTTGATGCCAGCCAATGCATTGTGAAACATCTTATTCCAATTCGTTAATCTAGACAAGAAATAACTTACATCACGTAATAGTGGAATGAAGCCTGCATCTATAACTGTGATTGAACAGACTTCACATTGATCTATATCAGACTTAAAATATCTTATAAATGTGTGTCTGTCTCAAACTGTATTTATCTGTAACAGCATGATTATTTTTGCAGTCAATATTGTTCATTTAAGACGAAAATGTCCTGTCTTGAGAACTGCTTAGTAAAATAGTACAGCCAGTGTGTTTCAAGTTCACTATTGTTAAGAAGTGATACAGACGTCTGTAACCGAAAAAACTTCCTCTTGTCATTTTTTATTTACCAAAGGCTGCAAATCTCTGAATAGATCTCTTAGATCAGATATACAAGATGATAGAAACAGGATGACCACTGGTGACCACAGAGGTCTAAAAATGGCCCCAAAACGCAAGCTGAGTAAATAACACTTTTAGCGTAGCCTATTTACTTTTGAAAGGTATCCAATTTTAAGGCTCACATTTCTATTCATAGATCATCCAATGAGATTTTTTTATATTTGTCTAAGTTACATAACCTAATTTATCTACCCTTCATTCACTGTAACAAACATAGAGGGCCATGATGACACTTTATTGCTCACCTGAGTAATCATGTATCTGTATAAAGTTTTCTCTGTATAATTTCAACTTAACAGATATATATATCTCTGACCATAATGATGGAATAAGGGTAGTTCAAGACATGAACTGTACTCTTATGGTTAAGTAAGATCGATTGAATTCTATAGAGCAAGAATAGTAATATCGTATACTCAAGAAAAAAAATGCAATCATAAAAGCTCATTTGAGCCTGTACCTAAAGTTAACTAAAACAAATTCACCCCACGCTGACAACGATTCTGCAGATCAAATTCTATCAAGCAATTTTGCACATTGTCAGAAATTTCAAACTTTATTCCAGTTTCTGACAAAAGAATGCAAATAACAGGCAGTACATGTATGTAGCTCTTTTGCAATTCTAAAAATGATATAATTATAATAAAAGATAAAACAGCTTGATTTCTAGTTCATTTTAACAATCTCAGGTATAAACGTATTGCAGCGAAAATATATCAAAGACACACACAACTTTTACAGTAACTAACGAATTCTAATATGCTTCAATATGATGAAAAATTTAGACTAGTTTTTCATATGAACTATCAAAGTTTCAGGTAATTCTTACAGATTAAAATGAGACAATTTATGCAATTAATATCAAATAGCAAAAAGTTAAAAAGAACGCTGGAACAAAGCGCTTTCAGTGATTCTAATTAAAGTGCAGAAATGCTCCATCCATCACAATTTCCAGGACAGTCAGAAGTAATTAAATATCTAGCACAGAAGATCTATTGGGTCATTACAAAAAGCTTTGCCATCTTAATTAAATACTGAAAATTCAGAGCTTCCTGAAACTATCTAACAATATCCAGTTAAAACTAATGACAAAGACGAAATACCAATCCATTAAGCTACAAATTGACAAAACTTGAAAAAGCTTACAAATTATTTAGCAAGTACACACAAGTTATTTTGTGGCTAATTATTAGGCAAGTTATCGAATGCTTTTTCACACAAGTAATTTAAGTGTGTTGAAAGTCTAGCAGGAGAAATCTTTCATACATAGTTTCAAGTTGAAAACATCTTTATAAAGAGAGCGATTACTGCCATAAAACAAGATCTGTTTGTGCTCTTTAAGTTTAACGGTTTACATGGTTGGTATCATTTTTGGTAAAATAAAAGAGATGCAAAAATAACCTTACGTTATTATGTTGAGGTAAATCTATATATTACAATAGCCGCAGCAATGAAGATGGCAATGTCGGCATAATAAACATTTAAAACAAACCATTTCACTTTTTTTTTTGGGAACATTTCTACATTTACAGTGATCTTGAGTACAGAGAATAATACCGAGCTTTATATCCCAGTATAGATATTTGTCACAGAACATACCAGCAAAACGTTGAGAAAGAAAGAAGTAATGATTACCTGTGCACAGACAACGAAGTATGTGTACATAACTATGACAGCACCGTAAGTTGCGAAGTATGTGACAGGTTCCATCACGTCCCAGGAATATTCCCACCATGTGAGTCGAGCGAAAAAGCCAAACTGTAACCCCATCAACGTGGACCCTATGTACATTCCATAATTGTTCCTGCTTGTAATCTTCTCTTCCATGTCAGACTTTTTCTGTAAAATATATCAATGTCTGGATAACCAAGACATCTTAACTGGGGCAGTTTGGTTTAAATTCATGTGGGGAAGTCGACAGTAGCTTCTGGAGAATAAGTATTATAAAAATATCACATCTCATGGAGTGTTGTAGCATTTAATGTTAACCCGAGAAATTTTATTTATTTCCAGACCCCAGTGAGGGTAAAAATGTTATGTCACAGGGTCAAAACGTTATGTCAAAGAGTAACATTACTGATTTGCTTACAGCATGTATATGCGAATTTTGCATGGACAAATCATGTGAGGTATAATGACATGGGTTGGTAACTGGTTAAGTCAGGTGACCACTGTTTATAATTGAAACACTGTTCAAATAAAAGAGTGTAAAACTTCTGAGCCCTTGACTTGTATTCTCGGAAACTGTGCTGTACTTTTTCATCAAAATGAATTTTACCCGATGACTTTGCTGCCAGTGGGACATGTTTTACATCAAACTAATTGATATTCAATGACCGTCGAGTTCACTGTATGGTTATTCAGCTTGTGTTACTATATATGCTGGTTGTACCTGTTGTGTTGTGTACCAGTATGACATACAATATTACATACAGACAATTCTCAAATATACTAAAATATAATGCAGATGTTCAAGAGGTGAATGTCAAAACTGATTTTTACATTAGGGATGAGAAAACGGGTCAAAAGGAAAAACACAGAATATTGTAACTTCTACTTGCATCGAAACTTGTTGCTAAGCAATCATGTCAAAACTCGCAGCAAAAATTGAAATAAAGTCCATAGCATAAAGTGCTTAGAGCAAAGCAAATACATGAAATTCTGGTAGGAGAATGAGAAAATCCACTACATGACCATGGTTTCCCAGATTTCAGTGCATTAACAAAAACTGACATAATTAAACTTTATTAAGCAGTACAGTGGTGTCCCCATTATATTCAATCCAAAACCAACAAATTGGTTGCTATAAATATATGAATTCTAACAATTGTCAACTTGGTAGAAGAAAACAAGAAAAAAAGGCAAACTCTTAGTCACAATTTTCTGTTCTGCAACATCCATTACAAATTTGCAATCATGTGTTATCTAACAAAGAATATGATGAATTCTATTTGGAATACTGGTAATGTTCATATTTTCCAATTCATAAAACACCAAATGTAATCATAAAGAAGCCAAATTCTGTGGCAGACAATCACACACCTCGATTATCACACAATGATTCTGGTATCAGAAAATAGACCTTCATGATTCTGCTAGTCATAAATATTTGCTATTAAAATTACAGTAAAATTCACCACTTGAGGCAACTGCCTGTGGTAACAAGGAATTGTATCCTAACAACAAACGAGTCTTCCTGACTCGGGTGCCCCATGAAGTATTCACAGTACAGGGAGATGTTACAGAATAAATTGTCGAGTGGTTTATTTTGCTGTTATTGGATACATTTACCATGAAATGTGATGTAAGGAGAATATATTGATTACTAAATGTTTGTTAATATTAAGAGGTGAATTTTGAAGACTATTCTTCAGATAGTGACAGTAAGGAAAGCATGTTTTATTCCTCTTTCATTTCTTTGCCAATACATATAATGTCATTCATGCAGTGATAGAATGATGATTTAACATTACCATACATTAAGGAAATCTAGAAGAGTTGAAAGTTTGTTTTGTTTTCAACAGGTTTATGCCATTTTCCAACAATTGTTCAGCCATATACGGCGACCAGTTGACCTAACAAGTTTTCCTGGAATTAATTATCAACCAGTAGTAACTTTTTCTGCCACTAGCAGCTTACAATTTCTCCACATGTGGAGGACATGACCCTAGCCAATGTCACAGAAGAACATAACCTGACCACCCTGGGAATCGAACCCAGATCTGCCGGGTGATAGTCTAGCACTCTACCAACTGAGCCGGGGAGTTGAATGTATCCTGTTGGTTACATATCATGTAATAACTCAAGTCCTATAACAGCTATACTGTTCATATCAGAGAACACCACTTATCAACCATTTATTTGAACGACAATATATAATCAAGGAATCAATCGCAGGAAAAAAGTTCTATCACAGGAAAGACAAGCCACAAGTCTGTACCGGGAATAAAAACCTGATAGATTAGCTTTGTACTGGATAGATTAGCTTTGATGAAAGTTACATTAAAACACCCCCACGAAGTTATGGATTTTTCTCATTTGTTTGAAATATCCGGCTGGGAAATTCCTGCAGGTTCCTATCAAAGCCGAAGGAATTATCTAGATGAAAAAAGTTGATGGCAGTGATAATCAGAGTCCAATTGTCATGTGAAATCGTCTGGACAATATTTTACTGAGATAACATAATTAGAAGTTTTCCAGTCATCAACCATTAACTGTACATCAAAACATTATTTTTCTCGACCATACTAATAACACTGTATTCCATTAGATAGAGGACAGTAACATTTAATGAAATCAACAAGACGAAACAGACAAGGAAATGGGAAAGGGAACTATACATTCATCGCCGACTGCCGTAGATAATTCAATGCCATAAATGTGAAATAACTGTCTGGCACAGAATGATACAGAATATATAATAGTTTCTGGATAAATCAGGTTTTGTGACGTACATAATTTTTAGTGAGTTAATTTACTGACGTTACTTGATGGAAGTAACAGAGCTATGTCTTGACTTGAATTACCTTCCTTTTAGCATAAGAGAATGATTGTCTGTATTAGTAAAACATATACATAAACGAAACTTGATATAGTTCGTTGAAAAATAAGTTCATATTACTTTTCACCACATTAAACATGATAAAGTTGCAGCATTTTGTTTTTAATCAAATATACCTTTAAATATGGTTCCATCTGGACTGTGTAATCTTCTAACTGTTCGATGATTTGACTCTCTCGTTTTATTTGATATTCCCCAATATTGAGCTGAGAGTAAAGTTTGGCAGTCAGATTCTTCACTTCTGTAATCTTCTCAAAGCTTTCAGCAGGAACAGTTATTTCTGTATATAGAAAATACAAGTTCTTATCACAAGGGTATATATATTTCGGCACATCCTCCGTCCCTCCTTTTTGTGGCACCACAGAAATGTATGTTCTGTGTTTAACATAATTTTGTAACAGAAATGAAGTTACATACAGCAGGGAATTGACCGTTCAAACTTTCCTCGGTTTTTAATCAGAACTAACCATGTCTGCTGTAAGACTTAGTGGTCAAGGGGCAGAGTGCCTGACCCCTGATTTGGAAGTTGTGGTACTGACTCCCTCATAGAGCAGGGTTTGACTGGTTAGTAACCAATGAAGTAAGCATGAGAGTGATTAGAATATATTGTAAGAACTAGTTTCACAAATGACATAAATAATTCTAAACTACATTGACAACTTCCCACATTAATCAGACAGGGAGGTCCAATTACTTTGACATCCAATCTACAGCCCAATTGTCATACGCTATTTTTCAATATAACGCTAGTTGGAATTAAGCTTTAGCAATAATATCTAGATGCAATTTAATAACAACACATTAGGAATTATTCAGTCAGAAGTAGTTGATGTGTAAAGAGAAATCCCAATAGATGAGAATCAAACAGAGATATCAGTGGAGTAATAAAACCAAGCCAAATGTCAGTGGCTTTTATGTTTTGACTTTCATTTATATAATTCTGAAGTGTGGCGAACAATACAGAATACACGATGTTCTATCAGATATTCTGTGGAGAAAATACATGAATATATACACGATACCCACAATGCTTACAACATTTTAACAGCAAAAACATGCTATTTCATGACCTTGCAAACAGTATATACTGAAAGGATAAAGAATTGTAAGGTGAACTCCATATCTACATTATCAGTCTATCATCGGAGACATTTGATTTGTTGAGTATGTACGTAAGGATGCTTCTTTACTGGTTATGTTGACAAATTCATATATCCAGCCAGTTGTCTCAAGGAGAATGTATGGTCAACAAATTGATATAACATGCTCATGTTGTGCTGTAAGGGATGACACCCTCGCAAGTTAACCTACGCGCTTTTAAGTTAACCTTTCTCGAAATGATTTCTCAGTCTTGGAATGAATTGGGCAATTGTGTGCCCCTCCACATTAGGTGCCATTTCAATGGTGGTACAGTACCGATTCCATACATATTTGAGATACATGTCTCTGTCCTGACATCATACCAGGACGGCCAGGTTGCGGTCAGCAACCATCCCAAGGACTCTGAAACGTCTTATAAGACGTTTTATTATCGCAAAATGCACACAAAACTACACAGCAACCTGATTGTGTGTTCACATATTAACAATGAAGAAAAAACTTAAATCAGATTGATGATACAAAATTGTATCTGAAATTGGACATTTTCAAATGAAATTAAACATCAGATGTTGTCCAACACAATTCATAGGTTGACATAAGGACTTGACAATCGATGATTAAATTCATATCTTCACACCAGTCTTACAGACTGCTGACCCAAATATATCAATACAATGCTACATAACAAGAATATAATCATTATTTCCGAACTCTGGAAGGGAATAATATACACTCCAAAAACTTGTATAATGGCCAATAAAGCTGCAAACTGCGGCAATAATTTGTGAGGATGAAATAATCAGATTTGTGTGTAACAAAATCTCTAAACTGATGTCAAAGCTTCAGTATTGTCTGAAACTGCCCCACAGCAAAAAAGAAATGCATAATTTAATGTTTCAGACTGAAAGCACAATATCACAACTGGTATAATTGATGCAAATACGGCAGACCATAATTACTCCGCAGCGAGTGTCAGTGTGACATGCCACAAAGTGTTACACTTAACTACCAACAAATCGCAGGAGTAGATTACTACTGCGCCAACACTCTCGAAATTAAATTGAAAGATGGGAACATTTCCAGAATCAATGGGAGTCTTATTGTATTTATTTGCATATATATATAGATAGGCACAGTTATACATGAAAATGTGCCACTGGAACTTGCATCTACTTTTGGATAATAATAATCTTGCAAAAAATTATTTTTTATGATTTTTTATCATCAAACAATTCAATAAGATTAATTTCAACAAATATCATCATAGACATACATCTCCAAAGGCAACCATATCTGTATGGTAGGTACAATAACAATAGGCAGTTACACTGCGGAAAATTATACATATATATGTATATTTATACAAAGAGAAGATAATTTAAGCACTTGTCATGCACTTATCAATGTTTTATCCCAGGGCGGGTAAGGGGGTAGGGGAGGGAGTTTGGGGGATACAAGGAACGTTAGACAGAAGACAGGTGGGAATTTGACATGCAGAACGATTCCAGGTCCGGGAAAATGGACTTTGCCCTGATTTTTAAAAGATCCCCGAAGTGGGGAATTAGGTTCTCCCACTGTAAGGAGACTCATGGCTCTACAGTGGCGATTTAGAGCCCCAAAACAGACAAATTGTCTAATTCCCCAGAGTCAGCCCATCACCCCAGGGGCAAACTATTGACAGGTGCATCAGACAGTTGTTACCACTGAGTGATCTACATACCTGATTCTGGAGGGCTGATGTTGTAAGTATTCTCATTTATAGACACAGAGAATGGTGTCCTCAGCAGTATGTCTATAGTAGTTGACCCAGCTATCTTGGCACCATCTGAAATTATATAATTTTGACAACACTTTACATATGATCAACATTAACAATATTTTCAATGTGTTTATATATATATTCTCTGCCATAACAAAATGTGATAAAAAATAACTATGCCAAAACAAAATGTGATATAAATTATCTATCAACATGTACCAATAAAATCAAGAACTGAGTTAGTGTCAACATCCAATTGTGGTCCTTTTTTCTGCTGCAACAGCTGTATACAAGTTATCATTCAACCTAATTCAACAATTCAATCTCTTCAAAACATAGGCTGAAGTTATGCAGTGTATTAGTGAATTATCATAATAATTTCATAGTAAATTATTCACGAAATGTTCCTAATTCTATCTCTGAAAGTACGCAGCAAAAGACTTTAAAACAGAGACTATTAGACAAATATCTGATGAGATCAAGGGTATCAGAAATGGAAGAATAATGCCACACAGATCCCAACATAAACACATTCTACAAATCTTCAATAACATATATTGGGTTAAGATGAGCTTAGAGAGGCTCATACTAAGCTTATACTTCCATCAGTGTGATATTTATGGAAATCATAAGTTGCCCCAGGTGTCATGTTTACAACAATAAACAACTGTTAGGTATTCATCGATATATTTTCACACACATGAAAGCCTGGGTAAACTTCACTAGTAGCACAGGTAAGTCAATAATGCTACTGAAAACAAACTGATCTATAAGTGATATTGATTATTTACAATAGATCTTTGACTCTGGATATGTGACAATATTTTGTAGTTTGAAATCATAAACCTCTAATAAACGCTCTTTAATTAATTTATCTTTATATCTAAATTTATCCTTCTATTTCCTCCAGTATATTTATCAGTTTCAAATGACGAATTTATTTCCTCCTCAGGAAACTACCAAACCCTAATAAACAGCAAATTCAAGACAGATATTTCACTATCATCCTGATACAGGAGATGTGTTCAATAAGGAAACATATTAGATTTCTACATTTCAGCTTTCCTGTATCTGATACACTACTTCATTAAATCATGGAACACTTTTTGCCCCAGTCCAACAATCTCCTGGTATATCTTCTCAATGTTATATTGGTATCTAACAAAACAAATTACATGAATTACTGTAAAACCAGCAGCACTATCACCAAAGTAGTATAAAATTGTTTTTGCATTTGGTAGACATCTATATCACTATCACTCCCACATGGTTCTCAGCTCTCACTGAATCTAATTAGCACCAGGGTGATTGATAGAATAATTATGGTAATGAAAGTACATTTATTCCTCAGTAGCTTCATTTAAACAGATCAATGCCCTGAAAAAAGCTGTAAAATCATGGACACCTGTATCTGTCACATTAACCAAGATCTTGCTGAAGAAGTAGCTGACAGCTGACCACACTGCTATACAGATCTACATTCACTGTATCACATACGTTGAGGAACTGAGCTAATGCAAGTATCCTAAAGACAACAAAAAGGAGAAGTGTCACATGAAAAAATCGCAGAGTGATACAGGGTTGAATTATATGCAGAAACTTATATACAGTAAAACCTGTCCATTCTGCTCATCCATTGGACTAAGCTTCATGTGACCAGAAGACAGGTGACTAACTATATTCAGGTTCATGTACATGTATAAAAGACAAAAAGTATGTGTTTAGATCTTCAGACATGGTCACCTAGTAAGTAGATGACCAGGGTCACCCAGTAAGTAGATGACCAGGGTCACCTTTTAAGTAGGTGACCGTTAAATGCAGGTTAGACTTTATAAAGAAACTAGATTTTTTGCTAGGTTAGACTTTATAAAGAAACTAGATTTTTTGCTAACATTTTACAATCTGGAACATACCAGCATCCTAATTACAATAATTGCATGTCAAACTGACATCTGTTCTGACATAAAGATTATAGGACATGATAAGAAATTCACTAACGAAGAAATGGTGACACAGTGTTAGCATTAATGTCAATGAATATCTCACAGAACATGTCTACAACAGATAGAAAACAAAATACAATGGTTCTGTTTCCTATTAACCAGGCAAACAAACATCCTTGTCAAACAAATTATCTACAAACATCAAGTTACCTTCCTCAACACCAAAAAACATCTTCAAAGCTATATTGTATCAGAGAAACCAGTCACAATGATTTGTTCCACTCATTCAACAAGCAGCTTAACAAATCTTAACCAGTCAAACATAATTATATACCTGTCTACTGTACATAATTCAGGAGAATGCACTTTCCATGAATTATTTATGACAACTTGCATACAAATCTTGAATTAAGGAGAGAAGATTATAACTGTAACATAGGTATGTGTATTATTTATGACTAATTGCATACAAATATTGAATTAAAGGGTGAAAATAATAAGTGTAGAAGATTGTGAATTCAGCTGAAATAATACGATCAGACCTTGTTTATTCGACAACCTTCTATCCGAATACTTCGTATCATTGGAAATAAATATTAAGTCCCGGTGTATCTTCTTAGGCATGTCAAATTGGTATAGGCTTTTCAAAACCATGTATTATTCAAATAAATTTTTGGACCCGATGAATTCGAATGAACAAGGTCCGACTGTTATCTCATGGATCACATTACCCATAAACTAATGGTAAAGAATCAAACTTGTGATTTAAATTGACACAACCAGAACTATTTCAGAGGTAGGGGGCGTTATGTGATGCCATTTATACTGCAAAACTGGCATTCTAAGCCCTCAACACCAATTTGCTAAAATGTTCATGCCTTTAGAATCTAGATACAAAATCAGATTACTGCAGTAAAACAACATAAATTCTCTGTAGCATTGACCAGCTTTATGGCAATATATACAGTATAGTAGTGTTACAGCATGTACATTCAGGATCGAATTCTCACCCAAGCTTGACAATCAACAATCTGTCTTTTGGAAACAAAGAGAAAATACATACAATAACATCAGATAAAACATGGTGCTACTATGAAATCAATATGTTCAGCATTGCTCATCATCCCATTTACAAACTAACAATAACATTGTGTTTGAGAACAAGTGATTCCCTGGACAAGGTCAAATATTTACTTCAATCTTCTTCAAAATCTTAGGTTTCCATGACATTGTATTGATCATAAAGTGCTTTTTTCAAATACCAATTATTTGTCATGTATATAATACCGTGTAAACAAGTGAACAAAAATCACGATTCATGTCCTGCATGTGCTTGCAATGCAGGTTTAATACGATGAACTCAATCATGACCATCAGACAAGTTGGTCAGTATGATCAGATTCACACTCTCAACTCCTGCTGATTCAACATTTGTTGAGAATACCATTTGTTTAAACCCAATTCGAAAAGGCTTTCATTATCGATTTATCCATTATATTGGGTATAGGGTGGGAAGGTTGTTTAAATCATATTTTCAATTTATGAACGGATGAGTAGGTTGTATACAGCACCCCTATAATCGATATTGAGGTAAACACGACAATGAAAGAAATAGCAAATTTGAGTTATATGTACACTAAATCTATTGGTCAATATTTTCCTAAAATATCTTTTCATTGGCTGAACACCTGTTTGTTTACCATCGTTCTGAAGATCATACAAACAGACTATAGGAAGGAACAGAAATCATATTCACAATATATCAGCCAGGAATTCTACTTCAGATAGTTGGCAAACCATTTGGTTTCTATCCTGAATTGTTAAAACAGACCACAAGCTCCAGGCTACGTTGCTATATCATAACAAAACTGCACAAAATTTCTCAAATATACAAGAGAAACTAACTTGGTCAAACTAGCGAGTTGCTATACATGTAATATGTTTTAGCAAAATGAATGTTGGCAGAGAAGGGGAGCTGTTGTAAATTAAGTACCAGAACATGAACACATTAACACTTTAACGACTATTCATTTCCATAATCAAAGATAAGTCCAGTTACTTAGGGTAGTATATTGTGCTAGATGTTTACCTCAAGGTATCCCCATGCCATATGTTTCTGACAGTCATGTTTTTTCTCTCATCTAAAATATTTTTCTATGCATCAACCACTAAAACACATTTTGCAAAATACTGTACAATAGATATATAGCATACACAATAATGGTATTCTGACAGCTAATGTTGAATTGACAATAAAACATTAATACTGCAAAAATACCACATGACTAACAACCTGATATAATCATATGAATTATATATACCCAGTAAATGTGTTATTTCAGCCGAAACGATTATATAGTGCTGTTAGATTTACTGCAAACAGGTTTATGAACTTTCAGGACTGATCCATGCCAATTAAGGTAAGGAAATGCTCTCGTGCTTAAAGCTACAAATGCTGTTTGGTTTACTTTTCTATCAAAACAGAACCATGGCTTCCCCCCCCCCCCCTGGCAAGTTTACGGACAAACGCAAACATTTCAATACACCTATTTGGAAATGTTATGGTCCAGGTAATATTCATACATTCTGGCTAATAAAAATGCACTATACCTATATACCAGCCCTATCATGTAGACTATTACACTTGAGGTATCTAATCTTATAAACCACAAACTATTCACTCCTGATATAGAAACACTCTCTGTGCTGGTAATTCTGTATTCATATTCATTCATGCAACCTGATGTAGTTTTTTAATTGATCACAACCGCCTACAATCTGCCCTAACTAGATAACCACGATGGGACAGATAAATGTGACAGTAAAATCAATATCATACCAACAGTAATATAATCATCCACAAAATAATTCATACACTGTAACCATATGATATAAAACTGATACCTGGGATAATGGACAATACAATTGTAATTATTCATAAAGGCATGTGAACATAAGGCGTTTATTTCATATTTCCATGACAATATTTAACCAGCACATAAATATAAACTTGCATTAACTACAGTAAAACCTCAATGATAAGACCTGTGACCTTTGGAACTCTTGAAAACTGGTCATAATATTGAGGTTGAACAAAGAGCCAATTAGTGAAAATGGACTTGAAAATTGTGTTCACAATTTTGAGGTGGTCCTTTTTGTGTTATAAAGGTGGTCTTTAAGTGAGGTTTTACTGTACATAAAACTTTATTAGTCATTTAAAAAATCAGTTCTTTCTATAACAGATATTGGAAAGCCCATAAACATAAATCAAAAGGAAAAAATGTGATAACAGTTAGAAAACAATTGAAAATAATCAGGTCCTTCATTGTGATGTTCTATACAGTGGCAAGACGACTAGCGTGCAGAAAATTTAATTACTACATTTCCAAGATATTCCATGACTAATGTACTTGTTATATATAATACCTAGATGCTCACAGCACGCATACAATTATGCATAAACCAACTAATTACAACAGTCAGTATATACATAAATGTGCTGCGCTCTACAAATCTCCCAGAAGAAAGAAGTCAGCTATAACACCTAGATATTGCATGTGTTAAACAAGTAAATCTGTCAGTGATGTGTTATTCCAGAATCACAATACCTAGGGCACTAAAGCAGACTGTTTGTCAATGACAAAAATTTTCTTTCAAAAGCAGACAATACTTTCTCGATATTTTGAATAAGTCTAGTTTCCAATTCACTGTATCCTGTTGTGATACATTTTCAAATTATTGTAACATCTCCTGAACTGTTTTATGTTGAAACAGCATATTATAGCTGGAGCGAGAATGCTCATTGACAAAAACTTGGAATCTTCAAAAATCAGTGGATGACCCAAAACCCTTAAGCGAAAGTACCATTTATCTGACTAAATTAATCAAAGTTTATACAACAATGTTCAGTCCAAAAAGAGGAAATCAGGTATACCGATAAAAATCTCACCCCTGTCACAGAAAATGCACCATCTCACAAAGCATTAGTATGTGACAGTTATCTACAACCA
This sequence comes from Mactromeris polynyma, assembly GCA_032209605.1. Lineage (NCBI taxonomy): Eukaryota > Metazoa > Mollusca > Bivalvia > Venerida > Mactridae > Mactromeris > Mactromeris polynyma. Next base: position 183,892 of record JASFXZ010000073.1, on the reverse strand, counting down.
GTGTCACTTTGTAAAAGCAAGTTAAGTTGGGTGGGCACAATATGTAAATATTCTATTCAAATATATACAAACAAAAGATAAAGACCCAGTTCAAACAGCAATAGTTTCACAATACCTGTAAATTCCACAACTGTCACAAACATTCATCAACTGTGGGCAATTACTTTCCCAGCATTCCAATACAAGTTGATTATAAGCAACATTTTCATCATGCCCAAACAATTTCAAATTTATTGCAAGTGAGTGAGTGTTGTGGGGTGCAATAAAATTGTAATAATGAAATTAGCAGTAAGAAAGAAATACAACATCAATCATACCGAGGCAACATTCCTGGACATTATCAGGGCAGGATTGTAAGGACAAATTAAGTGGTCAATTACTGACAGTTGTCAACACTCAGATGTTACACAGAGCATACAATCAAGCTGTCCTAAACAATATCAGCATCAGTAAGTCAGCCTTAATGTCCCATCTGGCATGTAATGAAAGCAATACCAGGAACTCTCATGTGACATCTATGATACTTCCAGAATTCATTAGTATACTGTCAAGTACACACCCTTGTAATAAGATGCTCAATAGCTTTGACAGGCCAGTACTAGGCAGGAATGGATAATGTTTCGTTCTGTATGCAATAAATTCATGCAGTAAGATGTGGAGGGATTTATGGGAATCATTTTTCTTGGTCTGAAAACAGCCACAATTTTACCACATTGCCGTCTCCAGCTCAACAAACTTTGGTGATATATTTATAACAAATAGAAAAGCATTAAATTAACTATTGCAGACAAGATTTGGAAATTGTTTCATGATATAATTGAAATCAGCAGACAGGCAAATTACATTTATTTCATTACCCAATCCACGACTGAGCACTGGAGGTGATGGCGCTAATCACGAGCCTGTAACGATCTTCCATCAGTGCATCAAGGTTCCTTTGGGCAGACATTGTGCTGATTGCAGAAGACAGTTATGTCATTTAGATTCACACTTAGAATATTCAAACAAGAGCGCCAAACTGTCATAGTATACACCTGTCATTACCAAGTTCCATAACAAGAATTTATGCTTATAAACATTATATTGATTTGACAAAGACCTTCCAACAGCGAGACAGTAGCAGGCGCGTAGCTGCACCGAAATCTATGTGCAAGCCTGAATGAGCGGCAAAGCCGCCAATATGCTAGGGGTGTATGGGGGCATGCCCCCCCAGAAAATTTTGTAACCATTGAATGTAAATGGTGACATCTGATGCCTTTTTAGCCGGATTTTTCGAGAAAAATTCCGGCTTATAGATTGGCGAAAACCGGGCGGGCGGGCGGATGTCCAAACTTATATAACCTTTTCGTGTATAATATACAGAAAACATATTTTAATGTACTTTAATTCATTATTGATATGAAGAAAAGTAAAATCAGGAAAATATTGTGCAAGGCCTGGCTTTTTGGCGTAAAGGCAGCTACGCGCCTGAGCAGGGAATAATTAATGTAATAAAGAGCCATAACTCTGTGTCCAATGCAATCTGACTGTTTTTATCTAGAATAATACAGATATCGTGCTAATATAGTTTTACATATTGGCAATGTCTGGTGATGATTGGTCAAAAGTTTTCAAAGATAGACCGTTGACTGTGTTATTGTGTCAAAAGTATGAAAATGAAAAGCCTAAAATGATATGGCTGGTTATTGTGTCAAAAGTATGAAAATGAAAAGCCTAAAATGATATGGCTGGTTATTGCACCTGGGTAAGATATTCATCCTACAAATACTGCGACAAATTTTGGCAAAGATTTCATATGAATTATTCAAGTCAAAGAGAAGACAGCTTTGCTGGATGCCATTTGCCATAGTTGACCTCATTGATAAAGACGTAATTTCAAGTATCTGAGGCACATTACATGATAACAATTTAATCAAACTTGGTAAATAAACTGCAAAGTTTCCTAATAATAGAGAAAAGAGAATATGCAATACATGAGAAAATTGATCCAGTTATTTTTTGCTTACATAAGGTGTAAGAACTTTAATAACAACTAACACTATCATATAATTTCATTTTGCATTCGATATTGACATCAAATCATTTCAAATGTATGTGGTCAACTGCCACAGACAAGCAGAACAATCCATGAACAATGATATAAACTCCTTAACTGAAAACACTTTCAGTATTCCTAATTAAGTGAGCAGAAGCCATGGAAGTGGGCATAGTATATAGCATGGAGTGGAGTCTGGAGGGGAGTCTTGGAGTGGAGTATGGAGTCTGATTTTTGGAGCTGAATTTCTGGAGTGAGATTTTGAAGTCTGACCTTGGCGTTTGTTTCCCTCTTTGTTTTGGAATATTTCAGTTTTGCATTCGGACTTTTTTATTTTGAAAATTCCTAATCATTATGACAATGATATTTTTATATTAACTTTGCAATAGTAATTGCAAATACCAAATGTGCATGAAAATGTATAATTTTTGTGAAAGACATTAAATACACATTCACTTTGATAATGTACATATATGTTTTAAAGTGTTATCCATCTGAAACTTCAACCCATGGTTTAATAAATGTCATTTGTTTAAATATATTATTTCTTAAATCATGTATAAAAGTAGATGTCTTACAAGAATAAAGGATTACACCAAAGTATGGTGTTACATACTTTCACATTATCTGGGACATAGGGATTATTTTTCGTTTCTAGTTTTCCATTCTTACAGATATTCTTGTTATTCAATAAATTTTAAATTGTCAACTTTGTATAAGCCACTGAGGGCTTTACCATTCTTCCATTAGAAATCTGATGTTTTAAAGTCAATATGTAAAAAGATCAGTTCACAGAATCAAAATTCTATATCATAGATCAAAGGACATCTATCACAAAATATTAGGATGCACCTGCACAGATTGTAACAAGTCACCCTTATAATGGCAGGAACCCATTAGTGTCAAGATTAGATCATTGTTTTTTTAGAAATTCCCTTGGGTTGTCATGGTGTCCATAACTGTTCATTCAGCAGGTCAAAAATGAGCAAAATCACTGGAAAGAAAATTGAGAGAAATATTGTTTAAAGTTTGATTGTCAAATTAATTTGGATAATCATAGTAAATGTAAATTAATCATGCAAGCCACAAATCTGAACTAGAAACGTAAATGTGTCTACCAAGTGTCCATGATTAGTTCAGTAGAGGTTAAATGGTCCCCTGAGTCCGTACTTTACCAGTTTCTTGTATTTATGGTCTTAAATGGTACCTGCTTCTGCAGAAAGGAACATGTTTGCAATGTATTCACTCATCCGTGTCCTCAGAAAGTACACTTTTAAAAAAGGAAGTCATAGTTTCATCATCCAATATTACTGAAACTGACAGGTAAATAACTATAATAAAGTTTCTATAAGTATAACTAATGTAAGCAGATGCATAATTATACATAATAATCCAAAGTTATAAAAAGTCCCAGCAAACAATTCCAATAATAGGATATTTTCCAGTATAGATTCAAGTTACTATATTAAGAACATGAAAATCCAATTCCAAGGCCAGAATTCTCACTCCAAAATCTCTCTCCAAAAATCAGCTCCAAGGTCAGACTCCAGGCTCCACTCCAGGACTCCACTCCAAGACTCTACTCCATACTTTATACTATGTCATGGAAGTGTTTAGGAAACAGCTTTTCTAATGTCCCAATCAGCAATATAAACGCCTCATCAGTTTAGAAAGTATTTTTTCTATCAAAAGCAGATGAAGTTCCAACTTGCTATTTAAGCACACATGACATGATTAAACATGATCTCAAGATGTGTTTCAGTAATAAAAACATGTCTCAAAGTGATGAAGATTCAATTTTTGGGGAAATTCACATTTTCACTGATATATAGTGGTCCCAAAGGAAATTACTTAACAAGACATTATACTGCCCGAAACAGTATTTGTTTGGCATAACAAGAGAGCAGTTTATTACAGCATTGGAGATATTCTGACTTCAAGTTTATTGGCTTTATTAAATTCACTATTTGTCCAGAACATGAAATAAATGGTATAAAAATGTTACAATGTTACACGCTTACAAGAACTGTGACAACCAGACTTGAATTGTATTGCTTAATACAAGCTATGGTTGTAGTCATTGCTATTTTGAGGAGTTATGTCTTTTTATCAGTAACTGATTTTATATAATAGTGGTCAGTACTTCAAACCAGTCGGGGGGGGGCATAATAACAACAACATCAAAATCCACGTCATATGAGTCATATATGGCCCTAATTGTGCACCTCTACACAAGTGGGTGCACTAGTAACCCACTCTTTCATTTGGTTACTGAAGGTTACTTGTTCTATCTCTTTGGTTACTTCTCACATTTTTGGAGAATTTGGAGAATTTCTTCAACATTACCCTAGTATAATGCTTAAAAATACGAAAAAACAACCCTTGCATTTCCAGTTACCAGATTACTACACTATATATATGGTTACTTTGAAGTTACTTTGGGTTACTAAGTCAATTGAATGGTAACTTTTCTCATTCTATCAAAATATGAAAAACTACCCTTGCATTTCCAGTTACCAGGTTACTACACTATATCTATGGTTACTTTGAAGTTACTTTGGAATACTACTTTATTTATAATGGTTACTTTTCTCATTTTGTCAAAATATGAAAAACTACCCTTGCATTTCCAGTTACCAGGTTACTACACTATATCTTTGGTTACTTTGAAGTTACTTTGGGTTACTCACTCTATTTAATGGTAACTTTTCTCATATCGTCAACATATAAAAAGCTACCCTACTAATATGAGTTTACCATGCACAGTGGTTTACAAAGTAATCAAACAGTTGGGAAATATATACATGCATACATACTTCTTCTGGTCAAGATACATAATCTTTATAGAACAACATCCTGTTACTTTATACACAAATATTTATGCAGTCTGTGCTGTATTTCAAAAAAGATTTTCTTCATCAGAATAATATAGCTAATGTACATTTCAGGCAGAAAGAAAACTCCATTATGTATTTCAGCAGACATGGTGAGTAAAATATCTGTAAATTACTGAAACAGAATGAAGAGTAATGACAGACATAAATGATAAATCATACAGAGTATTGGAAGACATTTTGCAGACATAAAGGTAGGAAAGAGAGATGGTAATCAGGACTGAGTAGGATTTTTTTGTAATGAACTGCGTTCTATGAGACCCAACCATATCAAGTTTTGCCATGAAAAGACCTCATTAAAGTGTCAGTAAAGTTTCAGTATTCAGGATTCCTGGGAACAAATTTAACTGTTAAATGTGCAGATACATATTTGTCCAATTGTCCCAGTATGCTTTATTTTATTTAAAAAGTAAGATTTACGGTAAAAAAATCTTGAAAATCATCAAGAATTTTAAATGTTCAACATCTTACTATGCAATACAGCTTGCTATACTACTGACGGCAACAACAATTACTTTGATCAAAACCATGCAGGCACCTTATTGCTGTAGCCTCACTAGATAGTATAGTCACTAACTGTACAGCTCATGTTTTCCATGAATGACAATATATTTCCTCTTGTCAAGTCAACTTAATGAATGTTCAATATCTAATTTTCAAGCTAAATTTACAAGGCATGTTAATTCCACATTGAGGTAATAAAAGGCAATCATGCAGCAATACTGTGTTCAAGCTGTCACATGCTAACTTCTGGTAATTACACAAGAATTATCATTTATGAGTTCAATATACCATTGAATCCACAGTCGACATACAGTTTTGATGAATTGAGATCCACTGCAAGCCTGTTTAAAACTATCTCTAAATCACTGAATAACAGACACCCCAGGGAGGCTCACTCATGCCTTACATTCTTATATAAAGCTCCCTAAACGCTTTATTTGTCCCTGTTTGGAATAAAGATCCATGGGAGAGCTTTGTAAAAGACATGAGTATATCTCTTGTAAGCTAGAAGATGAATTTCTGTATATAGCCCCCCCCCCCCTAACTGTACCATGATCATCATCATTGTAATATACAAGCAAAATATCATCAGCATGATCATTGTCACTGTCATCAAAATCATCATTGTCACTGTCATCATCATCATTGTCATCATCATCATCAGTGTCATCAACATCATCATTGTCACTGTCAACTGCATAACCATCATCACTGTCATCAGCATAACCATCATCACTGTCATCAGCATAACCATCATCACTGTCAACAGCATAATCATTGTCACTGTCAACATCATCATTATCACTGTCATCAGCATCATCATTGTCACTGTCATCAGCATTATCATTGTCACTGTCATCAGCATTATCATTGTCACTGTCAGCATCACCATTGTCCCTGTCTTTAGCATCATCATTGTCACTGTCATCAGCATCAACATCACTGTTATAGTCATTTTCTTACACACTCTTCATATCAATCATAAATGTCATATTTAATTTGATTGGCAAACGCTTGTTCATCACGTCATCAAGTTTACCCCAGTGATTATCTTCAACATAGAACATTCATTGAAGTCAAACTATTATGCTGAAAATTATGACACTTGTCTTTTTTCAATATGAAAAAGGTATGTGGGTAATTATCAAAGGGATATAATGTATGGTTATGTCAGAAGGCTTTGTCCAAGGGGCTGAGTTTTGTATGTGAAAAAAAGGCATCTCTCATCTTTAATTAATGAACATGATCAATTGAAATTTACACATTTTTGCCTGTCCTGGCTATAAGTACATTCAGCGGATGTCGGTGACACTGCCATGTATATTATGTGTATTAGCACATCATTGGACAAAGAACTTATTCACTAAAATACACCAGGAACACGTACTGTCACATGACTACAGTTTGCAATTAAATAAGGAATTAGGAACTAATAGCCACTACTGGTACATGGTTAGCAGTTCACAACTGAATTTGTTTTAATTATGTGCATTTTGTTTGCAATATCAAAATAACACCATTGTCTATTTATTTACATTGCTCTTAATCACACAGGTTAGCAACCCTTCATATAAGGCTCCCCAGGAGCATCCTTCAGTACACGACCATGGGAGCATTTCCCAGCACTACAACAAACATGACAGCAACCAGAAAGCCATATATGGTCCCACAATGCAACTGCTCAGCACCTGACATACTGCATTAAACATGGCAAAACATTTCCTTTTCAGAAAATTCCGTCCTACCAATTTAGTGCAAATTCTAGCAATTGATTCCATTACACGAGAAGAATGTAAAATAAATCCAGAGTAATGTTCAATTCTTTAAATCCTTTAATTTCAATTAATGGCCAAAAAACACCGAAAATGAATTACCCAATGGAAGCTAAATTATAAAGTATGAATGTTCATATTCAAATTGTCTCAAAATGGTGCTGGAAGCTAGAGTTAACAATGAGAATATAAAGAACCATTGCAAGCTGATAGTGAAACAATTTGAATAAAATAATTGAAACAGAGACATGTCTATAGGAATATGCACGTCATGTGACATAGTGAGCTATTGCTGCCCTGAATTTATGCTTTTATAGAAGTCGTGCTCATGTTTTGTAATTTTGTTGCATTACAGAAAATAAAACAAGTTAGTTTGACATTTTATTTTGGTTTAAACACGACGAATCTGAAGATTCCTGCATCACATGCATTCACGTGCTCTGTTAGTGTAACAACTCAACACGCAAACCAGTGAAAAAAACATTTGTTATTCTTGCTACATAAAACAGTGCAATTACCAGGATATAATCTACAGATATATTCCAACAAACAACCGCTAAGCATGAAGAAAGAACTTAAATCACACATACATTTAGATTCTCTGGTAATTAACTTGTAGGAAGGACAACCCTTATATAGCCAGACACTGAACATCTAAACTTATATCCCAGAAATCCTATCTTGAATTTATGCAAATATCAGACAATGAGGTAGCGATAAAGGAATACCCAAGCTTCATTCCAGCCAAACTGGGTAACAACTTTATCAATGAAAGACAATATATGGAAATCAGACAAACAGCGCATCCAAAAAACAATCTGGACAAATGAAATATTGACAATTCCCGGAGGTTTGTACAGGCTGGCTAGCAGCTATCACACAGGTCAGGGGACCATTACTGGACTTGTAATGAATTGTCAAATGACAAGTTACCAGTCTAAAACCAACTTCACATAAGTGGGCACAAAACGTTTCAAGTCATAGATAAATACAATAAAGCAGAATTAAAGAATTTTAGTCTTGATCCAGACAACATTGAAAATGGTTTACCGGTATCTTCACAAAGATACATTTAACTGACAATTATCACTGATATTAAAAGCAGCCACCAAGTCTTACAGTTACGTCCATAAAATGGTAAACAAGGAATTCAATTACTGTACCATAAATATATCAGTAACAAGACAATTTCTGCCAATTTTACCATACTTCATTGACAACTGGTACAATCAGGTTGTGAAGAATTGAAATATCATAATAAAGTGGCTACAGGTGTCTAGCAGTAGCAAAAACTCTTTCCTTAAATCTAACTATTAACACATCATCCATCATCACACTACAACATTTTCACTGAGGATAAGTTAAAATTCTAGTCTAGCCAAAGGCACGACAGCTTTCTCATTCTGTACTAAAGACTTGTACTAAAGACTTGAACAATTTTAACAATATTAATTTCAAGCATTCCTTTGCCTTCAGAATACAATGAGCTGTCAGCAACCAGCGCCAGCAAATATCCTAGCATCCTTCGAGATATCTATTTCAAAATCCAGCAAAATAAAGTCAATACATCCCCCCCCCCGAAATTTTTTGAAGAAGTTATCATGGTTCTTGGGTAAAAAAAAAGATTTTTGACAACTTAATTGAATATCAAGTAAAAGGACTTGAATTCATGGATTACAATCAGTGAACCATAAGACAGGCAGTCTAGAGAAGAAATCATTGAAAGTCCAATCCAATCGTAACAACAACATATTACAGACAAATCCTTTGGGAATTGTAAAGGCCCTTATGGAAGAATAACCAAGTGCAGACTTCAAATTTATCTGAAAAATAAATCTATTCTGCGGAAACATATTTTTGGCATCATAAGAAAATATTGTCAAGCTTGTCAATAGTATTAATTTCCTGATGCCTCCATTCATTTCCCCCTATGCTCAACAATTTCAAAACTACTCAAATTCAGACGGGTCATCAGTCTAAAGGTAGATAGAAGCTTTGATTTTTAGTATTCTGAATATTTACAGCAAATGCTGGTCTAAGTACCAATTATCTATCAGAAATACATCAGCATAACAAAGCCTTACGTACATCTATCTGAATTTTGTTTTAAAAATCAAGTGGTAGTTTATACATACTACTTCTATATACAGCGACCCTGTCAATGCCTTTGTCTTCTTCTCTCAGAAATGAGATGAAATCCTTCACAGTGTGAGATACAGGTTTGAGCACAAATTCACACGACTCCCTCCGTGATGGTAAAGGCACTGAGAACACTGATAAACCATGTTTGTACTGTACAGACACTTCTGAAATAAACAAAATAATGAAGTCATACAAGATGTTTATCTGAAATTCTAGTAAAAGCTGGGGCCAGGATGGGGCTTGATATCCCTCTGGCACAGTTGGCAACTCTCATGTTTTCACAGTGAAGGAACACCCTATTTAAGGCAGTAACACAGATCTCTCACAAGCCACCTGGATACAAGCTTCTTCACATGAGGATTCTACCCCTGACAAGATGCACAGTCATTAGTGGCAAGTGATTCAAACCCAAGCCACAAACATTCAGGCTAAGTAAATTACCTCCTAATACAGATTTTTACAGAATCATTTATAATTGTCATCACTGATGTCCCATTCAAATTCAATAACAAGAGGTCAATGAGGGCCCGACCCTCTACTGGCTACATTGTGCACATGGACCTTTGATAAGCATTTTTCTGGACAAGACATCTTAGAAGTTATTCTCTATATAACTCTATAGAAACATGTGACCCCTCGGCATGGGGGAATTTTGCCCCTGAGGCTTAATTTGACCAATCTTGGTAGGAGACCGCTCAACATACTAAATATCACCCCAGGGGCATAATTTGAACCATCTTGGTAGGGGACCACTAGAAAATGCTACATACCAAATATCAAAACCCTGTGGCTTCTGGTTCTGGACAAGAAGATTTTTAAGCTCTTGATAAAGGCCCAGTGTGGCCAAAATATTGAGCTCAAGTGGATTTTTACACCAGACGTAACATTGATCCCCTTTTTGGGATATTTCATAGATATTCCGTATCTAAGTCCATGTTAACCTTGTGACCTCTGTGTCAGGGGCAATAATGACACAAAAGACATAATATGAACATTCTCGGTAGGGGACCACTAGACAATGTTACAAACTAAATATGAAAGCTCTGGGTCATATGGTTCTGGACAAGAAGTTTTTAAAGTTTTAACTTTTCAATTCTATTTTTAGCTCCTGTGACCTATGTATGCGACATAACATAACCATTGGAAGAACTTTGAAAGATGACCACCCAAGGAACGTTCCTGTGAAGTTGAGTGTAAAATTGTCCAAGCGATTTAGGAGGAGATGTCATTTGAATCAGAAATTAACAGACTGACACATGTAGGCACACACGATGGACAATTCGCCATGACATTCATAAAATCTCAGGCCTTTGGCCAGTAGAGCTAATGAAACCAGCTCCTGCCCTGTCCACAAGGTAATATATATGATCAACATTATTTTAACAAAATTTAAACCAAATCAATTGGAAATCTGACTCTCACTGAATTCAGAGTCACAGCATATTAATTGTAGTTGCTATGGAAACTACCAATTTTCATTTAATTCAGTTAATTTCCAATACCATCATTGTGAAATGTAAGCAAGATTGGTCATTCCCTATGAAACTCAACAGACTTCCTAAAAATGATATTAATACTTGTCAGATACCCCAAATACAAAAAAGTCATGATGTTTTACATCAGATACCCTCAATACATGATGTTTTACATCAGATACCCCAAATACATGATGTTTTATATCAGATACCCTCAATACATGATGTTTTACATCAGATACCCCAAATACATGATGTTTTACATCAGATACCCTCAATACATGATGTTTTACATCAGATACCCTCAATACATGATGTTTTACATCAGATACCCTCAATACATGATGTTTTACATCAGATACCCTCAATACATGATGTTTTACATCAGATACCCTCAATACATGATGTTTTACATCAGATACCCTCAATACATGATGTTTTACATCAGATACCCCAAATACATGATGTTTTATATCAGATACCCTCAATACATGATGTTTTACATCAGATACCCCAAATACATGATGTTTTATATCAGATACCCTCAATACATGATGTTTTACATCAGATACCCTCAATACATGATGTTTTACATCAGATACCCTCAATACATGATGTTTTACATCAGATACCCTCAATACATGATGTTTTACATCAGATACCCTCAATACATGATGTTTTACATCAGATACCCTCAATACATGATGTTTTACATCAGATACCCTCAATACATGATGTTTTATATCAGATACCCCAAATACATGATGTTTTACATCAGATACCCTCAATACATGATGTTTTACATCAGATACCCTCAATACATGATGTTTTACATCAGATACCCCAAATACATGATGTTTTACATCAGATACCCTCAATACATGATGTTTTATATCAGATACCCTCAATACATGATGTTTTACATCAGATACCCCAAATACATGTTTTATATCAGAAACCCTCAATACATGATGTTTTACATCAGATACCCTCAATAAATGATGTTTTACATCAGATACCCCAAATACATGATGTTTTATATCAGATACCCTCAATACATGTTTTATATCAGAAACCCTCAATACATGATGTTTTACATCAGATACCCTCAATACATGATGTTTTACATCAGATACCCCAAATACATGTTTTATATCAGAAACCCTCAATACATGATGTTTTACATCAGATACCCCAAATACATGATGTTTTACATCAGATACCCCAAATACATGTTTTACATCAGAAACCCTCAATACATGATGTTTTACATCAGATACCCCAAATACATGATGTTTTACATCAGATACCCCAAATACATGTTTTATATCAGAAACCCTCAATACATGATGTTTTACATCAGATACCCTCAATACATGATGTTTTACATCAGATACCCCAAATACATGATGTTTTACATCAGATACCCTCAATACATGATGTTTTACATCAGATACCCTCAATACATGATGTTTTACATCAGATACCCCAAATACATGATGTTTTATATCAGATACCCTCAATACATGATGTTTTACATCAGATACCCCAAATACATGATGTTTTACATCAGATACCCCAAATACATGATGTTTTACATCAGATACCCTCAATACATGATGTTTTACATCAGATACCCTCAATAAATGATGTTTTACATCAGATACCCTCAATACATGATGTTTTACATCAGATGCCCTCAATACATGATGTTTTACATCAGATACCCCAAATACATGATGTTTTACATCAGATACCCTCAATACATGATGTTTTACACAAGACAGACAGCCTGTAACAATTCTCAGGAGGTTAACTTTGATCTTCATATTCTATTGCAAATACATAATAACAATGATAGCCTTAGGTTTTAAGATACTTTAAAATGCATATAAAGACTTTGGCGCAAAGATATTGCAATTCGGTGTTTGGTAAAGAACAAACATTTGGATCAAACCATCAAAATATGCAAACATTTATTGTATTATTTTATTGCATTCAATGTATTATATCAATAGGAATTTCGACATTTCAGTCGTACGTTATGCAATTATGTATGTACTGAAAATATTTACTGCTCTGCATTCTCTCCCAGCACTTGTAACAAATTTAAACAAATGTTGTAAATGAAATCTCCTGAGGACACTTTAAGCGTGTTATTTTGTCTTCAGGTTGATTTAAATGCACTGAATTACACTAACAGATTTCACAAAAGTGTGGGTGTAAGATATCAACATACTAATGATAGAAGTGTAGATAAATCTGAAGTATACAAAAATATGCAGAAACGAAGAGGAAACTTTACATTTTATCTCAATTTGCCGGTTAAGTTAGGTTTTCAAAATCCCCATACAACTGAACTTCATGAGAGAAAATTTAAAACAATAGTTTAAGAGCTACTGAATTACTAGTTAACAAGGAGGTAATCTGCCATATACTTAACAGGAATATATCAATGAACACCTTAAGTATACAGCTATAATGTAAGAAAGAAATGTAGAGAGGTGAGGTGAATGCAGGTAAAGTAGACAAATCCTTCCCCTTTATTTAATCAACATGATTATTACAGTTTAGATGTTTAATCATATTCATTTTACATAGATTGTGAAACAATTTATTAAACTAATATTAATCACTCTCGACAAATACTTCCTGTGTTACTAACAAGTACCAACGCCTAATTCAGTAATTGTGAAGTGCCCAATTCAACCTTGCCTAAGACTGGATTCAAACCCTCAACCTTAAGATTAGGAGTCAAGCGCTCTAACCCTCGACCACTATGTCACCCACTTTGACCACTATGATATGATAGACAAGTATACATATGTACCTTATATAAGGTATACTAACCATTTTTGAACAGGACTGTAGTACAATAGCTTGCACATGGACATACAACTGTCTGTATATGAGGCAACTTCTGAAAGTAGAAATATACAATAATGTTTATATGAGAATATGAAACAATCCAATAGTTACAGATGAGGTTCAGAGAGCTAACTTTACATAATTGAGGAATAGTCTCTTATTGCAAGTGGTCTCTAGAGCAAGTCTGTCGGAATAAATTTACAAACACACAATTGCAATGGACTAGTGTGTCTAGCCTACCTCCGGCTAGATCTTGATACCGCTGAAAGTGGACACAAATGGACTGTACCCAACCTCACAGATGAACAATCATTCACTGAGCTGGTCTGATCAATTGTGTTAACAACTTATATTGAACAACAATCTGTTTACTACAAGGTTTCTCGGCATGATTGATGCCATTGATGCTTCATATTTTCCCCTTTTTCCCAAACAAGACAGCAAACAAACTTTTACACATTTGATTAGTATTATCTAGTTCTCATTTTTAGGGTTTATGCCATAAACTTTTACAATATAATTCCATGATGCTTTTGGGACACCATAAAAGTGTCTATAAAACATGGTTATTTGAGTCTTGAACTGAAGTCTGACTCTAGTCAATTTCTAGCTGATTTTTTCCATAGAAAATCTGAGAGAACATGTGCTATGAACAGGAATCAACTTACAAATCTATGTCATAAATGTTACATTAGGATATTGTTACATGCATAATACATGCAACATGTACAGGACAACGCCATAGCAATGCTGATTTACATCAAATATTCATAGACTACTTCTGTAACTTGTTCAACAATAGATTCTGTTCAAATGTGTATCTAAACTTTGCTATTTTGCAGGAATTTTCATAGAAAGGATAAACAGATATTCAGTATGCTCTGTTACAAATCCAACATAGGCTTTTCACAAGCAACATATAGCACTACCTGATCCACAATAAAAGGTGATGGGTAGGAGGGAAAAAAAAGATCAAATTTGGGAAACAACATAGGAGCATAAATGGATAATTCTGTGAATTCTTCCAGTTCATTTGTGCTATTGATATCCCCTAGCGCTTGCCCAGACTCTGCTTTGACAATTTTGTTTACCCTCTTGTGGGTTGCTTGCTCTTTTTCCATGGAAAATATCAAACCAAATCGGCAATTAGCTATTTCATCAAAGCAAATCCTCTGACTCCACAAGGTGCTCACATTAAAGTATAAAGGCTGGTGTTGCAGCAAGTATAAAAGCCAGAACAGTACCATTACACAACTACACACCTCCCTTTTTTATAACAATTCTTTATCATTTTGATTTTAAATCTTTTCACTTTTTGTTTGGAAATGGCAAACATTAGGTTAGGCTCATCAGTAAAACACAATAAAAACTGGCTTTATAAGTTATATTTTAGTACAAATATAAACTTATCAAGGGCAGATACATCTTCACCAACTAAATGGGCCATAATGACAAAACTCAGAGAAACTCTGTAACATATTAGCCCAATGGCAACTAAAAACTGTTTTAATTCATCAACAGCTTTACATAAACTTTCCAGACTCAGCATGTTGTCTTTCACTTTCTGTATTTCAGTAAACAAACTTCAATTTATTTAGCACGAGTGCAATTAGCAACATACTGTTAAATAGATTACACATCGAGGGTTCAGCGCAAGACTATCCTAACTCCTATGTATTTATATAGGAGTTAGTACAGTTTTGCACGGAACCCTCGACTAAGAGATTAACTGAAATTATTCAAATTTCAACTGAAATCAATCAAATTTCATAATCACATTATCAAAGCACTTACTAAATGAATGTATGAACCATGAAAAGGATGAAAAGGATTAAAAGCAGGTAAATGTTTCGGCTTCAGGAAATACACAAGCAAAAAATACCAGTCCTGTTTTCAGAGAATGGAATTAAGTCTATGAGGAGAAATGAACAGCAATGCTCATCAAGCACGAGATAACATGTCAATTAAAATTGAGACTTCCCAGAAAGCAGACAATGAACCTACAATACTGCAATCATACCACAGAAACTAGCTGCTTTGAATATTATTTACATATCAATGGGCAATTATACAAGCCGCAACAGATATAATTATTAAGTTCAAATGACAACAAAAGTAAACAAGCAATATCTTGAAACAAGAGGGCCATGATGGTCCTATATCGCTCACTAGAGTACACTGCCATTCATATTTACAAAATAATAATTCATATTTACAAAAAAAGTTGTCTTTAGGCCACACCAAATTGATCTCATGTTCGACGGATTTCCCGCACCAAAATATCAGAATTTGAAAAAAAAAAAACTGCCCGCTCCTATCGTATATTTTGCGCTGGGTCGAAATTTCCCGGTACGAAAAAAAAGTTAATTCTGTATGTAATTTGTCGGGTTTTTGTTTGTTTATTATCATCTGCAAATGGAAGAACATGTTCCCAGCTACTACCGCGTTATCGTGTCGGTAGGCTGTCTTGCAGACCTGTAGCAGCAGTTTATTCGGTTATTTTCAAAGTTTACACTTTTAAAATCTATTTTTGCTCCTGTGACCTACTTATGCAGCAGGCCGGAACGATTTATGCAACTTTGAAAGAGGTACACCCAAGGATCATTCCTGTGAAGTTTGGACAAAATCCATTCAGTAGTATAGGAGCAGATGTTGTTTAAAGAAAATGTTGACGCATGACGATGGACATTCATGGATCCTAAAAGCTCACCATGAGCACTTTGTGCTCAGGTGAGCTAAAAAGATGGTGGGCACAATTTGAAGGTTAAGATTTGTTGTGCAACATAAAAAATGCTGAGATGTTACGATTGCTGGTCACTCCAGATCCAAAATGGATTACGGTAAATTCACCGAAATTCAGTGGATTTCGGTAAGGTAATGTACCCATTATCGAAAGGTTAACCAATCCGCATCAAGGTTACAAACGTTGTTCGGTTGAAGAAAAATTGCCTTGGTGGTTAACGTAAGATTTGCTTGGTTTACAAAATACTGATATGCAAATAGCAAAACCATGTTAGTATGGCTGCAGCGAAAATATATACAGTCTACATCACATTAGCTGTAATATTCTCAGGGACTTCTCTTCAAACATCACCACTATAACTCTTCAGAAGAATTTCAGAATTTCCACATGACAAAGTTGTAAAATCTCTGCATACATCAGAAAAAACCAATGACAAATATTGGCAACAGTAATTACTAACTTTCTTTTGAATGCATCAGATTTGCATAAATATCAGATGTAACCCATAGCATGGAGTAACATTTCAAAATCATAAAAAAAACTTCACAATCAATTGTGACAGCTGTAATGCAATATCCTGAGAGCAGATCTATAAAGAAGGCAGCTATGTTTGCTTCATATTGAAATTGATTTGGACTTCAATAATTAAATTAATTTAATTATACATACACACAATATTTTGTGGTTTACATATTACATATGCATATTTGGCCTAATCAATGCCGCAAAACAAATATGTTACTTAAAGCATACACCAATATTTTCACAATCGCTCCCAGCTTATAATAATACAACAATTGTGACCATGTGCTAACACTTGTTGGCTTGATATAAAACAGATTCGATAAATGAAATAAATTCGAGCAATTTCCATAGTGACAGCTATACAAACACTAGTAAAGACCAGAAGATATAAGATTATTATTGCAATGCATACAAAAGATGTTTATGTCATTACACTGTAAGTACAATCCTATAAAAAGTTACATACACAAATAAAAGTAAAAACAGCTTCATTGCAGTAACCACAGTTTTTGCATGATATTTCACCATTTTACTTAAAGCGCATTCATCCAAAATATTGATACAAACATACATTTATCAATCTCAACAGTGACACAGCAGTATATAAGTTAACGACTAATTACACACACAGTCAAAGGAGTGGTTAACACATCAATTTCTGCATATAAACCACTGTACGTGTAATAGTGTTTACAATACCCATTATAATATATCATCTTAAGTGCCTGGGTCTCAGACAGAATCAACACATCTGACAGTGTGGCATAATGTAAATATTCAATTCCACCTTCTTGAACATCCAGGGAAATAATAAGGAAACATGGGATATTTCTGCTTAGCAAATGGGGCATTATTTTGATATAACATGATCAATTGAAACGCAACTTTAAAAAATGGAAGTGAACAAGCACTAGAATTATTCCTGTATTAGGCCAAACAAAAAAATAGCTTATTTTCTGGTCGGCCGACCGATCCTCAGAAGTTTCTCCCGACCCTAAACTTTTTTATTGACAAATTCACGAGACTTGCCCTCAGTGTGTTGTTAGACTCTAGCATAGCGGGTTGCACTGCCTCTTTGCCCTTCTTTCCTCTCCAGGGTTCTCGGAAACGCGTAGAAAAGCGTTTTTGGACGCATGATTTTTTAAGAGGACGCATGAAAATGCCGATCAACAATTCCTCGGGACGCATGCTTTTTCTATGCACGCGTTTTCAGACCTCGCGCAATAAATTCGGCAGATGTTGTCTCCGTATCGAATACACAGTTTGACATCTAACACAATCAACTTGTAGGCGGATTTTGATACCTCAGCATATAATCAGCGTACAGTAATTGTCTTAGAATTCACGTCTACTTCCCCTTTGACCTTTACAGCACGTGTCGTCATGTTTATGTCGTAATGGCCGATTCCATTCATAGTTGTCATTAAAAAATTGTCAATCAAGGTTTTCACGTTTATGTTTGATGGTAAAACTTGACTGCAATTGATTGGTAAGTCTTTGATTGATTTGCATTTTATGAAATATGACCTTACTTTACTCTATTTAACTCGTTAATTCCAAATATAAATGACAATTGAAAATCATTGAAGCTGCCGCCTAATATTTTAGCAAAACTTTCAGGACTTTTTGACTTCTCACCATTCCACTAAGTCTTGCTAGTAACATTATAAGAATCTTTCACTGGCTTCCTAAATAGAAATATCCGGCTCGACTGATACTGTTCAGTTAAACAGCAACCCAAAAGCTGGATATTTCCATCCACACATGAAACCAGTGATAGATTCTTTTTCATGCATACCTTTTTTAAGATATAAAGGACAAGATTGAATAAAGGACATTTTTGTTACAGTAACAAACAAATTTACAAATTCATTCAAGTTGAATTTAGATTCAATCAAATTATTATTTGCTGTTATGTGACATCGTTATGCGACGTCAACAGCACCAGACTCATCCTACAAATGAAGGTGTAAGATAGAGTTTTCCACCACTTATGTAATAGTGCGAAAAAACCGGTCTGGTATGCGAGGATAAAAGTTTCTTCACTCTCAGTATTTTCTCTTGTATTTGGTGTTAAGTGGAAGGAATCACACACAAAAACACAAGTAATTTGATTAGGTTATAAATGACCATGGGAGTTCTATATTTACCATGAATCCATTAACCAAGAAAAAACAGACAATTCAGCAATATTGATAGTACAGACAATCTGTAATGTTTCAGGGAGAATAAAGACATTAAGTGTAGTATGACAAGTCCACATAGCGATACATAATACAATCCAATTCTTTGTTGCAGTCTGCATGCCCAAATAATTTCTTCAAATCACTTGCCCCTTTGGCAGACAACAATGAAAATCTACCTGCCTGAATCAATTCTTACTCGCCTGAGAACATCTTAGCAATAAAATTAACCCATCTCATTTGGGAACCCAATCAAATAAGGCTGTCGAATATCTGGTTATTCAAAGATAGCATCAACTTGATGGATCATGAAATTTTATGCTTTACCAATGCAAATCCTTTCTGGTTCAACTGGGCAAACATGGAAAACTTAACTTGCCTGATTGGAATTTTACTCATCCCTGCCTTCAGGCAAAAGGGTATTTCACAGACTGCTTTGGTACAATTATGTCTATTAATAAGAATCAAATGCAATAAGACTCATAGTCATAGCATTCATTACATCCTCATGTGTATCTTGTGTTCAAATAAGCCAATTACTTGGCACAGTTTTTCTGGCACTAATCACACAGTAATGGCAGATAACTGACCAATCTCTGATATTTGTGAGTCAGAAATCATCTGTACAGCTACTTCAAAACCATCATCCTGACAGATCATTTCTGCCATGTCCACCATTGCCTAAGCAGGGTATTCATACAGAAAAATTACATGGGATAACAGGGATTTCAGTGT
Source organism: Mactromeris polynyma (assembly GCA_032209605.1). Classification (NCBI taxonomy): domain Eukaryota; kingdom Metazoa; phylum Mollusca; class Bivalvia; order Venerida; family Mactridae; genus Mactromeris; species Mactromeris polynyma. The sequence goes on along the minus strand of JASFXZ010000073.1, from coordinate 164,016 downwards.
CAGTATCAGTTTAGGAGGAATGTATACTGAGAAAAATCTCGTGTAAAGAAATGAATAGGCATTAATTTATATTGGTATCAACAGTAATACCAAATTTACATCATGATGTTGCTTTGATTGAGAAAAAGGCCAGATAGGATAGCTAGTTGCAATAATCTTCCATCAGCATCATTTTGTGGGCAAATTTTGAGTAAAGCCAATGTTCCTCAGCCAATGTATTTAAGTTCAGCCGCAATAAAAAAGTTAACAAAAGGTATGATGATATCAATAGCTAATTGCAAAACAATACAAACATAGAAGATTGAAATGTAGCAGTTTAGATTATGAAGCAAGCAACCTCAGGGTGTTATGTGTTTGATAGAATTTCAAGGTTGGGTGAGATTATATTTCCAATATGCTTAATTATAAGGTTTACCTCCTGTTAGAAACTCACATAATGCTTGAGGGTTCTGTACATGCAATGTTCTTCCTTGCTTTCATGTTTCTCATTACTTCTCTCAATTCTTCGATTCATTGTTACCAAGATTTAAGCCTGTTTTAATACGCATCTGACAACACAGATCAAACAAGTTTAATGTCTCACATTTCCATTTATAAAACATGAGAAGAAAGAGCAAAAACCTTGATTTCATGTGTCAAACAACATCAATATAGTTAGAGCAAAAACACCCCCAAACAAGAGATAGCAACAATATGTGGAATAACAATGTAACTTCTTCCGATTGACCCTCTCTTGAACAACAACCTCTCATCAACAACATTATCAATATGTTAGTTTCCTACAAATTTAACCTGATTAGCAACCTCTTAACAACAGCCAAAATTTGTATTTGGAGAGGGTGAGTAGTGACTAGCATTTAGAATGATGACTCAGCACATTTTTCTGAATTCTGTTGATTGTATTGTATCAGAAAGTGTGATTGGCAAGAAGTGGGAAAAGTTAAGAAGTGGGAAAAGTTAAGTCACACAGTACAGATTGGAACACGATCACCTAAGCAACAAGCACATAGGTTATTGAACTATAAATAACTGTGTTACATACTAGACCAATAAAATGTATGCTTTTAACATAATGCTAGGGAAAGTTCGCACATAGGTTATTGAACTATAAATAACTGTGTTACATACTAGACCAATAAAATGTATGCTTTTAACATAATGCTAGGGAAAGTTCGCACATAGGTTATTGAACTATAAATAACTGTTTACATACTAGACCAATAAAATGTATGCTTTTGACATAATGCTAGGGAAAGTTCGCACATAGGTTATTGAACTATAAATAACTGTGTTACATACTAGACCAATAAAATGTATGCTTTTGACATAATGCTAGGGAAAGTTCTTATCTATTTTGCACTGCTATGCACTGTCAGTTGTTTTTCATGTTTTTTTTGGAATTCTATTTATGGCATAGTGCCAAATGATGATGCAAATGTTGGTAAAAATACCTGGATATAATATTGCGCATTGCTTAATACTTTTTTTCAATTAATTCCTTCAATGATCATTTGCAAACTCAGATAAGTAAAACACAGTGGTATCATGATCTCAGATATTTTAGTAGAATAAAGATGTAGACATCAGGTGCATGTGGTCGGTGTAACAGCACCCAGTAAATCATATTTCTCACAATATTACTTCATTGCTCTTCCTCTGTATAGAACAGAATGTCAACAGTTTTCTTCTTCAATGTAAAGCTTTAAATTGTTCAAGGTGAACAGGTCTTACAAAAGCTACTTTTAACTAATATGAAAACAATGACATGGCCAACTGATTGAAGTTCAGGCTACATCCCATGTCAGGTAGCGCTTGTGCCTCAGAAAGGTTCTGGAAATCATATTTCTACCTCTTGAATCCTTAGTCAGTGAGTCTGTGGGTATCTGGATTTGTTTTCGTTCATTTCCTTCTGTTATAATGCTTGCCGTTATGACTCATGATCACAAAAATAGGCCAACAAGCACAAATTTAGACAGGGTTTTTTCCCAATCTAATTGACAATAATGCTGATATGTCAATCACTGAATCAGATTTGAAACAAATCAAACTCTTGAAAAAACTATTCTCAAAAGTACTTGACGCATTTAATACTTAAAAAATGCTTCATGCTCGTTGGCATTTATGTGAATTTCACTTAATATCAACAAAAAGGAACAAAATTTGTCTTACAAATACTTCTTATTTATTCCCAGAAAAATGGTACACATCTTTTCCCTCTCAACAATCTGATCACTTGTGGAAATTGTTCCTTGTTGTGGCTATTGGGTCTTTTACGTGTACCAGTTATTTAAGGCAACAATATGCGGGAACGAATATATCAAGAAATTAACGCATCACCATGCAACACCAGAAACCAATCAATTCATCTGTCACATATAAGAGGATTTACCATTTAACTAAGTGACAGAGATGACATAATCCTACTTTACGCTGCTACTACCGTATCTTCAGTAATATTACCCCAAAAGCCTTTTCTGAAAGTCAACATACTAAATCATATTAGCAAAGCAAGACTGATGAAATGAATTCATCGAATGAATGTATACCAGTAAACTCTTCTCCCTCAGATGACGTGTACTGTGAGTCTGGTGTACACATCTTTCAAGTATCAGATTTATCAGAAAGGTCCAAGATGTAGGTTGTAGGTGGTGGATAGTTGAAACAAATACAAATCCATGATATCATAATTAAGTTCTTGAAGATTTAAATCCATAAGTCAAAAGTCACCTGAACGTTACATCTTAAGCCAACGAAAAATAATGTACATTGTCTATAATAAAATTTGAAAACTCTGCTGGTCCCCGCATTTTTACCATAAAAACTCATAACCATAACAGAACCATTGTTTCTGTCTCTGATTGGCCGTTCAAGTGTGTTAACACACTCTTGTCATAATGACACTATAAAATATGCGATTTTGACAATGGCTGTCTGTCTGCAGGATTGGATGTCGATAATGAGGGTAATAGTTTTGTCTTCACTCCTAACTGCATGGGACACTTACCTATGTAGTCAAGCCTCTTTTAATAATTATTTACTATATTTTAGCATCGAATGGACAAAGTTTGTTTATCAAATGGAATAATTTCCTTTAGCATTAAATTTCTTAAACCCGAAAGGCCATTTGATTGGTTCTAACATGGGAAAATACCCGTCTATAATAAACTCAGTAGTCACATGATCGTGTCGGCCAATGAAATTATGTATCACGGAAAAATGGGGACTTCGTTTACTGCGACTAAATCATTGGCTATATCAGAAAGGTTAAAAAGGTCAAATATCAAAATATACTGCATTATGAAGCAGCGTGTGAATGTAACAGCATTGGAATCAAAGCACTGTATGGGAGTGTATCCATGGAATAGCAGTCATGAGAAAAGAGGTTTTCTTACCCGTTAATATATAGATCTATATTAGAACTGTGATGTTTTTATAAACACCAATAGTTCTCTGATGTATATTTTACAAGACCTCATAGTCATATTACAAGAGTTCACCTAAACATGTTCACCTAAATCCTGCCATCCTTCATCAGCAGACAGTGAAGAATTTTATAAACAGCTGCAATGAGTAAGAATGAAGGAATGAATAAGAATCTATTGCTACCACAATAAATATCACCTTTACCTCAAGAAATTGTAAAAAGATTGGTAGGTGGAGAAGAAAATCTATGAGAGAATAATTTACCAGGCCTTGACAAGATTGCATCACAAACTTAGTTAGCCTAATATCATTGATAGTGCACTGAAGAGTAAAATTTATTCATTAACATCTATGGAGACTGTCTTACCAATAATTCAAAATCTTCCTGATGTTCTGTTACAATCAATCTAATGATGTTAAATCTCCATCAATTCAAGCTTAACTACAACCTAACATATTCAATAGAGCATACTTGCTCCTATAATTGTCTCATGATCAATCCCCAGATATTTTATAATGTTCAGTAGTTTTCAACATTAACATCCAACATCCACATTAAGCAGATATAGTCAGTATCATTATGTTTTCAATGCCATTAAATCCATTGTCCCGGCCATTGAATTTCAGGAACAAGGACATATGTACCTTACATGCAAATGTAAGGATAAAAAACTGTTCCATTAGGCATTGGAGCTCAGACAAAGTACAAAATGTAATTACAAATACCACTTAAGCGTACATTGACAGTGATTACCGACTAATATCGCCTGGATACTAGGGTAAGCTTCAACAAATAGTCTCATGCTTTGCTTCCAGAAATAGTTACTACCAATGAAAATTGTTCAAACTATTTCTTCAAAATGCCTAAGGAGTAGAACTGCATAAGTGTGTTAGATTCAAACCAATAATCTTCCTGAAGAAAGAATAGCATGCTCTTCCACACAGTGCTTTGATTCCACTACTTTACATTCCTACATAACGCAACAAAGATATATATGACCTTGTCTAACCAGTTGAACTTTTAATGCATGAATCAGGTGTCCAGATTTTCTGTGATACACATTTGTATTTGCTGACTCAGCGAGGAGTATGATTTTAAAACAGACCCCCTTCATGATTTTAAAACAGACCCCCTTCGTTGTAAGCTGTAAAAATTCTAACCAATGGTGTCTCATTGTAACTTCGAGGATTCAGCGAATTGATTTTATAGTCGTCATTAAAGCCTTTTATTTTTTAAGATGGCAGCATTCAGTACAATTACGAAGAGTGCACTGTGCAATAATATGTTTGGTCAGGGTAACCACTGTGTTCATTAGAATAATTTCCTTCTGCATATATATATCTTAAATCACTAAACATATACATCTATCAAGGTAGGTGCAAGAAGATTTTCCTGCCTATAGATATAGAACATACTTGCATAGTAAAGCAGAGGGTGACAAGAAAGTATTGGAATAAGCCCATAATGCTACAGGAGAGTAACATTCAATTATTTAAGAGCTCTTCCTTCAAAAGTCTGAGTGAACAAGACATTTCTGGCTTCTAAAGAGCATTTTAGTAAAGCCTGTGCATTTATCATTAAATACAAAACGCAGACAAATTATGTTTTCCAATTTCAGTTGCACCACAGGCAATCAGAAAACTACTGAAATTACAGATATATAGTATAAAACAGCAACACTGCATCACATTCAATATAAAAGACAACCCCGACTTGGAAAGTGCAGGTGTTTCAAAATCGAGGGATTTCATTGCAAAGTATGTATTAACTAAATTGATGCAGCAAAGCCAAACAGGTAAAAAAAAACTGCAAATTACCTTATGTTCAAAGAGTATAATAAGCAAGTTTTGTCATTTAGAGAGCAATGACACTGTGAAACAGGGATTCCACTAGGTGCAGAATCTCAAGGGTCATTTTGATAATTTGTAATGGGATTTTAGCCAAAATACCTGTATATTTTAGAGAAAAATTGACATTTCAGCCAGAATCCTAAGGGTCAAAATTTGGTCTTTCGGAAAATCCAGGGATCAAAGGGTCAACTCAAAAGTTAAATGGTGATGAGCTTGTAGGAAATAATGTATCTAAAGACGAATTATGGTACAAAGACAGAATGAAGGTAAGTAATGTATAACACTTGAATAGCATTAACTGAACAGCAAGCCATCAAATGTAATTATATTACCTACAGCTTCCTATTGATATGAATTGCAAGTAATAAAAGTATGAGATAATTCAATATTAGATCTCTTAATCACACTTCTCTGTTAATCACCATGAGAATGTGCTTAGCTTTCTATAAACATGAATGAGCAATAATAGTATATTGTATAGAACAATACAAAGCCACCCACTGTCATAACTTAGTTAGTAAGCATTGTTATTAAAATGAATCTGCAAGAAACTGATTTGTTTTGGATAACCTTTAAGATACGGGTTTCTTTTTCATTACTCAAGGGGAGAATCCAATTGGTGGCTAAAGCCAAAAGGTACCATACATGCTTCCACCTTACTTAAGACACGGCTTTCCCTTTTGAGAATGTATCAGGGTTGAAACGTAAACAAATCTATTTGTTTTTCTTATAATAGAAGCCATGTTTTTCCTCTTTACCAAGTAAACATGTGTGTTGATAACCTCAGATCAGCAAGGCAAACATACTGTATGTTTTATAAAAGAGATTTTAGTTGTTAAATGGTACATTAAGGAGTTCGTTCATCAAAAACAAATGTATGAACTTTATAATATATCAACAGCAGGGTTCTCTCTAGGATTTAAATACAGGAGTCCAAAACCATTCTGTTGCCAGAAACAGGAGTCCCAGAGAAAAATAGGAGTCCAAAACCATTATGTTGCCAGAAACAGGAGTCCCAGAGAAAAATAGGAGTCCAAAACCATTATGTTGCCAGAAACAGGAGTCCCAGAGAAAAATAGGAGTCCAAAACCATTCTGTTGCCAGAAACAGGAGTCCCAGAGAAAAAAAGGAGTCCAAAACCATTCTGTTGCCAGAAACACGAGTCCCAGAGAAAAATAGGAGTCCAAAACCATTCTGTTGCCAGAAACATGAGTCCCAGAGAAAAATAGGAGTCCAAAACCATTATGTTGCCAGAAACAGGATTCCCAGAGAAAAATAGGAGTCCAAAACCATTCTGTTGCCAGAAACAGGAGTCCCGGAGAAAAATAGGAGTCCAAAACCATGCTGATGCCAGAAACAGGAGTCCCAGAGAAAAATAGGAGACCAAAACCATTCCGTTGCCAGAAACATGAGTCCCAGAGAAAAATAGGAGTCCAAAACCATTCTGTTGCCAGAAACAGGAGTCCCAAAGAAAAATAGGAGTCCAAAACCATTCTGATGCCAGAAACAGGAGTCCCAGAGAAAAATAGGAGTCCAAAACCTTTATGTTGCCAGAAACAGGAGTCCTAGAGAAAAACAGGAGTCCAAAACCATTCTGTTGCCAGAAACAGGAGTCCCAGAGAAAAATAGGAGTCCAAAACCATCCTGTTGCCAGAAACAGGAGTCCCAGGGAAAAATAGGAGTCCAAAACCATTCTGTTGCCAGAAAAAGGAGTCCCAGAGAAAAATAGGAGTCCAAAACCATTCTGTTGCCAGAAACAGGAGTCCCAGAGAAAAATAGGAGTCCAAAACCATTCTGTTGCCAGAAACAGGAGTCCAAAAGAAAAATAGAAGTCCAAAACCATTCTGTTGCCAGAAACAGGATTCCCAGAGAAAAATAGGAGTCCAAAACCATTCTGTTGCCAGAAACAGGAGTCCCAGAGAAAAATAGGAGTCCAAAAAGTATGATTAGGAGTGTAGTGAGAACCGTGATCAGTTCTTCACCAAGCAATGTAATGACATATCATAACCCATACCATGCATGACGTGGATGACAAAATATGTATCATTATTAATCAGATCATCACATAGAACATACAACTCACTTGGGTAGTAGACTACAGGCCTATAGATTGATAGGTTGTCATGGACTTCACTAATTATCCAACTGGGTAGACTTTAAGTAATGTAGTACACTTCATGAAAATCAAATTTAAGACTCCCAATGAAGAACATTACAGTTCATATCAAACTGACAGGAAAGAGCTTCCAGTGAAGGTGGACACATTCATTGCTGATATGACAAGATAACGGTCAACATACTACGATGGCATTGTCTGCATGTTGTACAATACATTCAACAGTCAATATCTAATGGATCAGGAACAACAAGTCTTGCCAATTCAACTTGATGCATCAAAAATAAGTTTGTATCAATTCATCAATGAAGAAATGATATCATAAATAATGGACAAATATCAGACAATAATTGTCTATTAAGCATGAGTTTGCTTCGTGAATCATGGGAGAAGGATTTTTAATGATGATTATATTCAGATATTGTTACAGTGACGTAAATCTTACTATTTGTTCAAAAAAGGAATTAAACTTAGGTAAAACATTTTATAAAGAAAGGGCAGATATTTCATGTTTTGTCATGCAGTATTAATTGCACTGTTTTAATAATTTGATAAAATATTGTGATTGTGCAACTTTGCTTAAATGACATTGTGAAATGTCAAGTACAGAGTATGCAATTTGATAGTGTTTTAAATCAGGCAACACATGCTTCAGACTAACACTCAACATATCAATTGCTATGTACTTTTCCAAGTCACAATAGAATGAATGTAGTCTGATACAGTATTGAATATTGATAAATACACCTTTACTGTAATTATAGTAGACAGTTCTGATAATGAAGCTAGTCTACTGCGTTTTAAGAGAACATGACAGGAAGAAACTTACTGCATTGAAAGGTCTTAAATGCCAGGGTCCCATTTGATCCTAAGTTGACCCCATGACCCTGGAATTTCCAAAAGGCCACATTGTCACCCTAAGGGTTCTGTCTGAAGAGTCAACTGTTCTCTATATTATAGGAAATTATAAATCAAAATATCAAAATAACCTCCGAGATTCAGTACCTAGTTGAACCCCTGTAAACCTCAGAACAAAATTGGTAAACAAAAACAATATGTAAATAAATCACTTGCCAAACACAGGTGGAAGTCAAAATTGTTCATGAATGATTAATTCAAAGATGTAATTCATGTATGGTTGCAATGTGATGCACACTTGAAAAATCCCAAATAATATAACAGCCAGAGTTCAACTTAACTAACAATAGGTTTATATACCTGGAAAGTTTCATGTTCCAGATTGAACAACCATGTGAGAGTATTACTCAACAATTCTTGGAACTGATCAAAAGATTTATTCTGCACCATGTTAATCAAAGAACTGAAAGTACCAAAGACAATAAAAGTCGTAGAAATACTTCAATGACATGCTAAGCGAAATTGATTTAACAGGCAAGCTGACACCTTACACCAATCAGCACATAATGTACCACTTCCTAAACATACATGGAACTATTTAATTCAGTGGGTGAGACTGGAAAAATAGAAGACCGAGAAATGTGGGAAGTCTGCAAGAAACTGACCTCAATGACATCCAAAAAGTGTTAAAGACAGTGTATTGATAATGGCCATCATTTATATGCAAGCTGAAGCTGTCAGACAGCTATCAAGTGCATAAAAATCATTTATTTGTGTGATCAGAATTTGTATATAAAACATCTATGGGCCAGACATAAATAAATTAATGGAACACTGGGAATAACGTACATTGTATGGCACTTACGTAACATGAAAACATAGCCTTTAACTTGTTTCAGAATAAAGTATTGTGCAATCTGAAAAAATAACACCACTATAATATTGTGCAGACAAATGATATTTGTAAATGTCTTTGAAAGTAATATTAACAACTGCATTTTCACTTATTTTCTGTCTACAACAAACCAGTAAAGCTGAGAGATACACCAACATGCGATGCAAGAGTACATGTCTATAAAAGAAAACTCAGGGAACAAAGAGAGCATGTTGGCCATAAATCTCATCTAAACACATGAACAAATTTGAGACATTCAGATTTATGGTATGTGAACAAACCTTTCAAACACGCCTTGATGTAGGATGTGTGTCCTGGAGGGAATGGTGTGGATTTGCTTTCAAGGAAAGAATCTACCAAACAATGGCATTTTAAACAGGGTTGCTAGGTTCTGTACCTGAACAAGGTAAACTGAGTAAAAAATGAATCAAGCGTAATGGAGTATCAATGATCACTAAATATTGATTTACCGACACTCATTCTTGAGCTGTCATAAAATTGATGTCAATTCAAATAAAACAGTTAACCAATGTAAACGCAATCATAATTAATTTTCGATGCTCACAATTTTTTCGTATCAAAGGCATTGAAGAGCCATGAAATGTAAACATATAATGTGAACAAAGCTCTGAAATATTACAGCAATTCTACTTGTATTGATAAATTCATCAGTTTCATACTGGAACAGATTTCATCTTCAACAGCACATGTTTAATTAATGCACCTATTGCATGACATTTACTTGCAGTTGGTTTTTATTGTTAATGAATGTTTAATTGCAATCTGTTAAATATAGACAGCAACATAAAATTGTGTGATATTTTGATGTGCAAAAGTTGATTTAAATGCTTACAAACAAGAACTTAGGACAAAATATTGGCATAGTAGCATACTGTAATTGAAACGATTCAGCTAGCATTAATTAGCTAGAAAGGCACTATTTAAAAAGGTTCTCAACTTCAGTAAATTATGCTATTGTCTGCAATATATTTGATTATTCCTAAATCTTGGTATGAAATCCGCCACCAAATAAAAATCTCAAAACCTAGTTGCAAAAAATATCTTCCGATAGTCCTTTCATTAGTCAAAAAATCTATTTCTGAAATGCTATCACTCTTAGATACCAATGAAACATATACTTGGAGTCAGTCCAATAAATCATGCCTACAATAGCTTCAACCTAAATTATCACACCTTTTAATCGCTGGACAATCAACAAAATTCATATCACACTCACAGCATCACTTGTCAGATAGTACTGTCACTTTTTCCATCAGAAGCAAACATAGGAAGGAATCAATGATTAATACTTGTCATACAAAACATGATATTTATAATTGCCAGGGCTTAGCTTATACTGGTAGGTCAAACTGAATGAGAATACGACTCATCTATCTGGGTAATGCTTGTCTAGTATGGGGTAATAACCCATTAATATCATTGATACAGACAAACCAAAGAACATTTTCACAGTGTTGGAATCTCCAAACCTCTTCTGTTTTGCATCAAGCATAGCTAACAAACCTGTATATCACCTATATCTGACAATTACCAGTGTCTGAACCTACAGTTTCAGTCATTATCATGACTATAGTACATACCTATACTCAGTAGTTGTTATGGTGTAAGTGTCTGCCAATATTACAAGGTGAAGAATCCTAGTTCAGGTTGTAAGATTCTGGTAAACAGACAATATCATTTTCATTCATCATACAGCAATTACCACAGTATAAACAAAAAATGTACAAGGTGTGAAAGAACAGTTACACTGGTAATACAGTAAACATGTACAGACTTATTCTGGTGTGAACCGTAGGATTTTAATAATGTCTTACCTTCACTCTTTCAACAGTTCCATGCAGAATGTTAGTTTTTCTATTTGTAGAAAATGCAGCAAATAGAACTGTATTTTTGCATATAGTTGATTAGAATGAATGTCATTGCAGACAAAAACCTGCAGTTCACATCATCCTTGGAATTCAGTGATAAATAAATTAGAAAAGCTCTGATTTGAAAAAGGCTGTAACAAGAACTGAAGATGAGACACATTTCACCATTTTGTTGTCAAATGCACTTGACTTGATTTTCCAAGAAGGGTTGTGACATGTTCAAATCTGTAAAGTTTTTCTTGGCTCTGTTTAATAGATTATTTTTTTTTTTTACGGCCTGATTCACAGAACCATGCATTGCCTTTGTTAAGAGAGCGTGCACTGCTTAGCAACCATCCTCACATCAGAAATACCAAGTACAATACAAAGAAGAATCTGCACATATATATATAGATAAAGCTTCAACTCCCCAAGAAAGGATGACATAATACAATAATAAAAGATCCAAACATCAGTAATACGTTTCATACCATAATAATACAAACTGATATGTTCCATACTATATGCTAAACGCCTTAAGTCTGATAAATAAAATACTTTGGATAATGTAGATCATATTCTAGATGATATCATTCATTGAATGTCTGCCATTGTAACTTTGAACAAGACAGCCGGCCCAACACTGCTTACCTGAGGACTGTGCACCTGTACCCTGGAGGTAAATTAGCCTTTGACTAGCTAGACATTCAAGTAAATGAAAAGAAATTCTGATAGCCAAGGAAAGTGAAATTATTTAATCCACAATTACATGGTGAAATAGCCTGGCCACTAGAGGCCATGCCTTTTTTATATTTAAATTAGTTGTTCTGATATCATTGCACAGCTGCCCACAGATATTAATATATTCTCAAATTATTTCAAAGTTTTACTTCTAAATTAAGAAGACACTTTTCAAGTTTCATGCAATGCGGTAATGTTACAGTGAACAAAAAAACTTCAGAAAAGCTCACTATAGCATGAGTAGTATGATATTGTGTGTCCTGGTATCAAACTCTATTTTCCAGATACATCATAGGCACAATGGGACTCAGGATCAATTTTATTACAAGATTACCACACTAAAGTTCGAATTTCAACAATAATGTTTCGACACTGTCTAGTCTGCAATAAGTGTTCAATATATCATGAATTCACATTCTTCTACATTCTAAAATTGACTATGCCTTTATCTTTCACGAGTTTCAAATAAAACATACAATAAACTGTTTGAATATCTAAATAGCTAAGAAAGCCACTGCCAAGGACTGCTGTTCTTATCAATTAAACCAAGTCACATGTAATCAACAATTACCTTAAATATACACATCAGCGCTAAAAGCTTTCACAGAATTTCAAAAGCTTTCACAGAATTTCCAACATACATAGAAGCTAAAATACGAGTATACAATACACTTTTATCCCAATGTTTAATTATGTCCCATGGCACATTTGTCTTCATTACAAATTCAGTTCAGACACTATAAATGAGTATACACTAAGTCACTGACAATTCCCAGTAATAAAGGCCTTAGGTGGCAAAAATTCAAGGGAGTACTGAAAATGTAAACCAAAGGACAATTACGACTAGGAATCAAGGGGATGTGAACTACATAATTTGCATGCATACAAATTTGTAAGAAGTAGTAACGAATTCCCTTGGTTAATGCAATCAAGGATTCCCTAGGATTTTTCAGCTAGGGGTCTTTGGGCCCTCGTGTTTGTTAAATAGGGGGGTCCTTAGAAAATTTGAAGGGTCCCAGATATGCAGTTTATACTAGACATAAGTTTATTTTAGGGGTCCCAGGGATGCACAGTAAGTTGAACATGGGAGTCCTAGAAAGAAAAGGGAGTCAGGGACTCAAGATTTCTGTGTCAGGGAAATCCCTGAATTTAGAAGACTTTAAAGTGTGCGAAGAAGTCGCCGTCCGTATGTTCATATTGCCAATTTTCGAAAATTGGGCGAAAAATGTCACCATAAATTTCTGGGGCATGTCATTAAAATATGAGCCTTTGTGTAATCAAGCGAGACATCCGCAGTGCATTTGTCGTATAAAAATACCTATTAACGGATTTTCCCAATGCTTTTAAACAATGTTGATTGATTAACATCCCCAAAAATTCGACTGTGAAAAGCTAAGCTATGCCTACCGCTGTTATAAATGGATTTCGACATGAGTGTGTTAACACAACGCGTGTGGAGGACTTACATAGATGACAAGTAAAGCCTGTCATAAATTGATCAAAGTGCGATGTTGCAATGTATAGTGCAATTACGGTGATTTTTTTGAGATTTTTCACCGTAGTCGCTGTCTAGATTTTTATTGAATATTCCTACTTTCGTTAGGCCTAACCGTCATATTTTTAAGAAAGGTGAGAGAAAAAAAAAGCAACATTTTTCTGAGACAAACAACTGCAAGGAACTTGCTCAACCTAGATGTATATTGATGAAACCAGCTTCACTAATTGCTACCAGGTTCGAGATAAGAAATCATGCATGTCTTGATATAATGATGACACACAATAGAATAAAAGGATAATTGCCAGTAACTAATGTGTATACCAACGCAATAACATGGTAATCAAGACAAGAAGGTCATTCACAGTAGAGGTATATACTTCTCACATCAAAGACAGAATAGTATGACGAGTCATACTAGAAAAAAAGCATGACAGAAATACGAAACTAGGCAATTCTATGGCGAGTACAGGGTGTTCCAAAGACTGAGATGTAAACTTGATTATATTGGATGGCTGGAGAATAACACAATGTAAAACCACCTGTATGGACACGCACAGACATTTCAGAAACTCAATATTTCTTGATAAATGTTTTGTTTATACCGAGGAGTGAGATAAGTGATTGTTATAGCTGCATAATAGTTGGACTTTTTGCATTAAATAGAAGGGAAATTTCACGAATGTTGTTCAGAAGTTTTGCTCAGTATGCAAAATAAAAAAATAATCTTCTTTTACTTCGAAATGAGAACATTGTTGCATTTAGAGACAAGAATGTTCCTAAGGTAGTCATCAACAGTCCGAACTCCACCAGTTGTTTCACCTCCTTATGCTTGGTACATGTACATCCTCTAGGTGGCAGAGTAGGAAGTGGTGATCAGATCATGAGGCACAACAATGTCTATGTTGTCTGCCAAGATGATGTGGTAGCCAGAACTACTGGACACTCAGGACAGCGTGAACAGAAGTCCTCTGGACTCGTTTTTTATATCCACTTCTCTCAACATTCTCAATACCGAATGTGATGGCAAACTTCTATATCCAACCTCAACTGAGAAGACACACTTTTTCCAACTCCTGCACTTAATCTTGTTGGCATGGCATCAGTACTTTGCCCTCTTCGATACATACACTCAATCCATTCTCTTTAGCCATGGGCTCGTCAGCTCTACCTTCTGTTTCAATACATACACTCGATCAATTCTCTTTAGTCATGGGCTCGTCAGCTCTACCTTCTGTTTCGATACATACACTCAATCAATTCTCTTCAGCCATGGGCTCCACAGCTCTACCTTCTGTTTCAATACATACACTCAATCAATTCTCTTCAGCCATGGGCTCCTCAGCTCTACCTTCTGTTTCGATACAAACACTCAATCAATTCTCTTCAGCCATGGGCTCCTCAGCTCTACCTTCTGTTTCAATACAAACACTCAATCAATTCTCTTCAGCCATGGGCTCCACAGCTCTACCTTCTGTTTCAATACAAACACTCAATCAATTCTCTTCAGCCATGGGCTCCTCAGCTCTACCTTCTGTTTCAATACACACACTCAATCAATTCTCTTCAGCCATGGGCTCCTCAGCTCTACCTTCTGTTTCAATACAAACACTCAATCAATTCTCTTCAGCCATGGGCTCCTCAGCTCTACCTTCTGTTTCAATACACACACTCAATCAATTCTCTTCAGCCATGGGCTCCTCAGCTCTACCTTCTGTTTCAATACACACACTCAATCAATTCTCTTCAGCCATGGGCTCCTCAGCTCTACCTTCTGTTTCAATACACACACTCAATCAATTCTCTTCAGCCATGTGCTCCTCAGCTCTACCTTCTGTTTCCATACACACACTCAATCCATTCTCTTCAGCCATGGGCTCCACAGCTCTACCTTCTGTTTCAATACACACACTCAATCAATTCTCTTCAGCCATGGGCTCCTCAGCTCTACCTTCTGTTTCAATACATACACTCAATCCATTCTCTTCAGCCATGGGCTCCTCAGCTCTACCTTCTGTTTCAATACATACACTCAATCCATTCTCTTCAGCCATGGGCTCCACAGCTCTACCTTCTGTTTCAATACATACACTCAATCCATTCTCTTCAGCCATGGGCTCCTCAGCTCTACCTTCTGTTTCGAGACTGGACCTACATCTGGTTGGAGAGTTAACTGTCTGTCACTAGGTAAACCCGCATTTACCTGCCCTTGGACTTGAGTAGCAGACAGGGTAATTCCATTATCAGAGATAAGTACACATTTCTGCAACAATGGGGAAACAAAACAGACCATTTGCCACTTAATCCTTGACAGCAAATAAAGCATGATCTGTTCTGCTAATGCAAATTGATAACATTCAAGGGAATTGGGCAAGACATTTTACAAGAAATTCTCACATAAGGAGTGTGTTTCATGACCACAGAGTTGCTTAATTATGAAATTCACAGAAAGCTTGCAATTGGATGTTATAACATGAAGTCCAATAAATTATAATGGATCAGTTGCATATGTCTTTCTCTTTAATGATTCAGAATGTTTTTGTTTTTTCCAACTACTTTCTCAATTTTCCTCACTGACGAATATACAATAAAATCATCTTGTTAATCTATTACATTTGTTTCGTTTCGTACTAGATAAACATACTAGATAAACGTATTCGATGTTATTACTTGAAACATCTCACCCACCTTTTTATATGCTTCATGGTACGAAAGATCATATTTCCAAAAAACTGTTAAAATCATTATATGTTGTTGATATGACAGAATATTCTGTATTGTATGTTAGATTTTATTTAAATATAAAAGGATTAAAAAAAGAATGTTTTTGTTTTCAGTCAGAAATGTAGTGTAAAAAGACGATTATCAATGACACCTTCAAGATCATTAGATGTTAAAAATATCTCCAGAAACATACCAATAGCAAGTACTGTATTCCTGATATATTTTAATGTAATATTAAGGAAATTAACAATTAAGACCATGATTTCATTCCAAGCACAAAACTTAATACAAAGATCAGTTCATGAACTCGCCAGAAAAAGGATTGAGCAAGAATTTACAAGCAAAGTAGCAATATTAAAGCTATAACCAAATGCCAATACAACTGCCAAGTCAAAGAGATGGTAAACAGACATCACTAGGCACATATCGTAATATATACAAATGAAAATATCAGATCTGTTCAGCACCAATTTAACTTCTAAACAAATAGATGTGATTATTATGCACTTTCCAACAAATCCCACAAGTATTAGTATATTGACTGGAATAGATACACGATGCAAAATGACAACATATAAAATAAAGACACTGCAGATAATTTTATTATTTGCATGAACAAAAGCTCTACAATTCCATATCTGTGACATTCTAACAGTCCCATTCATATAGTCCATCATTTCTATTGATCTTCATAGCAATTGAAGTTTAAACACAGACAGTATTATGGCTCATATAAAAACAGTAATCATAATGGTTAGATTTCTAGAAATACAAAATTTTATCAACGAGGCATTAACTACATATTTAAAGAACAATTATTTTAGTAAAGTTTCCATCAATAAGAAAAAATAATACTACATGTAATCCAATTATTTATATATGAAATTGAATGCTATATTGAACATTAATTGTCAGCCTTGAACTAAATTTCCATTACAAAGTCAAGTATTTTTGTTAGTACAGTACATGTAATAACATGGAACAATGCAGGTGCTAGTTTTCAACAGTTTTTGATGAAATTGTTTTTATACATTGTATTATAGTTGATCTTATGCAATTTGATAGTACTTAAAATTTTGCTATTTTGGAGCGATTTTAATTGGTGATTTAAAACCAGTTATTTTTTGGCTAATTAATAGCTTTAGCTTTGAATTTAGATGGAATTATAATCTAGTAGCAAGTAAAGTAAAGGATTTATTAAAGTAACTTTAACAACAAAGCTCAAAACAAATGACAGAAAGTTATACAAGGATATTAGAATACTATCCATAACTTTATATTGAAAAATATTTATGTACACTTTTCTCCTTATTGTATGTATTAGTATTATGAAGGAGAGGAATTATTATGATTTATATTTGGACCCCAAAGCTGATGCAAAAATATGAATCATAATACAAATTCATGTATTAGCATTCAAACGAGAAAAGTAAATGTGGCGTGGCGATCAACCTATTTGAGTAAAACTTTCTGAACAATCTGAGGAAATCTGGCAACTTCCAGACAATTGTTTAATACGTACAGCTCTTACTTTAAGCTTAAAGTTACAATACTAATAAGTATCCATATTCTTCTGTGGTTTCCTTTTAAATCAACAGATAGTAAGAATATGGTGTTATTTGTTATCGGATGAATGCTGCCATTGATGATCGATGACCAGGGAAAATTTCCAAATTGGATACAGCAGCACTCTGCTGTACAACAAAGATCTACCGGTATGTTGAAACTCATTCACAGTACTTTGGGTTGTAAAAAATTCCAGGTTACACAGTATTTCCAAGCTCCTTGTACTCCTGGTTGCATGACAAAATTCCCAGCAAGTTGAGAAAATTCCCAGCAAGTCGAGAAAACCCTAGACTGTCACCCTGTGATGGGATAACTCTTCATAACAGCACTGACAGGGATTCAACAATCAATCAGATGGACACACAAGTAGTATTGAATTGGCTAGAAATTTGGATATATATCCATAAATCAGAAGAATACTTCCAATGCGCCAATAATAAACCATGAATTTAAACACGGGTTCCATTAGACCCTTGAGTTGATACTTTGACCCCTGGAATTTCCAAAAAAGCCACATTTTGACCCTATGGATTCTCAGACTGAAGGGTCACATTTTCTCTAAATTAGGTCATTTTGCTATAAAATGGTAAAATCCGGTAAGAAATGATCACCTAGTGGAACCCCTGATATAAAGAATATTTACAAAGTGGGAATAAAATCTACAAGGAAACATCATAATAAACTAACTTTACTAAGCTTTGCTAAACATACACTTTACAAGACAGGGAAGACACTGCTCAACTCCCTAGTCATAGATGACATCACTTTGACTTTGTTTAATCTTCCGGAAAAGCGAGGTCCTCAAATCCTCACTACCAATAGCACATTGAAATCACAGCCAAGTTTAAACCGCAAAATCAATCTTAATAGTCTGTTAAAACTAGTAATTCCATTACAAAACATTATGAAATATGTAGTTAAGTCCAAATCATGAAATGTCTTGTTTTAAATCTAATTAATCCCCTATGATAACACGGAGCCCACAGAGTTACATACTGCGATGTCATTGGACAGTAGCATTAGTCCTGTTTGTACTAGATTTTGAAAAACATTTAGAACGTAAATCAGCTTCATTGAAGCTCTAGCGCTAATGTTTACAATAGTGCTTCAAAAAGGTTTAGGGGAGGAAATTGTTAATCACAATGTATAAACTCAGAGAAATGAACAATGTTCACGTTAATTCATTAAAGCCAATAAAGGACAGCATGCTAAATAATTTCCATTCAAATATACTCCATCTGATTCATACTATTGACACACCCAATGCATTCACATGACAAGGTGAATGAAGCTGCATAGTAATGGTTTACATGATATTCAGATGTATTTATGTCAGTACAGTCAATTAATCAGTTCATTTTTCTACAAAATGTATTTTTCGATAAACATCGATAGCCTTCTTAGTCAACAAACGCTTTAAGTTTCAAGCAACCATTTCTGTGAATTGATCAACTTCACGGAGAGCGGCAGGTGCTTGTAAATGTAAACAAAGAAATTTATCCATCAGACGAAGGTAAGAAAAGAAAGATAGGTGTGGATATGTGTATAAATGTTCACACTATTGTTATATTGTGCTATTTTACATGAAAATGCAGTTTTAGAGCAAACTATGCAACATTAAGTCTCGAAATCAATTCCGGTACACATGGCGCACATATTTGGGGACCGTGTCAAAACAATTCTAGACGTTTCAAAAATGAAATTACAGTATAAATTTGGTTTATGGGACATGTAATGATGGTAAATTGGGTATATATTGAATGTTTACACGAGTAAATCCTCACTAGCATGCAAGTTATGCATGGATTTGAATTATTGAAACTGGAAACATGACTTTCTAGTTAGATCTACATTAGAATTAAATATGATGGGTGGTGTTGAACATTTGCACAATTATACTGTCTTCATGTGTTACCAATAACTCATTGATCTGATAAGTTTGCCATTGCAGTAGTATACTGTCAGATGTTCAATTGTATGATTGTATTGACAACTAGCACCACTTAGACTAAAGTACTGGTTGTTAATATGATTTCACAAGATGTTTAATAACATAAACAATATTTCTGTTATATTGCAACTATGCATAAACTATATTCATAATTCTAGTTAACCTAAACTGTTAGTTAAGACATTGTATATTGATGCTTTTATTTGTAGGTATAAAAACACTATATACACTGATGAGGGTCATATGGGCCAGACTGAAAAATGGTCACCAAAAGCTCCTCAGCCACATTGTTGGCCAGATAAATAATGTTAAGATTTGTAGTAACAAGTCTTGTTTTCTGGAAATGTGTACACAATCATTCATGATTTTGATACAAAATGTATGACACATTTGTTTGCAAAAGGTCAAAATACAAGATCATTGTTTTCTTGTTGTTTCTTTTTTATCTAGATGTATGTTCAACAAAGTTTGATCACAGTTTTTGTTAGTAAGTGTTTGTTATGTTTAAATTAATGATACAGGGATCATTTCCATTTTGTATATCCTCACTTCTTTGATTTCCCATAAGGAGTCAGCTCACTTTTGTGTATCATCACCTTATTCATTTCCCTTCAAGGGTCTAGTAAGTTTGTTTATATCAGCACAACCTCTGTCACATTTCAGCATTATCAATTTATACACTTTTTTGAGGACTGATGGATTTTGATTGAACTACCTCTGATTCAGAACAAATGATCTTGAAGAGTAAATTATTTTAGACCTAGTCTTCATCATCTGAATTCTTGCATGTTAGACATTAGACATATTGGATTTTTTATGCAGATTTGCCCTTGTCTATCCGTCACAAAATCTTGTGTTGTGCATATCTCCAAAGAGGGGGGCATATAGATTTGCCCTTGTCCATCCGTCACAAAATCTTGTGTCGTGCATATCTCCAACAGAATATCATCTTACCTCACAAAATTTTACAGGAATGTTCACCAGCATGTGTAGTTGTGCACCTGGGGTTTCATGTTGGTTCAGCCCAGTAAGTGCAAAGTTATGGCCCTTGACTTATCACTATAATTTGTAAAGTTGTTCACTTGGTAATTTTAATACACATTCACAAACTATGAGCAGAAGAATAGCATTTGCGTTTGTGACAAAGGCTGGAAGTGGGGGCATCTGTGTCCTATGGACACATTTCTAGTTTTCTGTTTGAATTTAGGATGATAGAATTGTATCATCCCTTCAAAACACAAGTCTTTTTTATCATGAGAAAACCTTTAAAAATGTTGTAGATTTAAAAAAAAACAATGTATCACTTAATAGAAGCTGTTCAAAACATTTCAAACAAATACTTGTACATATTTAATTATGCCTTGTACTATGATATTATAAAACACATGTGATAAAGAGATGTATATTGCCAGTGATGTTTGTGCAATGTTCTTTTTATATTGTTAAGTTATAGATAACAATGTTGAATACATGTAATAATAAAATGACTAAAAATAGTGTAATCTGACTTATCTTTGACCCCCCCATGTCAATGTCTACTATAATGTAACTTGGATGTAATAAATACAGAGCCTAGTGGATACATTTACATCTGGTCCACTATGAACAGTGCTGTTGACAGTTAAAAGTTAGTTTGAGATGATCCCTAGAACTCAAATCTAAATATAACCATGATGAGCGGAACTGCTTGACAGGTACCGAAACTGGTTGAATTGGGTACATAACTGGCAGATGAAGTTTTCATAGTTTCTGTAGGTAGATTTTATCGAAATGGGGTTTAAATTGTTGCTGAATAATTTATCTTCCATCCTATATCCCCTAGTGCATAATTTACACAGCAGATGATAAATGTGCAGTAAACAGCCTGTAAGTGTGCCGGAACTGGTTAAATTGACTGTATATGGGCTTTGGTCTCATCAGGAAATTGTAAATTTTGAATAAATACTAAATTAATTAATTTGCTACATGTTTTTGAGCAATACCTTTTAGACGTTATTGCTTGACAGTAAATGAAAAATATGAAATAGAATCTAACAGATGATAAATATAAGAGGTGAAACAATAACTTGAACAAGCATTACAATACAATACAAATCATGTCTACAGTCTAATTTTAAATCTCAACTCACAAGTGGCCATTAATAATCCATTTTTCTCTACTCTAGAATCATTCACAAATAATTATGAATATAGTTTCACAGTGTTTTTTTTTCATAATCTTAATCCCAGTTCCATAGGCACACGTCAAAGTTAATAATTTCCTGCAACCAGCTGAAGCGTTATTCCTTTGCAATCGTATTATCTGCTCTGCGAAAACTTCCACAACTTTGCTAAATATTTATGGTAGCGTTATTTTCAATGACACAAGAAGAAAAATCGCTGGTATAATACATAAAAATAAGTTGCACATACCTGGACCCTTTTCAAAAGAAAAACCGATCTCTGTGGATGAACAAACTTGTTCAAAGTCTGCCTGACAACCCACGAAACTCCACCGGCAGCCATTTTTCCTGGAGTGAGGAAGTCTCGCAGCAAACGAGAGTCAGTGAGATTAACTTCTCGCAACTAATCAACATAAACATTTAGATTGTTTTCAAGTTTTTAGCCTGCACAGATGTCTGATATTAGACTGAGAAACGTCGGGGAAAGAGCAGATAATGAACCAAAGGTGAGACGTGACCATTACTTGTTTAGAACCGAATAATGCGGTCATTAACGCCAAAAAAGTGCGAGTCCAATGCAAAACGAAAGTGGGTGGGGAAGGGACACCTGTCATAACTTGAAATACACTGGGGCCGTGTACATTATCAAATTCATCATTAACGACTGTGGAAGAATCTTAAACATTCAGCTGCATGTATCCATAATTAAGTCCTGCGATCATAATCTTGGAGAAACTGTTATTGTTTCCATTTTCTTTCTAAACCTTTTAAATTTGGACATACTGTAGTGAAGTTACTCCCATATTTTTCTGCAGTAGTCAAAATTTCCATAGGTAACAGCACATGGACATCGACTATGAATGACGATGCTCCAGAGTGGACCCTGTACAATATGGGGAGAAGAATAAATGTCATGCATCTTTTTTTCAAAGAGTGATAAACTAAATGTCAAATATACAGCTCCTAGACTTTTCGACCCCTAGACAATTCGACCCCATGACAGTTCGACCCCTAGGACATTTCGACCCCTAATTGTCTATTAGACTTTTCGACCCCTGATTTATGTATATAACACAGAATTGTTATGTTTTAAAGATGATAGACATATTGTTTGCGATTATGTATTTGTATTTTATTATGATGTAAATAAGGTGAACATATCACTTTTCTTCCTTATCATCCTCTGTATTAATGGACGCGTTTTTATCGGTGAAATGAATTGTTTTTTCTTAAATAATGTTGTTGTTTTTTGTATTTTGGTTAGCGAAATGCGTGTGATTAAAGGATAATGATGTATATATATGTTATTACATGATATGAATAAAAAGAAAAATAGGAGTTCCTTCGTATCCTTACACATGCGTTGTTTTGTTACAGGCAGTGTTTTAACACTATGTGTTAATGGTGGTTATAGTGACGATCAATTAATTACCAAACTTTAACAGTTTCATTGTATTCATTTAATAATTAATTAATTAATCATATTAATTTCAACTGCATGCATGCAGTAATTATTTTCTTAAGAATGTAAATTGTTGATTTTGTTCAAGAAACAATAAAAACACATAAAACACCATTATAATTATCTGTTACAAACACTCATAATGTATCGATCAATTAATTGCAATCACATCGTTTTTAATAAAAATATAAATTTCTAAAACAATATATCAAACTACAAACTCAATCGTTATGTTTTTCATTTTATTACAATAAAATCACATCGTTATTAAACAAAATAATTTTTATTTATATATATAGATCTATATAGCTATATATAATTAATTTCAGTTGCATAAGACACTATTATAAAGTAGGAGTCGAAACGTCCATCAGGTAGGGGTCGAATTGTCTTGACATCAGGTGTCGAAAAGTCTTACAAATTTACTAGGGGTCGAAAAGTCTAGGGGTCGAACAGTCTTGATACCAAATATACTACCGGTTAGATCAGTTTACAAAAATTGATATGCAAAATTACATATTTTGAACTCTCCTGATATCCGCTGGACACTTTCGGATTTGATAGGGTATTCATGCTCTCCCTGCTGGAACATAGGATCTCTTGATTTTTAAGATAAACATCGTAAAGTTGGGGTTTGGAGTTTTTTTAGTTCATTCCTAATTTTCTGACTAGTTCGCTGAAATTACCTGTCAAACAGATACCGGAAGTAGTAAAATCAGTTTGTCAAAAAATTGTAAGTACAGGGTTATATAGACAATCTCTACCATGGTGCAGTATAGAGTATTTGTCTACACTGATCAAGATACAACTTTTATAGGGATTACTGCAGATCATTTTGCAGGTAATAGGTAATACTGCAGATCATTTCACAGGGTATTACCATTATTAACAGCTTTATTTTGATATAGTTACAGATATATTGACAAATTTAAACAACATAGAGTCATTGTTAATATTACGTATCACAGTAAATGAAACATACAGTTATTAATGTTGTAAAGGCTTCATTATAACTACATTATAACAGAGTTATTTACAATTCTCAGACAGAAGAAGTGACACAAGCACAGAGTCAGGATGATGAGGAAGAAGAGGAAGTACCGTTGTTTAATCCGAATGCTTCTAGAGAACTTCCACAAGCCTCTGATCAAACTTCAGAAGCGTTAGATTCTGCTCTGAAAGATCTTACTCCAAGGTAAAACACTCATGGACTGGTGCACATACATTGCACTCAAACATACATGAAACCATTATAGAAATTGTAACTTGTTACAGTAATGGTTTATTAGTATTGCAGTTACTAGGAGGAGTCTCTGATGGCCAAGTCTGTATTGATATATCAAGTAAAAAATATATATGATATATCGATTTATTAATATTTGTACAATTATAGAAGTAGGAAATTAAGATTTAAAAGGTCGTCTTAAGTGGTGTTGATTCTAGTGTGATGCCAGTGTCTTCTCCCTAACATCACTTATTGGAACCCCTCGAACCACGGTAATATCTTTTGTTTTGATTAATCTGTAAAGAGTTTGATTTGTTTTACTCGCAACTATCAATATTGTATTCATACTTATTTATTATCTTATAATTTATAGATGGCGTAACTGGGTGATCCGTGGAATTTTCTCATTGTTAATGATAGGTGCATTTGGACTTATAGTCTGGCTTGGACCACTGGCTCTAGTCACCATGGTAACTATTTACATTCTGTCTGAATTTGTATCAATAAAGCATCAGTACTTCCATTGTTTATTTGGTACAATCAAGCACATGCGAACCAAACATGTTCTATAAAGCTATTTTAGCTTGCCTTGCATGTTGAGTTTCAGTACTGAATATCTTTTGATATAACTAGGTGGACATGTGCAGCATTATAGATCACTGTGTAAAGGGCACAGGTCACAGTAGCTGGTAGTACACAAATGATTCTGTTCAATAACACTTTGACCTATCATCCTCAAACTAGGTTAAAGTTTTTTTTAATTAAATTTGAATACTTTGCAGTATATCTTAATTGTCTAGTCTCAAATATGTTGAACAAATTATATAAAGATAGTTTAATCATACGTGGTCTGTTTATTTCCGGTAAACACGACAGTAGAACATAATTATGTGAGAAGAGGGCTGAGGCTATTTGAAACACGACAGTAGAACATAATTATGTGAGAAGAGGGCTGAGGCTATTTGAGTTATGATAATTTCCTGGTTTTGTTGAATATGTTCAACAAGCGTCAACTTGAGAGCTGTCTTGGAGTGCATATTGCTCTGCATGTTCATAGTTTCTCATTTTTTTGTGCTGACATTTAATACAAATATTAATACAGTTCTTTTGTATTACAGATTATGTTGCTACAGGTTAAATGTTTTCATGAGATCATTACAATCGGCTACGTAGTATACAGATCCTATGATCTACCGTGGTTTCGTACACTTAGCTGGTACTTCCTGTTTGCGTCAAATTATTACTTCTACGGGGAGAGTCTGATTGACCACTTCGGTCTCCTGCTGCACAGAGCTGTAAGTAATAGGACATTTACTTTCTGAATAATGGTGTTGTGTATTTTGAAGTCTATTTTTAACTTCCTAGATTTCTTACAAGCAAGGAATAATGACTGTAATCCCACGACTGATATGTCTGTGTTATATAAAGTAATGTCACAAATATTTTGATAAATATATTGATGTATATAACTTGTTTGGAACCAATACTGTCATACATGTATTTCGCTTATCAAGGCAATAACATAAAATTAGTTAATCATTCAGTGTCTTCAATCGTAATTTAGACAATTCAATTACATTATGATTTGTATTCGTTTATCATTTGCTGTACTAGAAGTGTATTATTCATTGAATTACTATGGCATGCTTACAGTCTGAACAAATCGTAAGTGATTTATTCTTTGCTTCTTCTGTCAACCAAAGCACTTTATATGCAAGAATCAGTTGCAGTAATTTTTAAGCACTTGATCATATTACATTATTATGACAAATATACTGATTGTATATGAAAGGTTTATTGTATGAAACAGCTGATATTGGCCACTTTGGTTTTGGCTTGTGACATTTGTAAAAACTGATGATCATTTGTGATCTTTGGTCATTGTAAATGATAATGTTTTTTGTTAATTTTTGATCTTGAGAACCAAAAGAGCTATAGCCTTGAAATTGTGTACAGTTACTTATCACCATGGCTAAGAAATAAGCTATGAATCCATTACTCACTGTTGCAGTTTGTCTGACTTATGGCCCATTTTGCACTTATAATAAAGTCTGTTTCCTTCCATTACAGTTTTTGTTTAAGTCCATTTTTAATGCATAGAAGCTCAAGACTTAAAACTATGAGCACATCTTTTTCATAAATTGTTGAGTAAGTAGGCCGAATACAACAAGTATAGCTTGCATTTGGTTAGATTATTAGGCACATTTCGCAATTAGCAAATGGTTACCTTCATTCTTACATTTATATTTTGGCTTTCAAGATTTCTAGCTACATGTTTTAACAAGTTGGCAGGATTAAGGTGATTTTTTCAGTCTTTGTTAGTAATTTAAGAAAAGTTTCTCTAGGGATACTTAGGAGTTTTTCTTCCATTTTTTAATAATGCTATAATGCTAGTGGCAGTTATAGTAACGACCAAACCTTTTCATGCTATGTTATTAATACATGTAGTCATCAATACATTTGAAAAGCAAGTGCATTAAGTATGAGAGTTCCCTATAATTTGAAATGGCATTGCACACAAAAACGTTCTAGACGAGCATTAGGAGCTGTAGGCTTGTCTAGCCATTTACGTCATAACTTTATTCAAGCTTTCCCCTGACACCAAGACCAGGTGTTTCATTATATAACAAGATAATACAAGTAAGTCAAATTCATGCATCTATATTTCTCCAAACTTGTAAATACAGTGCTGGATGTAATACATTTACATAATGTGACATTCCCTGGCTGTCCATTGTCATGTTCTGTTGCTGATAATCTTATCACAATTCTGCCAGTAACGACAATTTAAACTGTTCAAATTTATGATACATAGTCACCAGAGGATATCTTTGGAAATGCATCTCTGAAAATTAAACAAAAACATGCTAATGGTTATGTTTTTTATCTCTTTCAAATGAGGTTCATCTTCAGGACTCCCCAATACTCATTACAGGCTGTGGAAATATTATGTTTGGTTTGCTTACTTGGCAAATATCCAAATTGCAATGCAGCAAAATCTGTTTATTGTAAATTATACATTCAAAGCTTAAAATGATTTCAAAATTGATTTTCTCCAAGAATCTTGATAATATTACATCTCCGTAAAAAATGTGTGAATGAGTAAACAAGAATATGTTAGAAGTGTGCATTTCTCTGTGTGTGCATTAGAAACATGAAATAGTTATTTTCTTATATTGATAATATCATGTATATGTTTGTTTTTAATCAGAAGTTTGCTTAGAATTTTTTTTTTACTTCAATTTGACTGTTATTTTTTTTTCGGCGAAATTCTTGTTTCTGTGTCTTTAAGAATTACCCTTAGATCTCTTCTAGTTTAAGTTTCATATAAGTTTTTGTGATGATATTTCTTGTTTCTATATCTAATTGTATCGGACTGATGAAGTGTTTTGCTGTTGTCTGACGTCAGGTTGTATGCTTTGTGCTTGCTGATATAATTTGTTTATCATTCATCTGAATATTGTTTCTGACACATGTTATAATAGAAAACCAACATGTTAGATGATGACTGCCTGAAATGTTACATCATGATATCCATTATAATTACTTCAGCATTCAGTTGTATGAACAATAATTCAGTTTCTGAACAAATTCCTAATTGAAGCTTCCAGCAATGCATAATGATTGTACCAACATTGTTAATATGCAGCAGACTGCAAAAAACAACTTTATCTGCATTTGTTAGTTATCTGTTCAATTTGCAGGAAATTACTTGTTAGTTCATTGAGTCAAGAATATTGGTTAACTCTATTGGTTTCTCGAGGTCATAATGTGAATAGTGACGTATAAATCAAGTATTAGTCATATCGACTATAAGTAACATAGTTATCAACTCTCAGTCACATACATATCAACAATCAGTCACATACATATCAACAATCAGTCACATACATATCAACAATCAGTCACATACATATCAACAATCAGTCACATACATATCAACTATCAGTCACATGCATATCAACTAATAGTCAAATACATATCAACAATCAGTCACATAGTTATCAACTCTCAGTCACATATATATCAACAATCAGTCACATACATATCAACAATCGGTCACAAATATATATATCAACTATCAGTCACATACATATCAACTATCAGTCACATACATATCAACTATCAGTCACATACATATCAACAATCGGTCACATGCATATCAACTATCAGTCACATATATATATATCAACTATCAGTCACATACATATCAACCATCAGTCACATACATATCAACCATCAGTCACATACATATCAACCATCAGTCACATATATATATATATCAACCATCAGTCACATACATATCAACCATCAGTCACATACATATCAACCATCAGTCACATACATATCAACCATCAGTCACATATATATATATATCAACCATCAGTCACATACATATCAACTATCAGTCACATATATATATATATCAACTATCAGTCACATACATATCAACCATCAGTCACATGCATATCAACTATCAGTCACATATATATATATATCAACTATCAGTCACATACATATCAACCATCAGTCACATACATATCAACCATCAGTCACATACATACTACTAGTATCAGTCATATCATATTTATAATCAATTATCAGTCACATACATATCAACTATCAGTCACATGCATATCAACTATCAGTCACATGCATATCAACTATCAGTCACATACATATCAACTATCAGTCACATGCATATCAACTATCAGTCACATACATATCAACTATCAGTCACATATATATCAACTATCAGTCACATGCATATCAACTATCAGTCACATGCATATCAACTATCAGTCACATACATATCAACTATCAGTCACATATATATCAACTATCAGTCACATACATATTAACTACTAGTATCAGTCATATCATATTTATAATCAATTATCAGTCACATATTTACTTTTTTGTTCTGATATTAGTATTAGAGAAATAATGGTTTTGATTTGCTTTGGAACATATATTTATAGGCTATTGATCTTTCATTTCAATTTATCTACACCCTTATATTGTATAAATAATGAATTTCCCAAATGGCTCATCATGGATGTATATATTCCCAAAGCAGAAATGTAATTAGAACAGAAGCTCTTTTTCTCATGATTTTATAGATAAATGTTATATTGTTTTCTGATTGAAATTACATTTTTCATTTCATCGTTTTTGAAATGGTGGTATGATTGTTGTGCTCAATCATCTATATACTACTTAATTAATTACTCAATTACTACTATTAAATTATTTATTGGTTAGAACAAATTATCTAAGTGCATAAAATTTTCGTAAAAAAATAAAAACCATTTATCTGTTTGTACTATGATTATAATAAATACTGTAGTTATGTGAACTTGACTGTGTGCTAACTACAGTGTCCTAGGTCTGTTCAAGATAGATTCTAATGATTAATTATAAGGCAATGATATTTCCTATGAAAAACATTACATCCTTTGGGTCTGAATTGATTTTCTTGCATATTCTTCATAAAACTCCTGATATATAGTCTAGAACCACTGTAGGTTAACATAGGATTTATATTGTAGTCACTCACTCACTGTTAGTCACATCACTTGATTACCCAACTGTCTGTGTTGTTATACATGAACAATATGACCTTTTATACCTGACATTGAAAGCTTCCTTCATACAAGCCATCAAATCAATACATTATGGCTTCGCACAGACACCATTTAATTCACATGTGATCAATATGTATTCTGTTTTCATTTTATTTCTTAGATCTGTCTAGTCAAAATAGTATTTCTTTTTTTATACATGTATAGAATATGTAAAAATCTAGATTTTTTCTGTATGTGTAATATATTGAAATAAAGATTTTTGTGTAATATTGTAGGTTGCATGACATATATTAATCAGCGTAAAAATGAAAAAAGCAGTTAATCGTTAAAATTGGAGTCAGATAGATAATGTGTATTGTGCACAATACTTAGATACAATATAAACAGAAAACACATATTGGTCATGGTTTCGTTTATTTCATTAAATACTTTCATGTACAGTGTGACTCTCATAGCACATTTGATATTTCAGTGTTATAGACTAAGCATAAAGGTTTTAATTATGAATAAATTCTGATCAAGGGAAAACTTCTTAATATGCATGGTCCTGATAAATATACAACATGTTGAAATAACAGAAAAACACTGCATTATTCAATTCAGTTTTTAAAACATAAACAAAATACTGGTATTACTGATAAGCACTGTTAATGTTGCTTGTGGCTTTATATTATGAGATACATGTATAGTAATCTTATTTTTATTTCAGGAGTTCATGCGTCCATTTGTGAATTATCATCGTATCATCTCGTTCTTCCTGTATTGCTTTGGTTTCGTCTCGTTTGTTGTCAGCCTCAGAAAGAAGCATTATCTTAAACAATTCACAATGGTAAGTATTGTGACTGTACCAGGGATTTCCCTGACGCAGAAATCTTGAGTCCCCGACTCCCTTCTCTTTCTGGGGACTCCCATTTTCAATTTACTGTGCATCTCTGGGACACCCAAAATTAACTTTTGTCATGAATAAACTGCATATCTTGGACAATACAAATTTACCAATTTATTAAACACGAGGGTCCAAGGACCACTAGCTGAAAAAATCCTAGGGAAAACCCTGCCATACCTCATTTATATACCATAATCATTTTTATGCTGCCCATAGTGCAAAAGCTCCTTTGTAGCCCTCTTGCTAGCAACAACCTCTCTTCATCAAAAGTATCCAATTTTACTGAAGTTAGAATTTACTACCAATTATACTCTTCTAGAACAACAACCTCTCAACAACAGTCTGAATTTTCTTCACTCAAGGGGTGTTGCTCTGTTGTGTGTTTGCTGTGTATAACTTTGAGAATGTCTGCTTTAGATAGGCTAAGGCAAGACAGAAATATTATTTCATTATTGTTTTAACTTGAAGCTTATTAATCCTTTATGAATTTTCTTTCTTGGGGGAATGCTGTGATTGTGTCGTTATTGGAAACCATAGTGTTAGAAGCTGGATTTAAACACTTGAAGATTTTATTAGATTCTTAATCAAAATCAGGTAGTCTGAATTGGTTGCCATGGTGATTCTCTATTCTTTTATATAATTATGATTTGATGAAGCCTTCCTCAAGCTGAAAATATGTGAAAATTGTCTCATAAATCTGTTACAGTTTGCGGTTGTCTTCCATTTTGTACACTGGTGCTGTTATTTTCTGCAATTTTCTCGATGATTCAAAAGTGGTTGGCAACGAGTTCAGCATGATTATGTATGCTGATATATCCTTGAGGAAATTCTAAGAGTTAATATATTCTAAAGGAAACACCAAGACTCACCTTATCAGTAAATGGTGGCCCCAAATTGACATCACTAAGGTCAAAACCAAACTGTAACATTCACTGATACTAAATATTGGCTGTCCGCATGCAGCCCATACAATAATACACAATATTAACTGTCTGCATGCAGCCCATACAATAACACAAAATATTAACTGTCTGCATGCAGCCCATACAATACTATAAAGTATTAACTGTCTGCATGCAGCCCATACAATATTATAAAGTATTAACTGTCTGCATGCTGCTCATACAATTATACAAAATACTGCAGTCAATCATGATTTGATTTTCATTCTTTGTTCAGTAAGTGAACTAACACGCACTTTGAGTATATACACATATTGATAAATTAGTTCCCGTATGCCTGTATGAAATTTAATTATCATATATTATTTGCTAATTAATGAGAAAATAAATTCCTGTCGCACAAAATGAAAGCTATTGCATTTATATGTTTGATAAAAATCCTTGTACATGTGTATTTATTGATTGCCTTTGCTTGTGTGAAGATGAAAAATATTTTCCTGCATTTTCATTATGGGTGGGCATTTACAGTGTTTGATTGAATTCTAAAAATCATGCTTTCTGCTGATTTGGATTAAATTGATGGTAGCTCTCTGATTATTTGATAAAGTTAATTCAACTTTCTGATGATTCAGATTAAAGTTTCAGACATTCTAGTGTCAACCTGATTTGCAATTAATTGATTTCAAGCGAAGATTATGGTTTGGGATCATTGAATTCTGTGACTTATGAAAATAATTGATTTGAGATATTTCCCAAATGATTCCACAAGTTATTGTATTACCATTTTCTGGTGCATTATAACTGGCATTGCGTGACCCATCTTTCAATTGAAAGCATTTTAAATTTCTCCATGAGTAACACAATTAACTTTAAGCTAACATTGTTGGTGTACAATTTGCTTGTTTAGCATAAATTAAAATGTAATAAAAAATTTACTGTAAGTATGTTGGGACCCAGTGGGTTTTTAGGGCCGAAATTGGGCCCCATTCCCCTGTCTGAAAAGTATAATATATCTTTCCCTTATTCTATGTCAAATTCCCTTTCCAGACAGCTTCGTAAATATTTTCAGTTAGAAAACCCAAGTCACATTGACCCGAAAAATATCCCAGGTCTCATGGCACTGATCTGTGATTATATTAATTGTATCAATAAAAGGTAATGAAAACAAGGCCTGGAAACAGATATGTGAACTTCTTCATAGTATAGATTATTTTAGCCTTTTTCCCTTCCCGATGCTATTGTCCCCTCTGAAACGGCCTGTTGCCAATTTTCCCATGACTAAAAAAACACACTGGAGCATTTTAACTATTAGTGTCCCGACTGTCATAATACAATTAACGTATTTAGGTGCAGAAGCAAAACTGGCTTGTCTGCTTTTAGATAGAGAAATAAGACTCGTTACACTTTCATCACTCAATATACAGTTTTTATAGAGAAACAGTTAAGACTCGTTACACTTTCATCACTCAATATACAGTTTTTATAGAGAAATAGTTAAGACTTGTTACACTTTCATCACTCAATATACAGTTTTTATAGAGAAACAGTTAGGCTTGTTACACTTTCATCACTCAATATACAGTTTTTATAGAGAAACAGTTAGGCTTGTTACACTTTCATCACTCAATATACAGTTTTTATAGAGAAACAGTTAAGACTTGTTACACTTTCATCACTCAATATACAGTTTTTATAGAGAAATAGTTAAGACTTGTTACACTTTCATCACTCAATATACAGTTTTTATAGAGAAACAGTTAAGACTTGTTACACTTTCATCACTCAATATACAGTTTTTATAGAGAAACAGTTAAGACTTGTTACACTTTCATCACTCAATATACAGTTTTTATAGAGAAATAGTTAAGACTTGTTACACTTTCATCACTCAATATACAGTTTTTTATAGAGAAATAGTTAAGACTTGTTACACTTTCATCACTCAATATACAGTTTTTATAGAGAAATAGTTAAGACTTGTTACACTTTCATCACTCAATATACAGTTATTACAAAAAAATGTATAGAGAAACAGTTAGAATCGTTACGATTTCATCACTCAATATACAGTTTTTATAGAGAAACAGTTAGACTCGTTACAATTTCATCACTCAATATACAGTTTTTATAGAGAAACAGTTAGACTCTTTACAATTTCATCACTCAATATACAGTTTTTATAGAGAAACAGTTAGACTCGTTACAATTTCATCACTCAATATACAGTTTTTATAGAGAAACAGTCAGACTTGTTACACTTTCATCACTCAATATTCAGTTTTTATAAAGAAACAGACTACCGGTAGTTACGATTTCATCACTTAATATACAAATTTTTATATAGAAACAAAATCAATGTTGTCAAATAACACCTAGGCTACATCACAGAAGTTAATTCCTACAGCCTTTAATATCTGATACATGCAATTGGTGTTTTATTATACTTCTCTGTAGGTATCTGATGTCAGTTGTGATCAATAGTGATTATTGTGCAGATAATTTTCAGATTCTACCGTCATGATATCACAACTGTGAAAATAATCTTTCTGTATTTTGCTTTCCTGAGCATACTGTGTAGGTGAATGTTTGGCATTGATCAAGCCCTGTTATCAACATATGCTTAAAATTTCATGGATTTCATCAGACATATATGAATGGTTACCATACTCATGTAGGTTAATCCATTTTGTCATGCGATTGGTTATATGCTTGCTAATTTAATGAATGGTTCATATTATCATCTCCAGGCTATTTGTACAGTACACACATGAATTAAAAAAGCAACATTCCATAAATATTGTTAAAGAACTAATAGTAATTTACCTGACTTAAAAACATGACAAATATAATCTGCAATAAAATAAATTGCTAGATAAGGTCCTTGCATGCCCCATATTTTTCATGCTGCCAGAAAATGCCTATTACCCTGTGTTTTTGGCAAAAGGAGCAGATTCTTCCCCTACTCCTATCTAGGAAAGCGCCCACTATGGAGCCCCTTTCATGAAAACTGAGCTATGTTTATGGTGGGCAATCAGCATGTTTGGTTTAAAGCTCACTGATGTTTTGATCAATTGTCTTATATTTTTATGATTTTCACGATAATACTGATTGTATTCTTTCCATTTGTTTCAGTTTGGTTGGACCCACGTTACATTACTTCTGGTTGTCACACAATCCCATCTCATCATGCAGAATATATTTGAAGGATTGATATGGTGAGCATATGTTTAGTTACTCTGTTATGTGATAGATAGTGATTATTGCTTAGCTTCATCAGTCTATGCTTTGTGCTGTTGTTTCACTAATCTTATTGTTGAATATCGATATAAAGTGGGATTGTTGAAGGTCAAAGCCTAGCAATTTCTGTTTCATAATGGACATAATTATTTTCCTCTGTGTCTCACTCTGAAATATTTAAATGGTCTTTCTATCACGAGAAATGCTTGCTAAAGTCAACATAGACCACTATTTCTTCTCAGTAGAAGCTATTTACCAGATTTATTTGGCATGCCTTTACTGGCTGCCATATTTTTTGCTTTTACTTTTTAGGGCATTAAATGATAATAGGCTAGATTATTATTTATTGTCTGTTGGGAAGGGTTGTTTCCTTAAAATTGGTATGCATGTCCTTGAGGTACTTTTGTTCTTCTACAAATGTAAAAAAAGGAAATGGTAATGAAGCAACAAATCTATTGCAGTCTTACTTTAAAATGAACGAAATTCCTTCATTGGTTGTCCACTGATGAACACTTTGCATTCATTGGTTGTCTGCTGGTGAATACTTCACATTCATTTGTCGTCTGCTGGTGAATACTTCACATTCATTGGTTGTCTGCTGGTGAATACTTTACATTCATTTGTCGTCTGCTGGTGAATAATTCTCATTCATTTGTCGTCTGCTGGTGAATACTTTGCATTCATTGGTTGTCTGCTGGTGAATACTTCTCATTCATTGGTTGTCTGCTGGTGAATACTTCACATTCATTGGTTGTCTGCTGGTGAATACTTTGCATTCATTGGTTGTCTGCTGGTGAATACTTCACATTCATTGGTTGTCTGCTGGTGAATACTTTACATTCATTTGTCGTCTGCTGGTGAATACTTCTCATTCATTTGTCGTCTGCTGGTGAATACTTTGCATTCATTGGTTGTCTGCTGGTGAATACTTCTCATTCATTGGTTGTCTGCTGGTGAATGCTTCACATTCATTGGTTGTCTGCTGGTGAATACTTTGCATTCATTGGTTGTCTGCTGTATTTGTAATTTGTAAGAAGGCTATTTCTTCTCCCCTAATATCAGTGAAAATTTGTACCTTCCAAGTGAGTTCCATTTAGCTTTTAATGAAGTCATAGATACACTTCGTATTTAACATTAATGTTCTACAGTTGACAGTCTTATGCTTGCTAATAATTTCTCAGAAATACATTGGCTATTGGTTGTACACTGGTAAATTCATGGTATAGTAAATCGCACATAAAGGAGATATTCATTGGTTCAATTCTAGGCAGTCGATGTTACATTGTCTATTCCCGATATATTACATAACATAAATTGTATCTTATCACCCTCTATCAAATCAAGGCCAATATATACCAAACAAACACTGCCTGATAAACATATCTCGTTATTAGATTGTGTGACATTTTGAGTGAATTATCTATACTCAGACCAGTAGATCTGTCAGATAATTAAATATAACAGTTGTTTTCTTAGATAAATCTGTCTAATGCAAGCTTATAAATTAAATGAACTCTTATAAAGCTCAGTTGTATGTCTTCTTCCAATGTCGGGTCCTGTGGTTTCTATTTGTCTTCTTCCAATGTCGGGTCCTGTGCTTTCTATTTGTCTTCTTCCAATGTCGGGTCCTGTGGTTTCTATTTGTCTTCTTCCAATGTCGGGTCCTGTGCTTTCTATTTGTCTTCTTCCAATGTCGGGTCCTGTGGTTTCTATTTGTCTTCTTCCAATGTCGGGTCCTGTGCTTTCTATTTGTCTTCTTCCAATGTCGGGTCCTGTGCTTTCTATTTGTCTTCTTCCAATGTCGGGTCCTGTGCTTTCTATTTGTCTTCTTCCAATGTCGGGTCCTGTGCTTTCTATTTGTCTTCTTCCAATGTCGGGTCCTGTGCTTTCTATTTGTCTTCTTCCAATGTCGGGTCCTGTGCTTTCTATTTGTCTTCTTCCAATGTCGGGTCCTGTGCTTTCTATTTGTCTTCTTCCAATGTCGGGTCCTGTGCTTTCTATTTGTCTTCTTCCAATGTCGGGTCCTGTGCTTTCTATTTGTCTTCTTCCAATGTCGGGTCCTGTGCTTTCTATTTGTCTTCTTCCAGTGTCGGGTCCTGTGGTTTCTATTTGTCTTC
The DNA here is from genome assembly GCA_032209605.1 of Mactromeris polynyma. Lineage (NCBI taxonomy): Eukaryota > Metazoa > Mollusca > Bivalvia > Venerida > Mactridae > Mactromeris > Mactromeris polynyma. The sequence goes on along the minus strand of JASFXZ010000073.1, from coordinate 126,949 downwards.
TGTAGCTTTACTGCACATTTCACAGAACTCGAAAAAAATCTTGTTCATTCTTGGCAATGTCTCTAACAAGAAGTTCAATGAAATGATTTTATACCACAGACCTCCACTATTTTGTAATTCATAGAATTGATAATGTTGTATGTGAATTCATAGGTGATACGGCATTTCGTTCATCTGTCTGTCCGTCTGTGTGTCCTGCATAGTTAAAGACAAGATTTCTATTTCACAAACTTTACTGTCCACAGTTTACCTAGCTTTAAGCTGTTTGTAAATACAAATGTATGTTTACAATATCTATGTTTCAGGTTTTTGCTGCCTGTTTCGATGATCATTTGTAATGACATCATGGCTTACATGTTTGGATTTTTCTTCGGAAAGACACCACTTATTAAATTGTCACCAAAGAAGACTTGGGAAGGTTTTATTGGAGGTGGAATTTCAACAATCGCATTTGGAATGTTGGTAAGTGGTGCTATTGTATATACTATAATCATCCACTCACTAGTATGTGGTCAGTGTGTATTTGGTAGTAATAAACTTGCCATGTTTCAACTATCAGAGCTCATTCTTTTGAATTCTAGTTAATATTTAAGCATATAGTGAGAAATTATTCTTACTCATTCTTTGTATAGAAGCGTTTTTATGTCAAACGTTCTATATGCAGATATGATTTCCATGTGACAGAGTACATCATTGTCAATGGGTTCTTCATCCAGTCGTAGTTGAGTATTATGTAATAGTAAATATTTTTGTCATCTTATGACATATTGAGCAGTCAATGCAAACAAGTCTTTAGTCTATATGCTTCTCTGCCTATATGCAGATAGACTTGTAATGCATTTTGACCTTCATATACAAGTACAGGGGTTTCACTAGGTGCTGAATCTCAAGTGTCAATTTGATCAATTTTGTCAGGATTTTATCATTTTGTAGTCAAATATCTATAATTTGGAGAAAATTGACCCTTCAGCCAGAATCATGAGGTTTGAATGTGGCTGTTTGGAAATGCAAGGGTTCAAAGGGTCAAATGGAACCCCTGAAGTATAGAGAATACAGTTCACTATTGAAAAATGTGTATATACAAGTAGAAACATTTTTTATCTCCCAATATGTTCACCTCATTCCTGATTTTCTGTTTTCAGTTGGCATATGCTTTGATCCAGTTTGACTTTATGGTTTGTCCTATCACATACGATGATGACAAAGGACATATGTCCATGGATTGTGTGAGACACCCAGTATTCATCATTGAAGAATATAACCTCCCAGAAACTATACAGATTCTATTCAAGCTTGTAAGATTTTGAATATATGTTGGAATAGTTATTTAAAGATAATAGACTGGCATCTCAGAAGAATCAGCACTCTTATTTGTAATTGTAGTTTTTTGTACACATTGTTTGATTACATAGAATGTAAGAAAAACAAAATCAGAAGAAGAACTTATCTTAAAAAATGTACAGATTGCTATATATTGGGATAAAAACATTGCCAGCTCTTTGTTTACTTGGGCTGGCCGGTGGGTGGGCGCAGGGTGGCGTCCACATGTTGTCCGCTCTCTAAGTCAAAGAGTTTTCATCCGATCTTTACCAAACTTGGTGAAAATGTTTGTGTGCATAATATCTCGGCCAAGTTTGATAACCAGCCATATCGCTCAAGTCACTAGGGAGTTATCACCCTTTGATTTTAGAAAAATACCTAAAATTTGTCTTGTTTTAACTCTGAGCTCTGACATATGAAGGGCGTATTTTGTGACAGTTTGCCACTCTTGTTATTATTTGTAATTTTGGTTGTGTATTTCAGATTGGCGTACCATGGTACACTGTGACAATGTATCCGTTTATGTTACATTCAGTATCTATGTCCATTTTTGCGTCTGTCATTGGTCCATTTGGAGGCTTCTTTGCCAGTGGATTCAAACGAGCGTTCAAAATAAAGGCAAGAACGAATACTTCTTTATAATATTTTATATGCTTTTTTGACCAATTTTTTCTTTGTCTTTAGTGGAGTCGATTGACATTTTTTGTATGAGATGGATCAGTGTGTGTTTTATATATATGCTCAATCTTGTATTTGCATTGCTAATGATGAATGTGTTATTAGTTGTGTAATGTAACATTTAAATGATCCAGTCATTTTACGCATCAGGAAGTACATTGTCAGTGAATTCCTGCATTGCATCTCTCCAGTCTGAATGTACCACAAGGCATTATGTCTTCTCTGTATTCAGTATGCAGCTGGAAAATTGTCTGCAGTGATGAGATTTGGCTCAGTTTACACTTGAATGTAATGAATTTGATGCAATAAAATCACATACAATGTCTATATTATATGGTATCAGTTTTCCTAGAAGCTCCACTCAGGTATAACCAAATAAGACGCTGCAGACAGATATTGACGTTAACGCTGACATTAATTCTTGATTCTTATTTCCTGTCTCAGTTAGCACGAGTATAAAGCTAAGTCAGTGTCGAGGTTAAGTGCTGCAATATCCTGTGCTTTGTGACAACTGTACGTTTGAATATGTTTGCCAGTAGATTTCTTCGCTGAATTTGCTCAGAATGATGCCGTTTTATAGCCTGTCTGTTCAGTTATGTATTATCATTAACTGTGATCATGAACTGTATCAACTTTTTTGCAGGACTTTGGTGACACAATTCCTGGTCATGGTGGAATCATGGACAGATTTGACTGTCAGTTTCTCATGGCAACCTTCGTACATGTATACCATTCCAGTTTTATAAAGTAAGTCATTGTATTAAGTGCTCTAGAGAAACAGTAATACAAAAAATGTATTAGGAATTAGTTATCAACCATTTAAATCAAAGTGTTCCTGGTTCAAACCTTGCTAAAGGTGTAATCATTTATCCAGAATGTATTTTCCAGTTTTATAAAGTAGGTCATTGTATTAACTGCTCTAGAGAAACAGTAGTACAAAAAATGTATTAGGAATTAGTTATCAACCATTTAGATCAAAGTTTTCCTGGTTCAAACCTTGCTAAAGGTGTAATCATTTGTCCAGAATGTATTTTCCAAGAAGTTAGATTGGAGAGAGTTTTGAATAAGAATAAAATGCTTTTATACTCTCAAGCTTAATAAATCAGCCTGAATTCAGCTGTTTGGTGCTGGTTCAAGACTGCATTGAATGAATTTTTTTCTACTGTAACAAAGGGAACTTTAATTGGCTCATACAAATATTTGTCAATATTGAGATATTACTGCATTGTCCTTCATTTTCTTTGTTGTGTTAAGAGTCTATGAATCATTGATAGTACATTGCATGTTGTGTACTGTAACTGTCACTCATGCATTGAAGCTTATGGTAATTTCCAGACAATATTTGTGATGTTTCATTTTCCGATATAAGATGCAATGTATCATAATCTTGTGAGGCACATATCACAGGAGATTAAGACTTTTATTCTGAGTTAGTTCTATTTTTCAGTCAATGACCGTCTGTGTTATAAAGGTATTGGCATGGTTACGAAATAAAATATTAAAACCTTTCAGTACCATTGTTTCTTGTGTGTAATATTTTGATCTGGTATTGAATTGTCATTAACCATTGGTACTGAGTGCATTCTGAGAACACATTCTCAAAAAGTAGGTTTACCTTTCACTGTGAGGTTTTCTGTGTTCCTGTGAGTTTGTGTACCATCAATATAAGTGATATATACAGTATTTCAGGCAAATTATTGGATCAATTAAATATCCATTGATGAAAATTGAGGTCAATGCTGAAATATATTTTTTTCGCATTTAATGTTACCTCTGATAATTCAGCATGTGAATATTATGAACTAGTTAAAGTGGCATTACATTCTGTTCTCTCTTCCTGACAGCTATATGGTAGATTCAAACAACCCAAATTGCTTTCATTTTTAAACAAAGACCTTCTGTTAGTTTGATTCAAACAGGTTTCTAAACCGAAAGTAGCTGATTTTAGTCATCAAAATGAAGTAGGGATTAAGACAGATTGGACATAGTATTCATTAGGTTTCATCACAGCGAAAATGTTTTTCATATGTATTTTAATGTCAGAACGTCATATTCAACAATTTGTGCCAAGAGGTCATTGACAGCCAAGTTTCATAGAAGAAAGTCTCAGGAGTTAAATATCTTTTTTATTGCTAATTATGTCAAATTCAGTAAAATATATTTTCGTAAGCAAAAATGTCGTTCCTTACCAAAGATGTAAAAAAAGTATTCACAAACATTAATTACATAAAATATGTCATGCCACATTAAAGTTGCTGTACAGACAAGTTCTGCTCTGTTACTTGCGTTGTAGTTTGTACAAACTATAATTATAATGTGACTACATATGTTTCAGATTGCCAAATACATCCAAAGTTATTCAGAGTGTATTATTGATGTCAGTGGATCAACAGAGACAAGTTTTCTTACTTCTACAAGACAAACTAGCATCTCGTGGAGTCATAAATGCCACAGACAATATGTAGTTATTTGACATTCTGTATTTAACATGATTTATTTACCTGAAAGATATATGTGGTATTTATTACTATACCACAAAAAAGAAGTTGATTTGTTCACAATATAAGTTATCAAATACCATTTTATCATGTTCAAACATTAAACTCAAAATTTGAGGCCCAATCAAGGTAATTGTTTTCCTTAGTCACAAGCCACATTATGTCTGGTAGGATCATAGTATAAGTCGAACATTGATATCATGTTTTGCTTGTCCAAAATGCTTTTCAAAATTTTGATTATAAGTGATTATTTGGCATTATGTTTTTTTTTGCCTTTGACTGGTTTTACTTCAGTCTTGTGGCCATTTATATTGTAAAGTTGGATAGTTAAAGACAGTATGATAAAACAAATTCCAATTTTGTCAAAATTTCTTGTTCACCGTTTGCATGTATTTAATGTTTCTATGAAAATCAAATTCAAAATTGTTTCAGTCTGATAGATAGGTTATTTCAGCCTTAGACTTGTTAGGAATTACTTTCATGTTAATCTAATTTGTTATGGCCAATGGGCACCATTCATTTTTACAATCTGAAAGAGATAGGTTGTTATGTAGCTATGAATTACTTTTCAGATTGTTGCTTAGATTTCAGAATGATCTCTTTGATTTTTTTTAATCAGTATAATATAATGAGTCCCATGTCTTGTATTTTACTTCTAAATGTGTTTTTATGTGATGTTTTAACTCTGCTATTGGAATCCTTTGTTTAAATATCTCCAGAAATTGTTTCACACCAAGGAAACAGAATGTTTGTCTCTTAATCATACATTACTCTATGTGATTGGTTAGGTCTATTACATTGTGGACTCATCAGTGCAAAATTCAAGGTGAGCTATTTGGATCACTTGAATTCAGTCCATTTCCCTTTGCAATCCTTCCGGTGAGTTTTTAGGGGCGCATTGGTTTCTTGTTTATACTCAGAGAGATTTATGGTCTTGACAATGGTTGATTTTCTACAACTGTTTACTTCGCCATCAAACACTCTACATTCGTTGTTGTACATCATTGTACAGTTATAAAATGATGCGTATAGTTTGCTGAATTGCAGTCCTAGTTTTGCTAGTTTTTGCATATTATCTTTGACCATACACTTGCATTACTATACTTTTAGTGTAGTTAATTAATATTTAACGATATGTTTATCAAGTCTCTGCTGCATCAGTTAATATCATGTTTTGGGAATGACGATACGTCTAGTACTGTATATCGAGGGCTCAATGCAACACTGTCGTAACTCCTATGTATTTATATAGGAGTTACGACTGTTTTGCGTTGAGCGCTCGATATCTCATATGTTGTACATAAGGTTCTACTATAAATAAGGTTGTTGTTATTTATGTATGATTTTGTCTACCATAGTTTTACCTCATTCTTACTTACCTCCCTTTCTAACCTGATTCAACTTCTGTGTGTGTACCATCATAACATTGTATCAATCCAATTTATTATGGTTTGTGTTGACTAAGCCCCTTACTGTTCTGGTTTTGGTCTGGGATATATGTTGTCATCCAAATTTAACCTATTATACTTGGGCTATAATACAATATCTCACCTGACATACTGGCTTCACTGGTCAGTGTCACTGTGATAGAGTAATCATCTTCCATCATTCAAGTTTATTGACTGTATTAGTCATTTAAGATCCTAAAAATAATTAGTTTATTAACTAAAAAAATAGAAATGTTGCTAAATACTCAAAACTAAAAACAGGATATTATGTCTACATACAGTATAAGTGAATATTGTCACTAGTCAAAAAGTTCTCAAATCAGTGTTTTCAGACATTTCATGTGCAGAAATGAGTATCGTTGATTCAGTAGTCAAATATTTTAGTTAGCTACCACATGTATTATCTCTGGAGTTGAATATTAGCAGAGTTCTAGGTTCACAGTATTGAATTAAAGTTTAGGGCGTATAGATGTATGTAGCTCTCTTTAGCTGCGAAGTTGTCTGTGTGTATCATATACTTATTCATTAGAAATGTCATATGACTGTTAGGCAGTGTTTACTTGAATTGGCATGATTTATTGTGTATTTGTTTTGTTATTTGTTAGGGGCCACTAAAAATATGTGATTGTTAGATTATTTTGTCATGAAAATAGCGACCTTGTTTTGAAAATACCATTTTGCCCCTTGTGTGTCGAACAAGCTGTACACTCCCATGTCTTCAGTTGTAAGAGATCTTTACAGCAATTTTTCACAATAAATTGATTTTCACACAAACTATTCAATTTTTTTTCGAATGATTGAAAACAATATAAATGCAGATGTATATATTTTTTTACAAATTACTGCTTTCATTACCGACATTCAATATGGAAGTACTAAGTCCTCCAACAATGGGTTTATTCAGTTTTTCACCATCGTCTGCTCGTCACATTTTGTTAGAAGTTTATCGCTGGATATATCTGCTGGCCATATTTTCTGTGTTCATTTTGATTCATTATTCCATGCATAGCATTATCATACAAACAGAGCCAAAGATGTATGTATATGTTTCTTCATTGATTAAAGTTGAAATATGATTGAGTTTACATGATTATATTAGATTAGAAGTTGTTACCATTTTAATAAGTACATCCCGATAATGTTCGTAACAATGGACCCTGTAGATGGCGTACCACGTCAATTTCATATGATCCTCAGTAGGAACAGAAAAATGTAATTTTGTTCTAAACTTGGAATATTTGTTGACTTCAAACTTTAAGTATTCTCTAGATTGTATATGTTAATAAACCATTTTGTTTTAATCATGTGAGAGTATGAATGCATTCAGCCGTTGTTTCTGAGGAAGCGGCCAATATTTCAGGTTCTGATGATTTTTATGAATGATGTGTATGTATGTTTGAATCATTATACCTACTTTTGTGGCTGCTATTTGCAGGGTATATGTGTATATTTCTGCTTGATTTATCGTAAATAGTGTGTATGGTATTAAACTTTTCTGTGCAATATACAAATTGTGATATTGACATTTCAAAAAAAGGTAATGTGTTTCGTCAATATATTTTAATTCACGCTTATCACCTTCTTATTTTTCTTTCTGTTCAAAGTTTTGTTATAAACACATTTGTTTAGCTTTCTTGATTACCTCCTAACTTGCAACCATGTTGAAAACATTCAATATCTCAATTTTGTATGTCATTTCTGGTCAATATAAATGTGTACATTTGTTTCGGACCATCATTTGTGTATGTACTTGATTGAGGATAGTATATGAACTATGTGGTTGACATTTTTATTATTAATCATTTTGGAATGAATCCTTTATTTGTATACATTGTAGCTATAGTTTAGTTAGTATGTACTTTTTTATTTAAATTGCTTCAAAGAGCATAACTATGCTTACTGTATTAGTCATTTAGATCCTTAAAATAGTTTATTAACTGAAAAAATAGAAATGTTGCTAAATACTCGAGCCTAAAAACATGATATTAGGTCTACTTTCATTGTCAGTTAGAAAAAATCAGAATTGAAGTATTTTGGTTTTTGAATTCATGTAACATTTTGAAAACCACACAGAGTTGCAACTAGAGTTGTATGATTTCTAAAACACATACTCTTTTATAGTTCTTTAATTATGTCATATGAATAATGGATGTTAATTTATGTACATTTCTGTTGGGTTGTAGTTTTTTAAGTCATAGTTTTAGTGTGGTTGCATTTTTGTTCACTTTGCTCACTTTTTGTATTTTATTGATTTCAGTTTTAGTTTATATATTCCTATTTACTCTGCTTTCTGTACATATATTCTATTCAAATAATCAGGGTGTACATTTTTATTTGTGCGTTAATTTATTAGCAATGTTTTAGTTTGATTCTTTGATTTTCTTGAAGTGATTGTTCTCTTTTTTGTGAATCTAGGCATTATGTAACATAGTTGTATCATCCTGGTGGTTGTTCTGATACGTGTTACCACTCGTGAGGGCAGAGAGCAGTTTAATAGCTACCAGAACAATCTTGTTGTCTGTGTGAAACAGGTTCAGAGCACATTCTTGAATAATCGTCCAGTGAAAGGCAGAGGGTATAGTATTGATAGGGTGTGCATGCATACATGTGTGAATCCATCACACTTCTTGCCTTCTAAATGAAAAGCTTCCGAGACTCGAATGCAGTACTCTTGAATCAGGTTCCCATGGAAAAACAAAATTTACATCAATGTATTCATCTCTTTGGTACTTTAGTTTTAGTCTGGATGTATGTGATGTTCGCTTGTTATATATTTATTTAATGGAGATGTGTGTACCTCATTCAGCACTACAAATTATAATTCACTGATAATTCAAAAGATAGATTGTGGCCCAGTATCCTAAATGTACTAGTATTTTTTACTGTTTTGATGTATATAATTATATTATATTGTTAATTATTATATCAAGTTTTGATTTACAGTTTTAATGATAAACTCGGATCATGAATGATGTACAATACCAGTAAATGATTATATTTTGTTCAGTAAATTTTGTGAATCTTCTATCATTGTTAACAATATTGTTATTTTGGCCTTGATGTGATAAAAGTAAAATTATTGTTGATTACAGCTAGTTTGTGTCAGTAATACCTTGAACCAGAAGTACTCTTCAAAAGTATATGTTGACATCTGATGAGGAAATTGACTTTGTTGCTTATCAAGATTTTTTATATAAGCAATAAATGTTACGGCTATTTTGTCAGGTGACAGTGCTACCACTCAATAAATAAGGCTGCATAAAAAAGTACCTTTTCCATCGAGTAATGTTAGCATCTCTCCAAAACCAGCAATATTGTGGCTGCTCTGATTTAAGAATATCCCACCTGTTGAAGACTTCAGCTTGATTCAATACATGTAGTGGGTAGAAGACAATATTGTATGCATATGTAGTTATATCCATCATTCAGATCTGGCTGGATCAGGTTTACTGTGACATACAACATGGTCGTCATCAGCATGTCATCTTATTCATGTTTATAATCGATTGAATACTATATCGTAGTGACTTCTGTTATACATTTTGTACATCAGTAGTATCATCATTGTATATGTAATCATACTACTAGTATGGTCATCTTATGATTTGCGTTTAGACAATAAATATATATAACAATAAATGACTCATTTTGAATCAGTGCAATACTATAAGAATCTCACTGGCTTCCAGTGTGGATAGAACTGACGAGCCTATGCAGTTACTGCTGGAACAGTTTGAGTGCTGGATATTTCCATTCACTCTTGTAACCAGGGATACTGCAGAAACAATTACTGGAGAGCCAGAAATTTCCATTCACACCTGTAACCAGGGATACTGCGGAAACAGTTACTGGAGAGCCAGAAATTTCCATTCACACCTGTAACCAGGGTAACTGCCAAAACAGTTACTGGAGAGCCGGATATTTCCATTCACACATGTAACCAGGGATACTGTGGAAACAGTAACTGGAGAGCCGGATATTTCCATTCACACATGTAACCAGGGATACTGCGGAAACAGTTACTGGAGAGCCGAATATTTCCATTCACACATGTAACCAGGGATACTGCGGAAACAGTTACTGGAGTGCCGGATATTTCCATTCACACATGTAACCAGGGATACTGCGGAAACAGTTACTGGAGAGCCGGATATTTCCATTCACACATGTAACCAGGGATACTGCGGAAACAGTAACTGGAGAGCCGGATATTTCCATTCACACATGTAACCAGGGATACTGCGGAAACAGTTACTGGAGAGCCGAATATTTCCATTCACACATGTAACCAGGGATACTGCGGAAACAGTTACTGGAGTGCCGGATATTTCCATTCACACATGTAACCAGGGATACTGTGGAAACAGTTACTGGAGAGCCGGATATTTCCATTCACACATGTAACCAGGGATACTGCGGAAACAGTTACTGGAGAGCCGGATATTTCCATTCACACATGTAACCAGGGATACTGTGGAAACAGTTACTGGAGTGCCGGATATTTCCATTCACACATGTAACCAGGGATACTGTGGAAACAGTTACTGGAGAGCCGGATATTTCCATTCACACATGTAACCAGGGATACTGTGGAAACAGTTACTGGAGAGCCGGATATTTCCATTCACACATGTAACCAGGGATACTGCGGAAACAGTTACTGGAGAGCCGGATATTTCCATTCACACATGTAACCAGGGATACTGCGGAAACAGTTACTGGAGAGCCGAATATTTCCATTCACACATGTAACCAGGGATACTGCGGAAACAGTTACTGGAGAGCCGGATATTTCCATTCACACATGTAACCAGGGATTACTGATAGCATTCTTCATTGATAGCTCTCTAGCAATGAAATATGTTTTTTGTCAAAATGTAAGATACTTCACTTTTTGTGTGTGGACTAAAATATTAGATCATCCTTGAATTGGTTGGCACCTGTTTTCAACTTTCTTGTTTCCTTTACTGGTACAGCTTACAGTATAATGTCTTGAAGCTGGATTAATTTACCTTTATGTTAAATGGATTCCATGGTTACAAAATGTTTGTCCAATGGTGTTGATATTATTAAAACTAACATCACAAAACCATGATTTACTATTGAAACTTTACCTAGTATATAACAATGATAATAATGTTTGTTACATCTTGACAACATCATATGCTTTGTTGCAATAAGGTCGAAAAGATGTGATACATTTTTCCAGTAAATGTCACTGAACAACTCTGTATGTGCTGATGTGGCCATTTGGGCTCCTGACAAGATTTCATGAAACATATACACAACAACACAAAATTCAGTAAAAATACTACTTTATGTATCAAATAAATATTTTCATGTCTGTGTAATAGTTGCATATACTACACATGTTCTTCAACAAAGCAGTAAAAAACAATAAATAAATAGAACTGAAAAGATTATCGTTTCATTCATAAATAATTGACATTAATGCATACAAACAGTAGCTAGAAATGATTGAAATGATTAAATATATATTTCGATGAATGTGGAAATTCACAAATTTTTCCACCTCACAAACTTTACCACTTGTACAGTTTAAGTAGCTCTTCACTGTTGAGGTAGCCAAATTTGTTCTATACCTTTATAAGAAAATACAGTGATTGAGGCATCTGTTATGAACAGATATATGTACATGTATCAAGATGCAAAATGCATCTAACACTTGTAGCAAGAATACATAAGCATCCACTTGTTCGTCCTTTCAAACTGAAAGTAATGCATAAAGGTCCTTTAATGATAATTTCATTTCAATATTCATTTCTATCCAACATCACAATAACTCAAGGGGGGGGGGGGGAGAACATAAGACGAAAATCCTAAAGCAGAACACAGAATGGCAGGGAATACATTTTATAAAGTAAACAAAAACAAGACCTCAACAACAAACCACATCTTTACACACAACACTTGCCACTCAAACACACTATCAAAAAAATTCAATCATGTTTCTGTTGTAAAAAACAATAACCCAAATAATGGAAATATCAGTCTATATATAGAACATCACAACACATTCAGATACCTTCTCATAATTCAATACTTTCATATTGCTGAAACTCACTATTCATATACTTGTATTCAAAATTTATAACATCATCGGCTCATGTTCACACAAAAGAAGCGGCCAAAAAAATGGTTCAATGATATCTTCACACAACATTCACTAAACACATGTTCATCCTCTCATAAAATCTGGAAAAATACCAGTACTTCCAGGAGATATTCTGTAGGGACTGTGTGTTTAATCAATCTTTCCTCCCTAGAAACAAGTCCACATCCTGGCATAATCATGACTATCATAACAAGAACAGTTACAGTTTATGCATTGTTAAATCATCTTCACACCAATGTAATACTAGTTTATCACAGATATAAGTGTATGAAGACGTACACACTGCATCACAAACAAAAATGCATTATTTGATTTGCCACACAATTTAAAGTATGCAGTGAATTATGAAGTAGCAACTATACTCATATTTCCATGCTTGAAGTATTGCAATACAATTGGTCCATACATGAATATTGTGAAACATTGAGTACAAAATTGCCAACCTGGGAATTTATAGCAATCAGTGGTTATCACAGTAGTGACATAGCTTATCATGATGTTATTGAATATGTCCTCATAATTCTAGTTGTCCTATTGATGTAACAATTGTGCAAAGTCGAACATAATAGATAAATAATATAACAAGTATATCATAAAAGTAAAGTCAACGCAATCAGTGTAGGACTAATCAAACATCATCTCCATGCTTTGTCCATCTTTTTTGTTTTAGGAACAACATTAATACCTAGTGGTTTATCTTTTGCTACTACAGTACTCTGTGATTTGTCCTTAGAAGATTTGTGTCTCACAGGAGCAGAATTTGTTGAAGATTTAGAAATCTTTGAGCCTGAAAGTAAATCAGCAATGAATTCACATGCCAACATTTTACAAAGGCCCTTAACATGAGCAAAGCTGCATATTTATGTTGACATCAGTCTAAACATTTAGACAAGTTTAAATAGTCAATTCAAACCAGGGTGAAACTTCTATCCCTATGACCCTACATACAAGTGTCAACTTAAATGAAGTATTTATATTTTATGTTAAGAGACAATTTTTAACTGCACTACCATTCCTAATACATGTTGCTATCTCAATGACAAGGTCAGTAGTACTTCTTTTCCTATCTATCCACAAGTATGGTCTGAGATTTCATTTACCTGACGACTTCTTTGTTTTATTGCTTCCTTCTCCAGACTTTCTTTTCTCCTGTGCTGTTTTAGGACGTTCTTTCATTTCTCTGTGATGAAACAATATATTATACAATGACACAATCTAGTGGCAACACAAGTACTTTCTATGATGATAAATTGTTAATATAATTACCAAAAATATGACATTCATATTAAATCAAAACAAATCCCACTGTGCACTGAACCAATCACAAGAAATCAGTAAATACTCTACATGGGAAAATTAAACTACTTTCACACATGGATTGGAATGTTCAATTGATTTGCTGACCGCTTTACTGAAACCGGTTAATCGAATAAGAACATAAGCATTTACTGTTAAATGAAGTTTGACACACAGATGATACATATACACACAGATGATACATATACACACAGATGATACATATACACACAGATGATACATATACACACAGATGATACATATACAAGTTCCTAGATATTTATACCAACTGCTGCTCTCACGTAATCGAGCATGCATTGTAATGAGTCGTTTACATGAATGAGGATTGAATACAAATATTCAATACCAATTACCCTCATCTGCTAATACAAATATGCCAGCTGTTACAACTAACAAGCACATATTCAATTATTGCTTCTTTAATAATGAGTTGTTCATGTAAATTAATTTCAATTCAGTGTATTTACAGATACATTTATAATACATGTACACAAATGACAAATGATAGTAAATAAAACCTACCTAACAGTGATCTGTCGATCTGTACCTATGGGTGACATCTGTCCTTGTAAAGGTCGTAGAGCCCTGACAAAAAGAGAATGGTAGTGACGACGTAAAGGCCCACTATGATAAAAGAAAACTGTGTAAGAAATCTGTTATTTAACTACATATTCTCTACCTTGTCCATTTCAGAGTAAAACAGTGATACAGTGTAAATGAGCACCGACTATGACACTTCTGATGTAATGCTTTTCATAGAAGTTTATGTACAATAATGTTTCATGTAGTAAATACAGCACACTACTTCACCACAAAACTGATATTTTCCTCAAACTCAAATACTGGAAGGCTCAGGTAATTGAGTTGCATGCGAGAAGTAAGTAGATTTTGATACTTTATTGACATATAATTGAAGAGTTAAGATAAGTATGTTACCTGATATCTGTAGATGAGAGAGGACTACTAGTTGAGGGCGGGGCAGATTTAGGGCGTAACTCTGTACTGCCAAACACAGACTCTTCTGCAAGTCTATTCAATAGTCAAGGAAACAAAGTATCTTTACAACTGACTTGAATTTAATATGAAATCCCTCAAGAAAACAAATAATATAGTGTTCATTGGCTACCAATTTATTTCATCCTATGAGCATGGTATTTCATTTGAAGTTCAAAAGAAAAGTCAATAGCAGCTTTCATTGGTTCGAAATGTCAGTTACAAACATATGAGCGCCGCTCTACAATTTCCAACCTTTTCTTTACAATGTACTGACAGTAAATATTTGTCCGATATGATACAGTTGAAACCCGTTATGTCGGCATTAAAGGGACCTAATAAAATATGTCGACATATGCGAATGTCGACATATCAGATTCCAGTACTGGCAAACTTACTTGTCTTGTATGTACGCATTTTTGCTATGGCGGTGTTGTAAAACTTACCATTCGTGTGTTTTGCTGCAGGTGTTGTAAAACTAATTGACTTGTGATATTTGGTACACTTTAAATAAATAGTATCACAGACATAATATATATGTATGTTCGTTTTTTGTTGTTTTGTCGACACAATCAAGTACATTAAGGTGTGAAAACACTCTTTGGGCCAGAGAAATCACGTCGACATAGCCAAAATTGTCGACATAGAAATGTCGACATATAAATCATTTCCCTTATACAATATATAGCGACAGAAATCGGGGATTTACAAATATGTCAACTAAACCAGAATGTCGATATTACCGATGTCGACACAATGAGTGTCGACTGTAATATGAAAATGAAGGGACCACATGGAGTAATATTGTTTCCTACTTGCAAATAGTGACATCACATGTGGCATTGTTTTGAAATGACGTCACTTACAGAAGAGGTTGTAAGTCCCACAGCAGCGCTCATATTTTCTTTACTCTAAATAATTTGTATGACTATAACATCAGGAAGATGTAGTGAACGAAGTCAATGAAGAGAAATAAAATTTCCTAAAATGAAGAACTTCAGTCAAGGATACTGGGCTTTTTTCTTTCTCTCCAATGCTTTCATGGTGGCTTTGCTGAGTCTGGGTTGTGATCTAGATACACTATCCATACTTCGTCTGTGCTGAAATATCAAGTTACAATAATACAATATAAAGCCATTATACATGTAATACACTACTTGAAACAATTGATGATTATTTTTTGTGTCCTAAAATATTGGGACATGAAAAAGTTTTGGGGACAGTATAAAATTTAATAAAAAAATTTTTTTTGGCTGTCCCAAAACATTATGCAATCCCAAAACATTAGTAATTAGGGTACTCTAAATGTCAGCAGCTGTTAGAACCATTCAAAATGTCTGAAGCAAAGTTACTGACAAGCCTCACTCTGTAATAAGCAGGAACATCAGATTCATAAATGTTAAGAGCATTAACTTTATATTACATGTACTTTTATCGAAACAATTACAAGTTTACTAGGGGATACATACTGATTCTCTCATCATCTTCTCCTCCTGTAAGTGTCGAGATGATGCAATGATTGCCATTCTTTCTGTTGTTGGAATGATGAAGAAGATCTCATGTATATCTAACAGGGCTGCCTGCAGCTGTAGTAAAAACAAAAGAATTTCAGAACCTTCCAAAATGAAAGTATAACATCAAAATGATGATTGAACTTAATGTAATAAATAAACACAGGAATATATTATGTATCACTTTTTGATAAAACAACATCATCAGAACAGGAGTTGTGTATACCTTCTCTAGTTCTCTCTCCACACAATACAACAATGTGACATTTTGCAATAAAAGTAAAAAGACTTTGTCCTTATAATTGTATTATATCAAACAGCAGTATTCTGCACATTTAGACATTGCATGTTGAGTAGAAATTTATCAGAGCAAAATTTCCAATGGATAAAAAGCTACATCATTTTTTTTGTCCTTATAATTGTATTATGTCAAACAGCAATAAACTACATCATCTATTTTACTACTTAAACCAGAATCATAGAATCGATCTATTTACAGTAGACTGACAAAATTGTACAAGCATCGTTGGCTACGTAACCCATCTAATACAACGTTAATGTATGTGTTACCTGATTAACAATACGTTCAAGTAGTGTTCTGTCTTCTCTGGTGAAATTTCCTTTCTTGATAGGAGTTTCAGCTTGAAAGCTAAAGGCAAAATTTCTCGTGTCCTACAACAGAAAATACTTACAATACAATAAAACATATATACACAAATGTAAGTGCCTAGTACATAACTTTAATCAGTCAATAGCTACTCATGGCTAATGCTTTTCTGATAAATTTAAAAACATAAAATTGTAATTGTACATGCGTCTATATCATTTACTATCATGACATCTCCAAAATGATTCAAGTATTGTCAATGAGTGTTTGTATGTTGAGAAAAACATCATTCATAACATTTATCCACAGGAAATACTGCAGAGAAGTACCACCTATCATAAGTAAACATTTTAACAATTTGACATTGAGAATATGCTATTTCCAGCAATGTTCAACCATTTAAAAAGACAAGGAATCAAACTTGTATCTTTCAGGTGAAATCTTAAATTTCAATTTGTAATACATGTACCTCTTAACATGAAATAAAGACAACAACCATTAATGTTCAATTATGAATCTTACCTAGTAATGCAAATCACGAGGCAGTACAATATATTAACATCTAGGTTTACCTCTAATATCTGAGAAAACAGTAATTCATATATTCGTAGTCTATTTGTCAACAAGACAAAACCTTTGCAGTAATACGAGACTTACACATAACAATTTTAATGAAAGCCATAAAACAACAACTTACAGCAATAGTTTTAATAATTTCTTGTACTTTAGGAGTTCTCAGCAGGCGTCTAGTCAGATATCCTCTAACAGTGGCGGTTATCTGGGAGAATTTATGATGCATAGAGGGATCAAATACCTGAATAATACAATAATATTGGTATTCTTATACTGTATTCAAACCACGCTACATTGTATACATTTCCTACTTCATTTTCATTAGAATCCAGAGGGTTTGGAATTTGATAAATGCAATACTTTATAGCCAGACAAAGAATTGTATGAATAAATCAATAATTCAAAGCAGAGTAATGTCAAGGTGTGAAAGTGAATTGAGAAAGTAGTGCCTCCTTGTTGACATGCAGATAGAATAGTTCTGCTTTGACAGGTCAATGTATTGGTAAGTCAGGACATTGAAAGGTATTGATGTTTTCCAACACAAATACGGCACAATACTACCACAGGGTCACCATAACAGCAGACAAAATATATAACTTACATCCAATAAAGAAGACATACAGTTTAAAAGCTCAGATAAAATGAACTAATTTAACCTATGTTTGGCTACTTAACAATACATGTACATTGTATATTAAAAAACAATCAAAATAAAGTAAGTCTGTAACAAAATTATACTAAAACAGTAAATTGACCAGCACTTACCTTCTCTGGAACGACATATGGACCAGCTTGACGTTGTGCTGATGTGTATTTGACAGGAGAATGTTGGATGGGTTTATACAACTTCACAGCTTGTACTGGAGTAGACTGATTGGAGAACATGAGTTGTTTGGGAGTGGCTTTCGCAAAACCACTGACTTCTGAAACATTATCGCGATCCTTCGGATCAACATAGAGACTAGGACTGGACGGGTAGATGAATGGATTGCTGGTATGACTTGAACCCTGCTCTTGACTGTGAATAACATCTAAATTGGGTGGTTGATTGATATGACCACGCAGCATACCAGGGTCTCGATGTGGGATTGTACTATAACTTGTATTGTGACTTATACTGCTAATATTTGGGTCTGCGACATAACCCATGGGATAATTTACACCAACCCCTGATCTAGGGTCCATCCCTACTGCCATGTTCAATCTGGGATCCTGGTAAGGGCCCAATCTGGGATCCTGGTAAGGGCCCATAGAGCTGTAGCTTGTATTAAATGACATGTTGGGGTTGTGGTATGGAACTGCAGAGGCCACTGGTTGAACCATAAAAGGAGGGCTTTTTGCCGAACTCTGAAAGTAAACATTACATTCAAACTTCAAAACGAAAGTACACCGCTACTAGGTAAATACATGTAAAGAATAATAGCACAGTACATGTATGTTCATGAAATTTATCCATTTCAAAACCAATATCAATCAAAGATGTGTGTAAACATCAGTCAAGGGTCTATTTAGCATAAAGTAATATTAATATACTTTTACTATATCTGAAAATCAATGTAAATCAAGAAGAATTCTGCTAATTGATTTATAAAACACAATACTAAGTGATATATTACATGTACAGGTTGATGTTGGTAAGCCTGCCATGCTTGGGTCACTTGTGGCATAGAATTGGATATACGAGGTTTCAATGGGTCCACAGGTCCATGTAACCCAGCATTCATTGGTCCATTCATTGTAGAGCTCATTGGTGGAGGGTTCATGACACCATTCATGACAGAGCTCACTGGACCAGTGAACGGTGGGTCTGATTGCATGTTTATTTCTGACATAGCAGGAGATTCAATATCCTCAATGTTCTTGTGATAAATCTGAAATAACACAACATAACATCTTAGACATAAAAAATGCCTGCTTCACAACAGTACAGTGCTGTCAGAGAAGTCCCTGCTCTTAAAACTAACAACTCATACAGTTGTATATTAGTAAAATGATGCCCACATTTCTAAACATAGAGGATTGCTTTGGTATGTCAGATTTATTGTGTCCAGTATATTGGTATGTGTATGCACAATGTACACTCAGAAACTGAATAATTTAGTGACTGATGCATAATAAAGATCACATCTGAGTACAAAACTCCTTGTATGTGAAAGGTTAATTTCATTTACTGAGTAATGAAACAACCATCCAAATTGATCACTCAGACTTTACAAGTCATGAAAACAAGTGAATAAGAAATATGCATGTACTATGATCTCATATAAAATCTCATAAAACTGCCAATACATTATAGTAGATAAGACAATCAACTCACCTCTATTTCTTTTTCTAGACTCATCTGTTCTCTCCTCTGAGACACAAACAATTCTTCAAGTTGTGCCCGTTGATGTTCAATCAGTGTCTGCTGTATGAGTTCAAATTGTTGTGTCTGCATACGGAATAATTCGTCCTGTGATAAGTGATTCATTGACTGAATGTTGGTAGTGAATGAACCAATTAAAGCTCCAATATTGTCCATGACATCATCATAACTTTGTGATTTGGTTGGGGGAACATCCTCACTATCATCTGACTCATTATCATCATGATGTAATGATTGTTCATGGACTTGATTCAAATACCTCTGAATGTGTTCTGCTTTTGCTTCTTCCTCCTTCTCAACTTCTTGATTTGCATTAGATTGTTCATCAACTTCTTGAACCACTATATCTTCCATACCCTCTTCACCACTCTTTAGAGGTTGCGTATCATCTACAACATCACAAACAGGAACTTCTTCATCAATGTCACTATCATTTTCACTTTCTTCCTCACTTTCCTCCTCATCTTCAGGGTCTTCTTCATTTTCTTCAGTATATTCTTCATTTACATTTTCATTTCTTGTTTCAAGTTCCTCATTTGACTCATCAACATTTTGTATTGGATATTCCACATTGTCTTCATCTGAATCAGTATCTTCAAGATGAACCCTTTCCAAGTTATTACGAATAATTTCTTCCTCCTCCAGCATGGATCTATTTTCTTGTAAAGAATTTCCAGTATTAGTGTATATCACAGGCTGAAGTAAAATAAGAGAGTCATCAACATCCAGTTTCTTTCTTACAATTTTCTTGGGTTTCTTGAACTCAAATTTATCATCCATCTCACAACTGTCTTTTTCAGGCTTATTTTGAGACAACATGTAAGACCTTGTAATTTCCTCTTGCATGGAAGTAATGCTATCACTAGGTGTAATTTTCCCTTGAATTAAATTTTCCAAATCATTGCTGCTTGTCCCATAGTAATTACAAGAATCAAGTTTCATGTTTGTTCTTGACACATTTTCTTGGAGGACTTTCTCTGAGCTCTCTTTGAATGTGATACCCTCTGACAGTTCAGACTTTACACCAGATTTTACATGTACCACAGCAGGATGATTTTCACCAATAGGCCCAGCTGGCATATTAGCCATGTACACATTTAATACTGGTTGATTTCTCCCTGGTCTTACATTCATTTCATTGGAATAATTCTCGTCTGAACTGTCAGGATCAGCTGGCACATACTCATTTTCCTTGTCTGATGTATTTAAATCACTCTCCTGGTTGCTATTATCGAATGGATGGTGATGAGAAAATTCTCCAGGAGAGCCAGAGGATGTGTCTAAACTTGGACTGAGAGCCACTTTACTCAGTAAATTTCCACCACTTGCAGACATAGAATATGAAGAGACGGGTGTCGTCTCTTCACTTACTAAGTTTTTTGACTGAGTGTTACCTTCCATAGCATGCTGATCATCAAAATTTTCACTACTTTTTGGAGTTATATCCAACTTCCGGTATGATATTTTGTCTTCATATGACTGACTGGCACTAGTACTTATTTCTGTTACAAGAGTTGAAAAATGAACAGTATTTTTTAAAGACTTTGGGCTCATTCGTTGACGGGAACCACTGACAGAACTAGCAGAACTTAAAATAGATGAACCAGTTGGACTCATCCTGGCTCTAGAATGTGCACTAGTATTAGAAGAATTCTGATAAGAACTCCCAGTTGTTGCACTATCACCAGTCAAATTTATAGACATTTCATCAGCTACATCAGTTCCTTCAGCATACTCACTATATGCTGAACCCCTTCCACCACTAGCACCATTATGAACATTTCTATAATCACCTTCTAATCTAGATGTTGGTCCCCGTGAATATTCCTGTTTTGGTTGTTCTCCTCCAACAACAGTGCTTGTAGTTGACGTTAAAGTATCTTCCATATTCAAAGCTTTTGAAAGTTTAGTCAGCATGTGAATAATTTGCTGTTGTTTCAAAGATGTTAAAGGTATCCCATTGTAATCCTTGGGAAGCGAATCTTGTTGTTCTAATGATGCAAAGTCTGGCTGCAATGAATCCAAGGTAGCCATTGCTTGCTCTTCCGAAATAGGAAATGGGAACAATTCGGCTGTAGCAGTTTGAATAGGATCTAGTTCTTGTCGAACTTCTTCAAAAACTTTGGGTCTTTCACTCAAAGAACCTTGAGAAGATCCTGAAAACCTTTTCTTTCTTTCATGTTCATCCTCTCTGGTAAGCTCTTGTTCCAAGGTTTCTAATGGATTATGTAGCTGAGAATTTGGCTGATCAACGGGTTTCCTTCTGTTTAGAACACTTCCATCACTTTCAGCCTTACTGACAGTTTTACCACTATGAGTCCTCACATCACTAGCTTTTTTCATTAACATTTCATTCTTTCTAGATTTCTGATCACTTACATCCTCTCTTGGTTTGCCAACAGATTCTTGTTTTGTTTTGTTTTCTCTCACTTTAGTTTGTTTCAAGTTCTCTTTATCTCTAGATTTTCCAGTTCTGCTTTCAGGTCTCTCTCTATGTTCTTTAGCATTATCACGTTCAGGAGCTTGAGGCCTTCCACCTTTAGGAGATAAACTTCTTCCAGATTTAATAGGTTTTCTCAGCTCTTCTGTTTTAACAGTCACATCTATAGATCTCAGATCTGGCGTTGATGAAGACTGACGCATGGATCCTCGAGATGGAGGTCGACCAACTGGTGGATGAGGCAACAGATCTCTTGAATTTGGAGACAGCATAACATTTTTAGAAGAATCAGGTTGAATACCTGATTTGTCTATATGCTGAGATGAAAATGATTTTTGTTTCGAGAGAGCACCAAGTTTGCTTAAAGATTTATAATTTGTATGGTCCTTTTTCTTAGAATCACTAAACCCATGAGACGCCGACCTTGACGGAGACATTGAAGACTTAGTTGAGGTTGAGGATACAGATTTAGGTGAGGCTTTGCTTGAAGTTCTTGACGGAGATGAAGTAACATCCTTAGAAGAACCAGATATATTTATAATAATCTCTGAAGGTGTACTGATACCAGCTTTGCTAGTGGATCTAGTGGTTACTCTAGAGATAGTTTCAGAGCTTGCTTGTCTGTCCGATGAAGATTTGCGTGATGAAGGTGATGATGATGCAGAAGTTTTTATGGATTTTGTGGCTTGTTTAGCAGCTCTTCTTTCCTGAAAATGTGAGAGGTCTTTTTGAATATATGTATACAGATACACCAACTTCCTCGTGACAAAATATTTCTCAACAAACTTTTAGTTCAAAGACTTTGATACACAAGTTTTAATTATAATATGAATACTTGGTTGTATACTATGTTTTAAAACAAATATCATATGCATAGTTTTAATATAATAACAGTTTAAAACATTCTTCAGATTTAAAAGTAAATGTTTATAAGAATTATGAGGAAAAACGTTTGAGCTGATTTAGCTGAAGTTTGCTGATAAAAATGTACACACATTGACTTTGCTTAAACATTTTCAATGACATCTGTATGACACACAAAAAACAAAACAAACACAACATAAAGTATACCATGACCATGACCAAGACAGAGGGCATGAATAGTAAAGGTAACACATTCTGTGACTTACACAAGTACACAAAACAGTAAACATTTGCAAATCCCATTTCCTTTACCAACGTGCAAATGCACCAAAATAATCATGAATTATAAGTCAGTGACACAACAGGCCATAATTATAGACAAAAATGCATTTTCTTGTGGAAATAATATTTCCACATAAATGCTATTTTTGGTTTATTACACGGAAAATGTCAAAACTTTTCAAGATGAAGCCTGTGAGATGAGTACAGTCACATACAGTACAAACAGAACAACCCAGAACACTTCTCCCAAGAATGTAACCACAGAGATTGTCACAAGCTCTCTCCCTTTATTCCTTGTAGAGAGATCTCCCTTTATCCAATAAATAGTACACTCAACGACACTTCTAAGTCCACACTTCGATTTTCATGGCTAACTTCGACATTTGTTGGAGTATTTTTATAAAACCTGGTCACAATCTTAACAAAATATTTTATTATATGAAAACATAACAAAAATAACAATCAGATACGAATCCGCTCAACCGTGACAGTTTTACTGCTGCTGGTCGAAATATTCCAACAAATGTCGAAGTTAGCCATGAAAATTGAAGTGTGGACTTGAAAGTGTTGTTGAGTGTATATATGTACCGTAGAAGGGATAAAGGGAGAGAACTCAAGACAATCTCATTAGCATGTAACCAACAGAAAGTATTGTTTCAATAGAAACGTGCAGAATAAATGGACAAGAATAAAGTCCTGTGTAACATACAAGTAACTTGTACATTCCATTGGTTCTTGGAAGTTGACTACGACTTTTTAATGAGTAAGCAGTCTGTAATATCAATCATAAAACAATTGGATAACCTATCAACAAAATAGATATCATAATCTATATATAAGTGAACTCACTCAGAACTATAAATGAATACTACATGTATATCATATTGGTTTCTCTATTCTTTTCATAATTTTAAAATCAAAACGAGAAATTCTATTTCTGTAACAAAAATTCAACCGAAACAGTATTCAATTCTATACTTTCACCATTATGAAATCCTTCAGTCATGTGACATATCCACAATTAAGAGAAAGTACGAGAAGGATCCATCTAGTACAAACCAAAACCAGACTTCTGTTAAATTTTCTAGTTACAAATTGCCAGTATTAATTTAAAACTATGCTAAATGTATTACAAATTATCAATAAATATACTAGAAAACAAATTTATACTGAATCCATTTACATTCATATACGAATCAACATAATGTCATGCTTGGCATGTTGTTATTATCTGTCTCCTTAAAAACCCACAATTTTATAGACATTTGATTAATAATTAAAGTAACACCTGGATCTGGAAATAATCAACACGATTACATTGCATAGGACAGCAATATACAGTGAATCCTAAATAACAGGGCCATCATTGGATATAAAGAAAGTCTGTCATAATCATGAGGAAGCCTGATAATTGACTAAAAAAATGGAAGAAAAATTCAACTGGTCCATGAAAAATGGTCTTTTTAATCAGTCTTAATTTCAAAGTGGTCTTTAAGTAAGGTTTTACTGTACAACACAAAATGTCATTATAATTATACATATCCTTCATGCTTCTTATTTGAAACCATTCCTCAGGTGATTCAAGTAAACATTATAGTATTGTTCAAAGTATTTAGTCAACAAATTTTGCATGCAGACACAATATGTGCTTACTTGCCCTCCAAACATTTGTTATTTGATTTGATGCATATATATATAACAACAGATATGAATGTAAATGGTTGCCATGGAAACCATAATTAATAATTAATGAATACCTCAACACCTGCTACAATTGACTGCACTTTAGCATGTAATTCCTCAGTCTTTCTAACACGTGATGTTTTCTCTCGGCGTAAAGCTTCGTGTTTATAAGACATCATTTCCTCACGCCGGCCATCATTCAGCTGAAAAATAGTTTAAATATTTTATTCAAAAATATCAACCATTAAATTTGCTCCTTCAAGCAAAATCATTAGTTTAAGACTGTTACATAACTATACAGCACAATGACATTAAGTGAATATAAATGTAATTAACAATTTAAAGCTAATCGGATTGTATTATAGGAAAGACCAAATATATGCTCGAGTAAGAAAACTTACGTAAAATTGCTAACAGTGTATTTTACAAACAATTATTGTCTATTTTTTTCACAATAATTACTTCATTACAAAAAAAAGTATTGTTAACAAACTGGTTTATAACTTCAGTACAACCTCTCCACAGCAGCCCGCACCTGAGCAACAACCTCTAAACAACAACAGTAGTATTTTTTCTGTAGTATGAATTAACTATCAATTTAACCTCTCTAGAGCATCCACCTCTAAACAACAGTCAAACTAGCATCTCCCGGAGTGTGTTGCTCTGGAGAGGTTGCATTGTTATATAGAAGTGAATAAAGTTAAGTGCTAAATAAAAACCAAATTTGAGAGCGCTCAGCAACCAGGGCAATAATAAGATGCTAACGCATACAATGTACTGAAGGAATAAGTAACGCATGCATATGTTCATGTTATCAAATACATTGTATTTACTAACATACCACTGGTGGCAGAATGGAGACTCCATTAAACTTGATCAGAGACATAAACTGTAGAGTTGACGGATCTAACATAGGCTGACCTTCCTCGTCCAAGGCTCGACTCCTTGTCTCAAAATACTCCAAAAGGTCAGCCATGTCAGGAGCCTAAAATATAAAAACATATTGAACATAAGCATTGTACTTAAACTGTGAAGTTCCCTGATTAAGTAACGCTAAAAACTTAAGCATGTTCCAAAACTCAAACTCAAGACATCTAATGCACCTTGTTATAGAAGCCCCTGTGATTGGCATATCAGTTTAGAAAACCATTCACATCAAGAACAAACCTCTACTTAATACGTTATATGCAGAAAACTTTAACAATTATTCTCTGAAAGCATGATCGCACACCAATTCTGGTACTAAAGGAACAGCACCTTTCTTGCACAATTCCTACATATGATCATGGTCTCATGTCACAATCATCTGATAAATGAGATTTATACTAGCTTCAAAGTCACTACAGTAACATCAACTTGCACCAACAAATTTCTAGAGATAATCCAGTTCAATTCAACCAAAGAGCATGTAGATATCGAGCACTTCAACATTAACAATCATATTCCATTAAAACATCAATTCTATCCCCCATGCGTGTAGTACACCGATTAAAAAAATCACGATGATAAATCAAATATCCATAGAATTACCTTCAAACTAACATACAGGAAGCTACAAAGATTATAGAAAACAAATCAGTCAGGACATTGTGAACCAATGGCAAACATGTATTTAATTATTCATCCAGACAGCTGGAATCCAGCATAAATAAGTATCAATGAAAAGATCTTATACTAATTAAATATTGTACAGTATTCCATATACTGCATTATACCAACTGAAAGCACAAATCAATATTAACAATAAAATGGAGGAACCTTACAGTTACTTGTATATCGGTGATAGATTTCCTAAATTCATAGAACACAATTGAGGAGTCATCGATGTTTTTCTTTATAATTACAGACAGCAAGTCCTTTGTTATATACAGAACATAGCACTAAATAATAAATGAAAGAGAATAACACTGTTTTTGGAACAATCTGCCTAGCAGAGTAATCCAGCCCTCAAAAAAGGCCCATTTAAATATGCAAGATTTTCATCAATTGTTTTCTTCAAACTTTTAAATGTTCCATCTAGTCTAGGCTAGTATCTGTTTATATAAACTAACCATAGCATAATATTATCTAACATGTTTATAATCAGATTAACTAACAGTCTATAATGTAACACACTTGCCTTAAGTCCAGAACACTATTTGCACAAGGACAAAATTGTGAATTTATAAACTACCATATTAATCACATATCGAAATCATCATTTCATTTACTAATTGAGTGTATGTATTAAAAACAACTGAGTCACAATTTATGACATTAATTCTTACATACCAATCCCCATCATAACAAAATTTAGATCATTCCTGGCACACTTACAAACTTTTATTCAAAACTGATAAATAGATGTTTAAAAAAAATCAATATTAAACCCTTGAACCATATCTCTTATACAAACAGTTCATCATTCAATTTATATAATTTGTAAATAGGATAGACATGTTTGTATTAAAGTGAATGATTACCCCAACAAGTTCAATAAAAGTTTCCAGAGTTGGCTAAAATATGTGTCTGATGACCATGTCTAGAATAACTTCAGTTGGTCAAGTAAAGACATGGGGCAGCAGAGAAAAACGGGACTTTCAACAGATGATGATTCTCGACAGGTGGGAATTTTACACACCAAATGATGCCAGGTCCCAGGAAATTGACTTTGGTCGTATTTTAAATAGTTCCTGGAATTCGGGAATTTAGCATCTCCCACTGTGGGGAATTAGATTAACAACTTGGCTTGAGGGTAGAGAATTAGACCACAAAAAAGACAAATCATCTAATTCCCCTGGATCCCCCTTCCCTGGGGGGCAAATATTGACAAATGCACTGGCAAAACATCATGGTGAAAATACCACATAAACACAAGTGTACTTTTACTCACTTTCAGCCTCCGATGTCTGAATGTAATCCTTGGAAAATCATTGTTTACCATCATTCTCGTTTATTGTTTACAATACAACAATGATCTAGACTTACACTCACAATGAATTGAAATGTATTACTCCAGTCGTTTCTTTCTTAAAATACCAATTAATACAAAAGTGGCTTTGTATTTTAAGTACTAATTTCAACATTAAAACATGACCACTATAACATTACCAGTGTTTCTCAATTCAAGTCATTAAAGGATATTATTAAATTCAATATAATTAATGCCAATTTCTAATATTGATATAAATGTTCTACCATCAATTGAAAGAATATCTTAGAAACGTTATCAAATATTGTCCAATAGATTTTAAATATAAATCAAACAACTTATCCAAATGTGTACAATGTCAAAGATCCATTAAACATTTAAAAATATATTCAACTGTTAAATGTTTAGAGCTGTTTATGTTAAGTTTAATCAACTGACAATCATATAGAAGAAAATTATAACATTCTCGTATAAAAAATTCCCTTTGAATCACTGAACAGAACGTCACATTAACAGTTTAAACACATAACAATGTTTAGTTCCTTGATGGCAGAACAGGGAGGGACAACAATGTAACTATCTCAACTGGCAGCACAATATGTTTAACGAGGTATAATACATATGTTCCATTGTTCTAAGTAAACTTTCGAGACCTCCAATACGTCATACACATGTGACAGCTGGGGCATTAAGTTCAATACACAGAAACAATGGCACTTGTCACAGAAATAATGAATACCTTACAAGTACGCAATAACATAACCTAACTATAGTCAGCTGTTACTCATAATCAGATATCAGCTATCTATTTCATTATTTACTATTTTCCATCAAAAACAGCCCGCACATTGTGTTGTTTAAAGTCATTCTGGGCCTGTTTTAATCAGGTTTTACACCATTTTTAGCAATTTTTCAGTTAAACATGACTGTTTGTTCACCTAACCAGTTTTCCAGAAATCAATTAACAACCAGTACTAACTTGCTCTACCACAAGCAGCCGACATTGTCC
The DNA here is from genome assembly GCA_032209605.1 of Mactromeris polynyma. Classification (NCBI taxonomy): domain Eukaryota; kingdom Metazoa; phylum Mollusca; class Bivalvia; order Venerida; family Mactridae; genus Mactromeris; species Mactromeris polynyma. The sequence continues at coordinate 98,314 of JASFXZ010000073.1, read as the reverse complement.
CCACATTGATCAGAGATGCATGAACAAATGACCGTAGCCAAATGTCACAGAAGGACAAGACCTGCCCACTAATTGAGCCCAGACCTTCCAGGTTACAGCGCTCTAACTACTGAGCTAACCAGGATAGCTTGAAGTCGAGCAACTCGCTTGGTATTGTGTAGTTAATTTGGACAGTCTTTTTTGTGTTGTTAATAGGCCATGTACGGACAGTTTTGAGCCAAGAGTCATTGTGCTAACATATTACTAACTTGTTTCTAAGGTCACCACAAACTCTTCTCAACAATTACTATTTCTTATGGCTGTAGAAGTACAAGTAAATAAATCAGTAAATATGTCACAATAAAATCCTGCTTTTACGATTACAAATAGAGCTTTCAACAATTTCTAAACCTATGTATAGTATTCTTTCAAAAACACAATTGATTTACCAATAGAATTAGATCAATAGGAAATTGATATATTTTATATTATTGTCATTGAATTCTTTTGGATTAATTCCAATTGATTCATATTACAAAATTTTACCAAGAGTTATGTATTTAATGCATAACATTTAACAGGTAGTACAGATTTATAAAGTTATTTACAAAAATCGATAAAAGCATAAAACATTCTGTTGTATACAGTCATTAAATTTTCCTTCTTTGACTAGGTCCAGAATTAGGTAATCAAATTACCAAAATCAACAAATCAACAAATTTTTCCCCAAGTCAAAGTAAAATAAAAATCCTACTATTGACACAAGCACTTTTTTACTCAAGCTTTGTATGACAACAATATATATATGAATCAGAACATATAATAAATTAATACACTGATCAATAACAAAATTCCCCATTCGCACTCTTGTAATGACTTGTTTTTTGTTGATCTGTATATTTTCCTGACACAGAAATTCCATTCGGTTCACTACTGGAACCGATATAAAAACTGACAATATTTTTCACTCTTTCCATAGTACATTGGTGCCCTCAAGAGGCAGAAATAAAGGGAGCTAGTTGAAAGAAAAGTACCAGGTCACAGTTCAAAGGAACTACATGTATTATTGATAACCGCAAGCAAATTCATTTAACTGATATTTGCTTAATATTAACATAAATTTAAGTTTTTTACCTGCAAAAAATGGGTAAAGGTTATTGATTATTGACAGACAATATAACATGATTCAAATTTAATATGCAAATAAGTAACATAAGTAATGTATTGCTAATGGCAGACGTAAGACAAAATATACATGTCTATTAAGTATTAAATTACAAATAGACAATGAAGTGGTCTGCAAAGCAGTTGGGGCCAGAATTCCGTTTTAATTCCACATTCCATAATTTAGAATTATTTTGATTATACATGTACCACTAAAAATGAAAGTAGAATCTTCTATCTAATCAACTATCTGAGAGATGATAAAATTGACAATGGTACAGCAATAATTATATTCAATGAGACATAAACTGTTATTGAAGATCAAAGTTTGGCAAGTTTGTAGCTTTCACGTCTGTAGGATGTAATATCAATCATGTGGCTACTAGACTGAGGAAAATGTAGCCAGAAATTGTCACATTTCATGGTCATAACCATAGACTGGTGCTCAGCTAAGGATAACTTTGAATCATTTAAGGTGTTTATTTTGAGACAAAAATGGTCTCAATTACATCTAGAAATAATACCATTCTTCAGGTAACAGATAAACTCCTCTCTCAGGAAGTCTACAAATGAACTACCCTAATTGATGGCCTCAGACAGAAAAAATCAAACAAGTTGCCCATAACAGAAGGCTGTCAACTAGATGCACTTACTTTGTTGTGGGAGTCCAATAGTAAGGGCCATTTTCATGGGTAGGTAGGGTTATGTTCAATCTCATTAAAATCAGCTCCAGTCGCACGCTCCTATACTATACGCTAACAGGGAAAGTAATGGAGCTAAAGTTGGGGGCTGATTTAAATGAGATTGGGTTGTGTTTAACAAACAATTTTATAATTATGCCTTGATCTGAAGAATGCAGTGGAGACAGGAAAGGGGAAGGTGCAACTTTGTAGTGGAAGTTCAAACAAGTGCAAAGGTACTAGCAAATAGTTCAATTAAACTTTCTTGATTACTTGATCAACATTTTCTATACTGCTTGTGCTAGCAAAATATCCCAAGTATACCCAGTATCAAGCAGAAATTACAAAATAACTTTTAAATAAGACTTTTGACCCATACACCGGTTTTTCGAACAAACGTAAATAAAAATGGCGGCGAGTGGGTTGGCTCAACTAAAATACGGATTTAATTAACTTAAGTGTAAACTTCATTTGCAAAAATGATTTAGTGTTTACGATATCGTTTGCATGTACATTTTGAAAGTTTTTATGCGAAATGCATCAGTTGAAAACTTAACACATTGGTTATTGGGACAAACAGTGTATACAAATATCAAATTACCATACAAGTCTATATGAAAGTGTGTTGATCATATTTGCATACAATTTACAAATATCAAAATTAATTAGCAGGCAAGAAAATGGACACTAGTCACATTACCTGAGCAAGCTCTCCCATTTTATTTCTGTCAGCCATGTGTATAAATGAAAATATTCCAAATGAAATCAGTTCAATGTCACTGAGTCATTCATATTTGGCAATTTATTTCACTCGAGCACTATGTATTGAATGACATCATGATAAATTTGACAGGTCCAGACACGAATATTTACTGCAAGCGTCCAGTATCGGAATCAAAATTGAATTTATTTTAGATATTAGAAGTCAATGTATGTTTAAATTACATATCACACTGGTATATTTCACAGACATGATCTTAGTTGGGTGAAAAATGAAACATAAAGTTTGAAAAATTGTGTATCGCAACCACCGGCGCCATATTTCAACATCACGCAGCCTAAGTGATTTTGGAACGGCAATTTTCATTGGCTAATTTTAAGACCTTTGCACCAATCAAATAACGTTTTTCTGATCTGTTATTTATGTCAGAATCACATGATAATAACATGGTGGATCAACCGGATCGGTTTATCTTCTAGTAAGTGAAAAAGAGTTTTTCTGAACAACTGCTATATATAACCCTGTCAAGTTAACAAGCCAGAACTAAACATGTTTAATGATTGATGCTGTCTGTATTCATGTGTGTTTATAAATGACATCTAAGTTCTAGAGCCAATCTTACTTGACATTTATAAACTCATGTCTAGGCATTGATGAACCCAGTTTGCTGCTTAATGTTTACAAATTTATCATTTATGATATTATTTTTCGGAAAGATGTTCTGCTACATACCTGTGTAGGATTACTGTGTTGCCGCCCTTCTTACTAAAAATTAGAATCTAACAGTAACATATAGATCTATTCTTATAACAATTGTGATCCTTTAAATACTATTAATTTTAATGTTCAACAGAATATTTAAAGCATTATATTTTCTTACAGAAAATCAATTTCCATGTGATATTTGTTGACAACATTAAGAAATATGAACGCTATCATATCTTTGTGTCATTTCTGCGAACTTCATGGCCCGAAGGTTCTATTTTGTACTCAACCATTTCACCCAGAGGAGAGAGCTGGTGTAGGAGACACTGACGTTGATTGTGGAGATGGGTCCTTACAGTCCAGAAGACATGTTACACCATCAGTAACCACAGATCCTATGACACCACAAACTCCTACACATAATTCACTACCAAACTATAAAAATGACTTATGTGAGGTAAGATCCTAAAATTCAGACTTCAAGTAATTTCTATCAACAGATATTATTATGTCAAAAAGTGAGGAAGATATAATGTGTATTCCAAGTGTTGATTGTATGTTTATAAGAATGTTAAAAACTCCAGGTCGCTTTATTATTTTGTTATTTACACATTTATAGATTGAGGTCCTTCTATGTAGTGACAGTACACTGACTAGAAAGTATAGCTTCATAGTATAGTAAAAAAATACTACAACGTAATTTTGATTTCCCCCGCACATTTATGGACACATTCAAATTAGGCAACTGTCACCAAAGGGAATTATGTTTGTGGTACATTTCTTGAGTTAATGTTTTCATATTTTGTTTGATCAGGGTTGTACGTCTGTTCACCTGGGTTTTGTCAGTCATGATGAAGAAGCAGGTGTAAGCTATATGAGCTCCCAGAGACCACAACATAGAGATGTGTTTGCTATGGTTAGACAGGCATGCATTCGAAGTTTAAGTTGTGAGGTAGAGTATCAAACTACATGTAGTTAGATGTCTTGTTTTTGCTGTTTACAAGCACAGTCTTTTTTCAAATACAAACATTTATAAAAATAAAATAAAATATAACTAAAAGATCGACATTAACTATGTTTATCTGAAAACATTTCTGTGTAAAGTGCATGTGTTGTCATAAACATATTTGTTTTCAGAGAATCCTAGTAACTTTTACTTGCAATTTATTATTGCTCAACATTTTCTCTACAAATCTTTTAAGGTACATTGTAACATACTTTTCATATGAATTTATTTACCATTGCATTTGAATGACAAACTGTGTTACATTATAAGTACACTTTTGTAGGTCTGCCCTGGAAGAGAAGGACCTATATTTTTTGGAGATGAGCAACAGGGTCATGCAATTAGCTACACATTTTATATAAAAGACTATCAAGCTAGAGGCTTTCAGAGACTATATAGTGTAACTATTGTGATGATGGACAAAATTTATTTGTTAAACTCTTGGCCTTTTCTTGTATCACATATTGAAACAGTTGTAGAACATTTGAAAGCAAAGGCCAGTGTTGTGTGTGAAAGTGAAAAAGTAAAGTTTCCACAGCGTCAATATAGACTCACTTCAACTAGTGTTAACCCAAAAAATTTCATCCAACAGAGGGGAGGTAATGTAAACAAACCAGCTAGATCATTAGTAGAGTTGACGGATGATAAACATGTGTTCAAAGTGTTACATACATCATTTGTATGGATACTTAAGGCTTGTGGAAACAGGTTGTCAGAAACATTACTTGAAGGTCCTCCAACGGAAGATTCCATCATTGATTTGGAAAAACAGGAAGGTTTGTGAAAATTCTTCAGTATTCAGTTGTGCATTATGAACCACTGTCTTCTCAAACACGTGCGCATATAAGTCAAGTCAAGCATACTACTTGTGATTGAAATTTGTATAAAGGTATAACAGTATACATGTACTGAGATTCCGTACCATTCATGAGAGGTTACAAAAGACTTCAAGTAGCTGTACCACATCAATCTGAAGTGCAGTTGCACCTTGGATCCCCATCTCACTCTCAACATTGACTGTTTTATTACAGGAAGTTTAAAATAACATTATTAAAACATTTAATGTATAACTAGCGACAGACTGGAGTAAGAAGTTTGATAGATCTTAATGCAATTTGAAGGTTAAGATTTCTTGTGCAACATAAAAAATGATTATGATTGCTAGTATTAAATGGATTTCGGTAAATTCACTGAAATTCAGTGGATTTCGGTAAAGTAACGTACCCTTTATCGAAAGGTTAACCAATCTGTGTCAAGGTTACAAATGTTGTTCGATTGAAGAGAATTTGCCTTGGTGCTTAAGTAAGATTTGATTGGTTTACACAACACTGATATGCAAAGTGCAAAACAATGTTAGTACGGCTAGGCCGAAAAACGCAATGGTTTCATTTCACAATACCCGGATGTAAGTACCCAGGAAGTCTTATTTCAAGCACTATTTAATTTGAGTTAAAGTAATACAGATGTAAACATCTTAGTATTCATTTTTCAGTCACTACGAACATGCATTCTATTATAGCATATTTGTTCATTTTTTCCCTGTTATGAACATGTCTTGTTTTATCTTCAGAGACTGAAGAGGGCTTTGTAAAACTATTTAGTAAAAAGTTGGGTGTGGATGATGACCTTGAAGAAGGACTTGATGCTATGTCTTGTCCTTCAAATGAAAATCCAACTACTCAGGAAGTTGTTGAAGATGATGGAAGTCCAGAAATTGTAGATATCCGCCATCTTGTTAAAGTATGAAAGCTACTTAACAAAACCATCTGTTATAGGGATGTCATTGACGGCCATGTCTGTATCAATATTTCAAGTCAAATAATAAATATATGGGTGATATGTCCATTGGCATTGATCAATATTTGTACAGAGAAATTGGAAATTAACATTTAAAATACCTGAAGTGTTGTCCCAGTGATGCTACACAAACATTGGTTTAACACCCAAAATGCACCAAAACAACACTTTCTGGAAGCCCTCAAAATAGAGGGACGCAGCCACTTTGTATTTACAGACAACCATTGTGACAAAAACATGCATAAAAGTGCACTGTACAATGAGCCAACGACAATAGAATATAAATGTGGCATAATTTTCTGGTGACTATCGCTAAGTAAAAAAAAACTTTTTCAATTGTATTGGTATTTCAGAATTGATATCAATATTGGATAAACTCATGGGCATTGATAAAGTTGATATTGTTTCTATCAATCACACCCCTAATCTATTATTTCATTGAAGATGTTAATTTTTGATATGTTGTTATATTGTCTTTTAATGTTCTGTGAACAAATCAATTCAAAAGTTATCAATACTGTACATGAGTTCTTTCAATCAGCCTAAGTCATCTCCCATAGAGTAAAACAGCTTTCTCTGTAAGTCAGTTATATATATATCACAGTCATTTGTGTCTATTTTGTGATATTATTTATTGTTTTTTTATATAATCATTTTAAGTCCATCTAAACATTGATGATTTATTCTTTATACAGTTGCTGGGACCGAGAAGATTCCGTGTGCTTGCTCATCATGTTGTTATTGGAAACCAAGTAATTTTACGGGGCAAGGGAAAGACACTCATTAGAACATTCCAGAATGCACTCACTGTAAATATGATATTTTCCACAAATGTTAAGCTACATTATGTCAAATTTAATCTGAATGATGTTCAGTTATCTGTTGTTACCTTGTTGTTGGATATGTGTTTTGATACACTTGGGTCAGTTATTATGAAATTAAAATAACTGATATATTGGATGTTTTGATCCTTATCCAATATCACTACTGTAGAACTTCGAAACCTTGAACTGCCATTGAATCGAGCAATTAGTTCGAGCAATCTTTTGTACCAGGTATCTACATGTATGGTACACATGACTCATGAGAATGCATGAACCGACTGTCCCCGGTACAAGTGTACTAAGCATGTAGAAATCATGGCTGTAGTCATATTGAATGCACATCGATCAAAAGTCATAGCATAATCCATAATAATAATAAAAAGAAAAGGAAAAGAAAACAAATTTAATTCAATGATTTGTTTGCTCTTATTTACATCATGAAATTATAACGGCTATGTTCTATTTGTAGACCCACAGTAATAACACAGGTATCATTCATGGAAGACATACAATAAGAGCATACATAAATTTATGATTAGAATGAAACATACACGTTATACATTATGATTCAATTTATGACTAAACTCCCAACATACATTATGAAAACATGAAGATAATAAGTTTATGGTTGAATTCATACCAATATTGACACCTAGACAGATCTTTTAATGAAGTTTGTGCTTTTGTTTAAGATATTTATATAAGATGATAAAATGTTGTTTTAGAATTTTATTCATTGTGCAAATCAATAGATAATTAACAACTAAAATTTCCCTTCTATTGTTCATTAAGTGTTTAATGGATCTTGTAAGTAATTTGTTGTGTCATGTATATAGTACAACAGTCAAAGTAATCAGCACGATGTGCATGTATTTAGTGCAACCATCAAGTAATTAGCACTACATGCAAATAAAATGTGTTGCCGATCTCACTCGTCAACAAACAAAAAGATATTAACTGATAATATCAGGACAACTTGATTCCTAACCAATTTGACTGCTACTATTGACTCTGACCATCTCAACTCCTAACAAACTCGACCCCTTTTTCTTTGGGACTTAAGAATCTGTTTGAGGTATCTACTGTGATCGAGTCAAAACTGTTTGAGGTTTCGAAGTTCTACTGTATTGGGTTTGGGTGGTGTATGTATTGATTAAGGCATTGTTCAGTCAGTTAGTGGCTGGTTTAATCCATGTTACTTCAATGTAATGCTTATATACATCGATATTGGATAGTTCAGGATTGACCTAAAATAAAGGTGCATTGAGTACATGTTCTAGATCATTAATTTTTATTTTTCAGTGCCTGTTGCCGAAGGGTTGTTACCGGGTTGTTCCGTATAGTGACGAATATGTTGAATCATACAAATGCAATTTCCTTGGTCTCAATCCAGCTATATCTATCCCATCATATGTAAACACAAGTGAACCTTTCATACTGGTAGACATATATGAACCAGAAGATGTATATCTTGAGTCCCCTGATCCTTTTAAAGGATACATTTTCAAATTAAGTACTTTCTTCGACTTGGATAAAGGTTAGGTTATTTACTTTTATATTCAAGATTCTTTGAAAATGTCATACAAATATTCATGAGCACCTTTTTCAGTTAAGAAACTTATGGAAGTAACAGTTTCATTTTGGTACAAACATGTGCTTTCACTGGGGAAAATTGTGTCTATTTAAATATATATCTCAGGGAATACAAGTGCATGTATTGTGAAAATGTGTATAGCATCTTAGCCCAAATGTGTTACATGTATTACAATAAGATTATTGTAACTTCAGTACTCTATGATACTCTGACAGTATACATATTATTGTAAATATAATTTGTATGTACATGTATGTACATTTGTGGATATACATAGTGGTTAAACTCTAGCATTAATTGTAAGTACATGTATATATACTAATGAAGGTTCAAGTTTCATCATTTGTCTAACAAATATATGAAGTATGATTAATGTCATTGTGAAGTCAATACATGTATTTACATATCATTTTCATTAAAAGCATATTTACCGTATTGGCTGTGTATACTATTACTGCAGCAAAATGTGTAAACCTAATATGTATGCCCCGCTATTTGAAGAATGGCAAAGGGGTATGTAGTGTTACACCTGTCCGTCCGTGCATTCGTCTGTGTGAAAAGTTTGTTAACTGCTGAAAGGATGGAAGGATTGAATTCATACCGGGCTGATATCCATAAGATGATAAAATAAAGGTCAAGATTGATTCCCTTTTTCCAACTTAAAAAATTGGTTTCCAATAAATAATGCTTGAAAAGTCTACAGTGGGAGCATCTGTGTTCTATGGAAACATCCAGTTATAAATGAAATAGATGTATTCGTGTAAAGTTAAACTGATTTCTTACCGACACTCTCCACCCTATATTTTCAGTTGCTGCCCCTAGTGTGTTACAGAAGATGGAACATGCCATTATAAATGATAGTTTGAGTATAGAAGTGGTTGATCAATGTTTGATATGCCTGAAAGAAGAATGGATGAAGTGAGTAAAATATGGACATCTGTATTAACTATTGCCCTAATCATAACACATTTTGATGCCAGTTTTAAAGTTAGCTTCTTGAGGTTTTGGTGCAAAACTTCTGTGAATGCTCCAAAACTTAGTTACAATGGTTTTGCATCCAAACCTCATTTTGCTGGTATAAAAAGACTCGTTTACTGTGCAGAATATTGAAAAGTAATGTGGCAGCAGAGCAGTGTCTATGCTGTATTGAATATGAAAAATACTTATAAAACATCTGATTTATGCTCAATGGCTTCTCCATCTATTTTAGTATAATTAGCCATATACTTTATATACATTTTTAATTAGTTTTTCGAGTATTAGTTTATGACTATTGAAGATTAACAATGAGCTATTCAACCTGCAAAATGAATGATAATGTTTTAGGATACATATAGTTAATTCAAGCTCATGTTGGCCTTATAGTTCAATACAGTTAAGTAAATTGCTTATGGTATTCAATGACACTAAAACAAGTTACTGAAAATTAAATATTTCTTAGGCCTTTCCTGTTAAGGGAATATTGTTTGAATGTTTTTTTTCTTTATTTCAGTAAGGTGAAAGTAATGTTCAAGTTCACGAAGGCAGGTGGTGGTCGTAGTGAGGATGATACAAAGAATCTCCTAAAAATTGTTGGTGCAACAGATGATGACAAACCATTGCTGAGTTATTGGATGCGTGGACTTAGTGATCAATATAAGAAACATATACTGTCAGCATCAAGACAGCATTCTATGTGATAATAACTGTAAATTGTTCCATGGTTTGAAGCGCACAAGGGATAGCCATGCTTTTGTTGATTGGGTTCTGACCAATTGACTGGAAGGTCCGGGGTATGATACTCACCCTCTGGCTTTGACATTTAGAGTTCTGACCACTTGACCTGAATGTCAGAGGTATGAAACTCACTGAGCTTGGTAGTAAGAAATGTCAACATGATTTTATCTGACTTCAATGTACATCTGTTTGACAACAAGCAAGGTCAAGACATGTATCCATTTGTGATAAAATCATCCACAGAAATCTAGGATTATATAAAATTGGTGAAACTGTCTTGAATTGAAATAGCTTCACATTTTTCTGACAATTTCATCTTTGTTTTTAGTGTGTCTTTATACATACTCTAAAATGATTCTCAAGTCTTCCTGGAAATCATAAGTGGTATCTTATGAAGAGGTGTCGTTTTTTCTTGCAGGGGTTCAACCCACAACTTCCTGGCCATGTAGCCTACTCCTAACCAAATACATCACTGCTGGTCTTTGATGGATTGAATGATATGCATGTTCATTGATGTGCTGCAAAAATCAAATTGGTCCATCCTGGGAATTTTGCATCACATTTTAATTAAGCAAAGGTAAATGGCCTGATGCCTTTTGGTCGTGACTTTGTTTTCTTTTTGTAGGTCAAAACAATTTTGTCTTTCACCTAACTCTTGTTTAAGAGAATTGTTTTATGCTATGAATTGTTATTATGAACTATAAACTTGTTGCTTAAATAAAATTATTGTCATTGAATGAATATGACTTTGTTGAGTATTTCCACATTTAGTCAAAGACATAGAGATACATGTACATGTATGTCTCTGATTAAGTGTACAGTCTTTCTCACCTTTTATAGTACATGTATATTGTCTATGTGATAAGGAGATACACATCGGATTTTATGTTTTAACTGAATTTAGTTGCTAAACAGTGATGTTCACACATTTTGCTGCAGTTTAAGATAACTAATTCATCAGCATATCTACATAATATGTGCAATTTGCTATGCATAAATCAATTATATTGTTAGGGTAACAACATAGAGAATTGATCGAACAAAGACATTTTAGAGAGCAGTAATATTCGTTCATTCTTCTCTGCAACTCCATCACAAATTTCTCAAGTTCTACATAAAATATTTAGTGTCCTGACACCTGTCATACCATGTAAGCAAAAATAACGCTTAGCTATCATTACGAATCACAATTAAAGATGGGGTCTATCTAAATCTCAACCGTTGAGGCCGATTTACATATTTAATTTCTCAACTGGTGAGGCCGGAACGCCTACTAGATAGATAGTTTGGAATTGTAGCTTAATGGTAAAAAGTAAAAAGGCATCCTCTTCTTATAGAATAGTTTTCAATCAAGTATTGATTGTTAAATGATTCAATAATATGTAAGATATCACTTAAAAGTTGTTTTTGCAATCAACGCATCTAAAATTCGAATTTAAGATACAAATTACTTTTTCATGAGAAGCATTTATTTCCAACGAGTAAGATCTTGTTTAACCCGAGTTTGAAACAACGTTTTATTTCTATCTAACGATAGTCGCCGATGAAGAGCATTTTTTAAGCAGTATATAAATACTAAATGACTGAAGTTTATTTGGTAAATAATCACCACTTTGCGATGTAAAGGGAATGAAAGTGTGCTAATTGTGCGTCTTTGGTATGAGACCTTCACTCATGATCGTTAAAGTGTAATACATGTATACAACTGAGACCCTTTTCAATACTGACAACAATTGAAGTGTGCACATACGTTTTTGTTTAATTTGAAAACACTTGAAGCCGTGTTTTTATACCATAATAAATAGTGAATAATATTATTAATGTTACATTTCAGTGTCCAATATACTCAGATACAATGTATTTCCTAACGGATGAGGCCGATTTCAATATTACAAACAACAAATAAAGTCAGATATAAGCTTCGATATCTATCCCAACGGGTGAGGCCTATTTCAATATTGCTCACCAATAACGTAACTAAGATACAACTTTTCATGTATTTCCCAACGGGTGAGGCCGATTTCAATATTACAAACAACAAATAAAGTCAGATATAAGCTTCGATATATATCCCAACGGGTGAGGCCGATTTCAAAACTGCTCACCAATAACGTAACTAAGGTACAACTTTTCATGTATTTCCCAACGGGTGAGGCCGATTTCAATATTACAAACAACAAATAAAGTCAGATATAAGCTTCGATATCTATCCCAACGGGTGAGGCCTATTTCAATATTGCTCACCAATAACGTAACTAAGATACAACTTTTCATGTATTTCCCAACGGGTGAGGCCGATTTCAATATTACAAACAACAAATAAAGTCAGATATAAGCTTCGATATATATCCCAACGGGTGAGGCCGATTTCAAAACTGCTCACCAATAACGTAACTAAGGTACAACTTTTCATGTATTTCCCAACGGGTGAGGCCGATTTCAATATTACAAACAACAAATAAAGTCAGATATAAGCTTCGATATCTATCCCAACGGGTGAGGCCTATTTCAATATTGCTCACCAATAACGTAACTAAGATACAACTTTTCATGTATTTCCCAACGGGTGAGGCCGATTTCAATATTACAAACAACAAATAAAGTCAGATATAAGCTTCGATATATATCCCAACGGGTGAGGCCGATTTCAAAACTGCTCACCAATAACGTAACTAAGGTACAACTTTTCATGTATTTCCCAACGGGTGAGGCCGATTTCAATATTACAAACAACAAATAAAGTCAGATATAAGCTTCGATATCTATCCCAACGGGTGAGGCCTATTTCAATATTGCTCACCAATAACGTAACTAAGATACAACTTTTCATGTATTTCCCAACGGGTGAGGCCGATTTCAATATTACAAACAACAAATAAAGTCAGATATAAGCTTCGATATATATCCCAACGGGTGAGGCCGATTTCAAAACTGCTCACCAATAACGTAACTAAGGTACAACTTTTCATGTATTTCCCAACGGGTGAGGCCGATTTCAATATTACAAACAACAAATAAAGTCAGATATAAGCTTCGATATCTATCCCAACGGGTGAGGCCTATTTCAATATTGCTCACCAATAACGTAACTAAGATACAACTTTTCATGTATTTCCCAACGGGTGAGGCCGATTTCAATATTACAAACAACAAATAAAGTCAGATATAAGCTTCGATATATATCCCAACGGGTGAGGCCGATTTCAAAACTGCTCACCAATAACGTAACTAAGGTACAACTTTTCATGTATTTCCCAACGGGTGAGGCCGATTTCAATATTACAAACAACAAATAAAGTCAGATATAAGCTTCGATATCTATCCCAACGGGTGAGGCCTATTTCAATATTGCTCACCAATAACGTAACTAAGATACAACTTTTCATGTATTTCCCAACGGGTGAGGCCGATTTCAATATTACAAACAACAAATAAAGTCAGATATAAGCTTCGATATATATCCCAACGGGTGAGGCCGATTTCAAAACTGCTCACCAATAACGTAACTAAGGTACAACTTTTCATGTATTTTCCAACGGGTGAGGCCGATTTCAATATTACAAACAACAAATAAAGTCAGATATAAGCTTCGATATATATCCCAACGGGTGAGGCCGATTTCAATACTGCTCACCAATAACGTAACTAAGGGCGAATTTGTTTGTACCAAACCGGTTTGAATCCAAAAATGGTTTGTCAAACCGTTCATTTGTTTTAACTAACTGGTTTCAAACTAAAACAAGTTTCTGTATTTGTTAATAACAAATCCTAAACTGGTTAATCAAACTGACCGAACCATCTCCAAGTGTGGTTTGTCTGGTTCGATTTATCCGAATAATCGTATACTAGTTAAACAAAATGGTGGACTGATTTTATGGCGGGTGACCGTGCCACTCATATGTGGGGCAATGTTTAAAAATAAATGTTTCTTTGCTATATGGGAACCTGGCTTTAAAATTGTCCACTATGTTACGTTGCAAAACAGACGTTTTAAAGTTCTTAACTTTGATTTTCTTATCTCGCACAATCAAAATCACGTGGGCCAATTTTCATCGACTAAACTATCTGTTTGTTTGCAGACCAAACTTAATCTAAACTGGTTTAAGTTTTTCTACCAAACTACAACAAAACTAAAACCTCAAACCTGAACCAGGTTTTGCAAAACAAATTCGCCCTAAGGTACAACTTTTCATGTATTTCCCAACGGGTGAGGCCGATTTCAGTATTACCGACTCCTATAGGTATATACAAGCTGTTATATATTGCCTATAATGGCTGAGGCCGATTTCCAAACAACTTCCAAATAAAGCGCCTATCAATCACTGTCCAATATCCCAACGGGTGAGGCCGAATGAAATACTACTTCCAAATGAAGTGAGCATCCATCAGTATTTATTGTCTTAAATTGTGAACAGATAGTGACACATGTTGAGTTTGTTTAAATTTCCTAACGGATGAGGCCGATTTCAATATTACAAACAACAAATAAAGTCAGATAAAAGCTTCGATATATATCCCAACTGGTGAGGCCGATTTCAATATTGCTCAACAATAACGTAACTAAGATACAACTTTTCATGTATTTCCCAACGGATGAGGCCGATTTCAGTATTACCGACTCTTATAGGAATATACAAGCTGTTATATATTGCCTAATAGCTGAGGCCGATTTCCATACAACTTCCAAAAAAGCGCCTATCAATCACTGTCCAATATCCCAACGGGTGAGGCCGAATGAAATACTACTTCCAAATGAAGTGAGCATCCATCAGTATTTATTGTCTTATTGTGAACAGATAGTGACATAAGTTGAGTTTGTTTAAATTTCCTAACGGGTGAGGCCGATTTCAATATTACAAACAACAACTAAAGTCAGATAAAAGCTTCGATATATATTCCAACTGGTGAGGCCGATTTCAATATTGCTCACCAATAACGTAACTAAGGTAAAACTTTTCATGTATTTCCCAACGGGTGAGGCCGATTTCAGTATTACCGACTCTTATAGGTATATACAAGCTGTTATATATTGCCTATAATGGCTGAGGCCGATTTCCAAACAACTTCCAAATAAAGCGCCTATCAATCACTGTCCAATATCCCAACGGGTGAGGCCGAATGAAATACTACTTCCAAATGAAGTGAGCATCCATCAGTATTTATTGTCTTATTGTGAACAGATAGTGACACATGTTGAGTTTGTTTAAATTTCCTAACGGATGAGGCCGATTTCAATATTACAAACAACAAATAAAGTCAGATAAAAGCTTCGATATATATCCCAACTGGTGAGGCCGATTTCAATATTGCTCAACAATAACGTAACTAAGATACAACTTTTCATGTAATTCCCAACGGATGAGGCCGATTTCAGTATTACCGACTCTTATAGGAATATACAAGCTGTTATATATTGCCTAATAGCTGAGGCCGATTTCCATACAACTTCCAAATAAAGCGCCTATCAATCACTGTCCAATATCCCAACGGGTGAGGCCGAATGAAATACTACTTCCAAATGAAGTGAGCATCCATCAATATTTATTGTCTTATTGTGAACAGATAGTGACACATGTTGAGTTTGTTTAAATTTCCTAATGGGTGAGGCCGATTTCAATATTACAAACAACAAATAAAGTCAGATAAAAGCTTCGATATGTATCCCAACGGGTGAGGCCGATTTCAATATTTCTCAACAATAACGTAACTAAGATACAACTTTTCATGTATTTCCCACCGGGTGAAGCCGATTTAAGTATTACCGACTCTTATAGGAATATACAAGCTGTTATATATTGCCCAATGGGTGAGGCCGATTTCAGTACAACTTCCAAATAAAGCGCCTATCAATCACTGTCCAATTACCCAACTGGTGAGGCCGAATGCAATACTACTTCCAAATGAAGTGAGCATCGATCAGTATTTATTGTCTTAGTTATTGTGAACAGATAGTGACATAAGTTGAGTTTGTTTAAATTTCCTAACGGGTGAGGCTGATTTCAATATTACAAACAACAAATAAAGTCAGATATAAGCTTCGATATATATCCCAATGGGTGAGGCCGATTTCAATACTGCTCACCAATAACGTAACTAAGGTACAACTTTTCATGTATTTCCCAATGGGTGAGGACGATTTCAGTATTACCGACTCTTATAGGTATATACAAGCTGTTATATATTGCCTATAATGGCTGAGGCCGATTTCCATACAACTTCCAAAAAAAACGCCTATCAATCACTGTCCAATATCCCAACGGGTGAGGCCGAATGAAATACTACTTCCAAATTAAGTGAGCATCCATCAATATTTATTGTCTTATTGGGAACAGATAGTGACACATGTTGAGTTTGTTTAAATTTCCTAACGGGTGAGGCCGATTTCAATATTACAAACAACAAATTAAGTCAGATATAAGCTTCGATATAGATCCCAACTGGTGAGGCCGATTTCAATACTGCTCACCAATAACGTAACTAAGGTACAACTTTTCATGTATTTCCCAACGGGTGAGGCCGATTTCAGTATTACCAACTCTTATAGGAATATACAAGCTGTTATATATTGCCCATTGGGTGAGGCCGATTTTAGTACAACTTCCAAATAAAGCGCCTATCAATCACTTTCCAAAATCCCAACGGGTGAGGCCGAATGAAATACTACTTCCAAATGAAGTGAGCATCCATCAGTATTTATTATCTTATTGTGAACAGATAGTGACACATGTTGAGTTTGTTTAAATTTCCTAACGGGTGGGGCCGATTTCAATATTACAAACAACAAATTAAGTCAGATATAAGCATCGATATATATCCCAACTGGTGAGGCCGATTTCAATACTGATTTCAGTATTACCGACTCTTATAGGAATATACAAGCTTATGAAGCTGCCATGAACGTTGACGTCTTTTTTCAATTTGAGATGCACTGAGCTTGTGAACATTGCACTTTTTTCGCAGTTTTGTTTGCAGAAAAGTTTTGAAGATTCTTTGTACGGTTAACTGAGACACCCCTAGTTAGTTTGACATTTCACGCTGCGTCGTTGGATTCACCCTTTTGATCATCATGGCAAATTTACGAATAACGTCAGATGTTGACGTTTTGGGTGTTCTCCGATATGGCCCTGTCTTGGGCTTGTCACTACCAACAATGCATCATCCTTTGCAATGCTTTACTTGGGTGTAGTCTATGATCGTAGATAAGTTTGCTACATCCGTAAAGGGCACGACGATCATTCAAAACTGAAATTGTGTTCAACGCGATGCGTTTGCACCAGGCTTCATGATTGGCCGGAGTTAGGTTCAACGGCAAAACCGAGATTACGGTTACCCCTAAATGATCGAAAAGGTTAATTCTCAGTTATATGTAGACACATTTCTAAAGCAATTAATTACAAAGGATGTCCCAAGAATGTTTCCATGTTATCAAATTAAGGGCATGTTATATCACAAGTGGATGCCTAAATGTTCGGATGCCGCCCCATTAGTTATTGTTATTTGGAGGATCCTTAAAAGACGTTACAGAAGCGGAAAATCTAAATTTTGGCAGACCTTAAACGAGCGTTGTGGAACGAATGGCAGAATCTGGAGCAATCTGTAATCAACAAGACCCTGGAGTCGTGGCCCTGGATCCCAAATAGAACATTTGTTGCAATGAAATTGTTATTATGTGCCATTTATAGATCGAATAAAAGTGTTTCAAAACTTGTGAATCACCTCTCGTTTATTTCAAATGAATAATCAATATCCCGCTCGTACGGATTTAAACTACATTGATCAAGACACATTGGATTATAGACAATCATTTTTGCTCTTAAAATATTTATGATATTTTCCTTACCTGGACAATAATATAATACGTAATAAGTGTATTAGTTATTAATAGAGTTTTGCAGTTAAGTCGGATGTGGACATCAGATTAAAAAAGGGGGTTTTCTCAAGATAATTTCATGTGATGGTATATACGTGTACATGTATGTACTAATGCCTGGCTAACTATTCCATGGGCAGTCGGCGCTATTGATGGTACATCGCATGAAATAAATTGATCAAGTGACGAACGACAACAAGAATATTATTTAGGTTACAGACATAATCACGCTCTACATTCACAGATTGTAACACATAACAGCGGAGTGATTGATTACATAGTAGTTGGAGCATTATTTACTGTGTCCAACCTCAAGAGGTCTTTACAACCAGTTACAGGCATATGCATAATGGTTTGACCATTATATATACTGAGTCCTACCTCAAGGGATCGGTGCGATCAGATACAGACATATATAGACTGTGGTTTGGGTATTATTTACTGTGTCCAACCTCAAAAGGGTATGTACGACCAGTTACATGCATATACATAGTGAATTGACAATTATTCGCTGTGTCCAACACCAAAGGGTCTGTATGACCATTTACGTGCAGATACATGGTGGTTTTAACATTATTCGCTGTGTCCAACCCCAAGGGGTCTGTATGACCAATTACATGCATGCATATACATAGTGGTTTTAACATTATTCATTGTGTCCAACCCCAAGGGGTCTGTATGACCAATTACATGCATATACATGGTGGTTTTAACATTATTCATTGTGTCCAACCCCTAGGGGTCTGTATGACCAATTACATGCATATACATGGTGGTTTGACCATTATTCACTGTGTCCAACCCCAAGGGCTCTGTGCAACCAATCTTTATTGACTTAATACCCATGAATTGGCACAATTTAATAAAAAAAAAGAAAAAAGAATATTATTTAGGTTACAGACATAATCACGCTCTACATTCACAGATTGTAACACATAACAGCGGAGTGATTGATTACATAGTAGTTGGAGCATTATGAATTGGCACAATTTAATAAAAAAACATTATGAAATAAACAAAATATACACATTTTCATACCTATATGTATGACCGACCGGCGCAGTCCAGATATTTAAGTAAGTGCTGTTTTCTGAACAGCTAGAGTAACACGATTTTTATGGCGCGAAAAGGAGCACCGAAGTTATGATTTTAAAATATAAGTCATTAATGTACAGACGTCATTTCCTGCAATTTTAACTGCATCAGTTGCAAAATGTGCTGTAGTCGCACAAATTTTACACTTCACCTGTTTTTGATTTTGACTTAAAAACGGCGTTGAAGGATGGGATAGGGAACTATCATTAAAGTGTACGTTTCATTGGATAAAACACCCACAGACACGATGAAAACATTACAGAGTGGCACATTATATTCGTCAGTTTCCTGATCGCTTGTATATAAGTGGCAAAACATTTTTCAATCCAGCGTTTATCAAAGAAAGATGATAAGGGTAGGCCGAAGAAAATTAACGTCAAAGTCATTGCGTTGGTTGAGAAAATCGTTATGGAAGACTATCGGGTGTGTGTCCGCAATATTAGTGAACGCCTTGGACTTAGTCACGGGACAGTGCTTAACATACTAAAATCCAGACTTGGAATGAACAATGGGTGTGCTCTCTGGGTCCCTAAATTTCTCTTAACAATTAACACGGAGGCATCTATTATGAAAAGTTATAAGTGAAATTGTGACGTTAACGTCAATGTGACGTTGCGACGTGCGCCGCATATCCTACAGTGGCCATTGTGAATCTTGCATTATTTTGTTACTGTTTCATGTAACTGCCCAGTTTTTTGAATAACGTATCATAAATGGCTTGTGGTTAAAGAGATATACATGTATTTATCTTTTTGTTATCGAACTTTTTGGACACACCTCGTATGTACCCTTTAACCTGCTTAAGTGCCTTGTGTTTTGTGGATTGTTGTTTTCATGGAGGTCTGCGTGGGGAGGCATTGTCTTATGTATGTGGCTTTTCCTGTAGCTACGTATTCTCTCTCTTTAATACATGGTAGTTTTAACAGTATTTACTGTGTCTAACCTCAAGGGGTCTATACAACCAGTAAAAGGTCTAATCATGGTTGTTTTATCATTATTTACAGTTAATGCCCTTTGATTATGCCACATATAGTATATATGGTACCATTCTTGTCCGGACTACTTCTCAGAAACTACTTGCTGGAATTCAACAAAATTTCATGGGATGCTTCACTACCAAGAGAAGATGCGCATACTATCACACGGTTTTGGTTCAACTATTTTTCACGGAGTTATAGCCCTTTGATTATGCCACATATACTACATATGGTACAATTCTTGTCCGGACTAATTCTCAGAATCCAATGACTGGAATTCAACGAAACTTCGTGGGAAGCCTCACTACCAAGAGGAAATGCGAATATTATCACTTGGTTTTGGTTGGAATATTTTTCCATGGAGTTATGGCCCTTTGATTATGAAACATAGTACATATTGTACCATTCTTGTCCGGACTACTTCTCAGAAACTACTGACTGGAATTCAACAAAACTTCATGGGAAGCTTTATTACCAAGAGGAGATGCGCATATTATCACACGGTATTGGTTGGACTATTTTTCCACGGAGTTATGGCCCTTTGATTATGCCACATATAGTATATATGGTATCATTCTTGTCTGGACTAATTCTTAGAAACCACTGACTGGAATTCAACAAAACTTCATTGGAAGCTTCATTACCAAGAGAAGATGCAAAACTTCATTGGAAGCTTCATTACCAAGAGAAGATGCGCATTTAATCACACTGTTTTGGTTGGACTATTTTTCACCGAGTTATGGCCCTTCTATTATGCCACATTTAGTATATATGGTATCATTCTTGTCCAGACTAGTTCTCAGAAACCACTGACTGGAATTCAACAAAACTTAATGGGAAGCTTCAGTATTAAGAAGAGATGCTCATATTATCACACGGTTTTGGTCAGACTATTTTTCACAGAGTTATGGCCCTTTGATTATGCAACATAGTACATATATGGTACCATTCTTGTTCTGACTAATTCACAGAAACTTTTGACAGGAATTCAACAAAACTTTATGGGAAGCTGTATTACAAAGAGGAGAAGCGCATATTATCAGGAGTTATGATGGGTCTGTTTTTCATATAGTTATGGCCCTTTGATTATGCAACATATAGATTAAATATTATCAGCTATGCAAGATAATCAAAATTATATTCTTTTAATTTTTCAAGTAAGTTTTTTGATGTAGGTAAATGTTTGTCTACGTAATGTTTATAATATATACATGTATATATTTGATTTCAAATATATTTTCTTGTTTTTATGGCACCTTTCAAGATCACCTTATGTCAGACCTCAAACAATAAGCTTTGGTTTTGTTGTTTTAAATTATGATAAAAACTATTGAACAAAAAGGACATTCACACACTGGTACATCTGTCAACACCATACTTATTTGATCATCAGCTGATATGGATTTGTATCAATCTACAGTCTTTGTTGTAAAGGTACGCATTGCATTGACATGGGCACTTGAATTGTGAATAAAGGCTTCTTATATCTGTAGCAAGATTCCTTTTTTTCAGGTTTGTTTTCAGTTAGCAGGATTATCCTAGCCCAGCATGTAATTAAATTGTTCACTATCTCAATTTCATTGTACATTTTTGTATACCTATCCAGGACATTTCCAGTGCTGCATATAACATTCAGATTGTAACCATCAACAAAGTGAGATTTTCCAATTAGAGTCTTGTTCGAAGTTATAACCATACTTCGGGGAGCATCCATCGGTTCCACCGATATCCTTGTTATCATTATTTACTGTGTCCAACTTCAAGGGGTCTATATGACCATTTACGGGTTTATACAGGGTAGTTTTAACATTATTTACAGTGTCCAACCTCAAGGGCCTATATGACCAGTTACGGGTTTATACATGGTAGTGTTAATATTATTTACTTTGTCCAACCTCAAGGGGTCTAAATGACCAGTTACGGGTTTATACATGGTATTGTTAACTAACATTATTTACTGTGTCCAACCTCAAGGGGTCTATATGACCATTTACGGGTTTATACAGGGTAGTTTTAACATTATTTACAGTGTCCAACCTCAAGGGGTCTATATGACCAGTTACAGGTTTATACATGATGGTTTTAACAATATTTACTGTGTCCAACCTCAAGGGGTCTATAGGACCAGTTACAGGCCTAGAATTATAAAAAAAATATGAAGCTTTTTGTTGGAAAGTAATATTTTCAACCTTTGGAGAAATACCATCACCCTTGCCTGCACCTTGAGTGACAGTTATGACATAAAACAATATGATATTTATATACTTGGCAACTGTAGAACTCATCCAGTTTGCTATATTCAATGGTTCCCCTAGTTTCATACAAGTAAAAACTTCACAGACATAAAAGATGTCAAAATATGAGCAACACTGTATATTTCTTAAGGTTATCAAATTGTAGTTCTAATGAAACATGACAATTAATTAAAGTATCATTATCTACTGTCAGAGGCACTTTACATACACATTATTTACATGGCGAATTTACCAGACTTGTCCAGGATTTGCACCTGGGACCTCTCAAGCCAACAATCAAGATGGCACGGAGCGCTCTAACTACTGAGCTAACAAATTGAACAGTAAATGTCTCCATTGTAACCGCTAGCAATTAAGAAAGGTAGACATTTCAAGAAGTAATTGTTATTTTACTTTGGTTTCCTAGTATGCACAAATGCTGATATGAATATTGTTTAAATGCAATTTAGATTATATGCAATTTTAACAGTATTTAAGTTAGAAAAAGGGATTGGATGACTTTATGTGACACAAGAAAACCAACATATCCCACCAGGGATTAGTTTAGTTTTCAATTAGCAATAACCACGCCTTGGATAAACCTCATTGGCCATCGTACCAGCACTGCAATTGCACCCGGGACCTCTTATATGATTTAAAGCTGACATTATACCGCATCACTTCAGAGCTAGCCCAACAGAAAAGCTATTGGAAGTGTTGGCAGATGTCATTCAACCCCTCCAAGTGTGAAGTTGTCAGATTCACCAAGAAGCGCAACCCCATCAGTATAACTACACCATCCATGGCCATGACTTAGCCACAGTAAGATCAGGCAAGTACCTCGGAGTCACCCTTTCAGAAAACCTATCCTGGAACGCAAATGTGGATGACAAAACCAAGAAGGCCAACAATTCCCTCAGCTTCTACGCTCCCACACAGCGCTTTGATTCCACTACCGTTACATTCAGACGCTGCTGTATTACCCAGTGTATTTTGATATTTGACCTTACGAAATCAACGTTCGTTCCTGATACTAAATGCCTTTGGTCGGCACGATCACATGACTACTGAGTTTAAAATAGATGTGTATTTTCCAGTGTTAAACCAAATGTGTACGCAGTGTACATAGCCTTTCGCGTTGAAGGAAATTTTTACTATCTAGCTAATCGGTTTTATTTCATGTCATTAAAAGTGTAGCATTTACAGAAGACAGTGTTTCGATCATTCATCGAAGATTGTACTGATACGTATTAAATATAGCGTGGCGAATCTGAGTAACAAAATGCCAAGTAACGGTATGACGCATTTTAAATCTACGCAGCTTCCGCACGTTCGGTTGTTTAAACGACCTTAACTCACTACACATTTACAGGCATCGGAATATTTTGGGATGCTGACAAAACGATAGTCACTTACTCATTTATTTAGTTTTTCTAGCAATTTCCATAGTCACAGCGGCATTTCTATGAAACTGAAATCTGTCTATTCAATGCACACTCGCATAAGCTTTATTACACATGTTTACTGTCCTACATTTGGGACATTACTAATGTCATTAGCGAGTTGTTGTAAGCTAAATGGCTGTGAACGCATGTCGACCCGCCTGAAAATATCAGCTGCGCGGGAGTTATAAAGCAGAGGGTGAACATAAAGGTATCGGAATAAGCGCCCGATGCTAAAGGAGAGTTCTCAGTTTCTAGCCAGGTGCCCCAGGGATACCAAAGCCCAGTGCTATACTAGCCTGGTGAGGCCCATCATTGAGTATGCCTCCTCTACCTGGGACCCTCACACCAGTAAGAACATCAAACAACTGGAAGCGGTCGAGTGCTGAGCAGCCAGGTTCGCCATGGGTGACTACAAAACCAACAGCAGCACCAGCCAAATGATATTTTATCTTGACTGGGACCCACTACAGCAGAGACGGTCAGACAGCAGGCTGGTGATGATATACAGGATTACCCATGGCCTCATTGAGTGATTGACATCCAGGTTGACACCCAGCCACACCACGCAATACATGCTGCCTTTCTGCAGGACAGACAAGTATCACCGCTCATTCTTTCCAGCTCAGGTCTTCGTCTGTGGAACCAGCTGCAAGAGATTGTCGCTACAGCCCCAACTTTAGAAGCCTTCAATGATGGGCTGGTAGGCTGCCACCAGATCTTGTAATGCACAACGTCTTTTTTTTGCTATTAATCTGATTTTGTCTTTTATCCTTTCACTGTGCACTTCACAGCGACCTTGTACATAATTTCATATGCGACAATGCTCCAGAGAGAGCCCTGCATATTACTTGGAAGAAGAAGAAGTGACCCAAGTCATCACATTCACGGACATACGTACAGTGGTACAGAGGTGACATGTGTATGTTTTTTATTTATCTTTATATTAATACATTGATCGTTAATATTTAAGTTAAATGTAAGTTGAAAACCATATCCAACAATCTGTCTTCTCACATAATACCCGATAAATTTAATCGATAATGGAAGCAATCGATCGCTACTGTTCCGTATCTTTCGGCAATTTCCGGAAGATCACCGACGCAAATCGTAAGTCATTAATGAGGGTCATAAAACCCCAGAGTCCTAAACACCGGATTAGCAATAATATTAGGCCTACCGTGTTTTAAGTTATAGTGGTTTTAGCGGGATATTTATACATAAGAAAACAGAAGTGTATTTTTATGTTTTATAATTGTCGTTATTTTCATACATTTCAATCTCAGATTTCAAACATAATATATGTCTCTATTATTTAATATATAGCAAACGCTTGTACACATATTTTAATGACTATCAATATACATTTATATTTTACGGCCCACACAAACCCATATTAAAGTGTGACGTTATATATTTAACTTCCCTACTCCTGCATATTTTAGTTTATTCCACTTTTAATTCTAATTCATAACGCTCTTCAGTAAATCAATTATTTTTTCTTTCTTTCTTAATTTTGTGATGGCTCCCTTCTTTTTCAATAAAATCTTAATTTCCTGTTCGGTCAAAGTTTACACTAGAACATATATTTCTTGTTGGTGATTTTCATGCGCGATTTCAATTTCCCTATTTATCGTAAGTTTTTTGGCCGATCTTGACATGTAAATTCTACTTTCCCTATAGTCACTATTGTCTTTATTATATGTTCTTTTTTTGTCGTTCAATCATGCTTGTTCGATTTCATTTGATGAATTTGCTTCAATATATCATTAGTTTTCTCGACACCTTGTCCAGAAAACTTGATTAAACTACCTAGTCTGGATACATAGATAGATAGATAATTTATTGCAAATTCAGTAAGCCAAAGGCCCATGTGAACATAAATACATGTACATACAATTTCACATAACGGACGTAACAAGTGGCAACTAGTCAATATCAAGAAAACGTGTACATGTATCTTAATGTACGAAATAAGTGAAACGAAAGTTACATGTTTTAGATATATGAATCATTGAAAGTCGCATTAAAGATTACGAGAAGACGACAAAAAGAAGAAAGCGAAATCGTTCGGCAGGGGCGGAGAAGATACAAACATTTTATTATTTTAACATTTCCATTTATCATTTTGCTTGGAGGTAAATATCTTACTGCAGTACTATGCGCTAATTATCCTTGTTTAATGACCCTTGAAACTTTGACCATCGTTCTTATAAGTCCGAGGCATTGATAATTACGGATTAACTTTAATACCTTTAATTATTGTCGTCTATGACATTGCGGCAATATATGTGCCAAATAGACCGTGCATGGGTTTAAGCCGAATAGTATACGTAATTGTATTTCAACATTTATCATCGTTAAAAATTAATAAATAATACTATAGAGAAACATGAAAACATCATATAGCTTCAGTCTTAGGAATCTTGGTCACTTTCACAGAATTTCTTGGTTTTGCTGCCCAGCATGTTATCTCATTATCAATGACAAGCTAACTGACCACGGTGAATTTATGGCCCAGCTCTCAAAATCTGAGCTAATGCAGAACATTCGGGGAAGATTTTATCCAAGATGCCATTGTAACTTTTTCGGTACTTACTTTCAGTTGAATATTCAGTTTAGTCAAAATACAGAAATACCGTGTCTTTTAAAGAAAAAAATTGATATCGAAATTTACCGTACTCATTAATGAAAAATATACCGTTTTAATTGGATAACATAAACATCTTCCCACTAACCTAAGTATATTAGTGTTAATCCACAATTGTTCTAATTAAATCTAACTATTCCTTAAAATTACTCAAGCTGTCCACTACTTATGTTACTATCCAAGTATTAATATTTGTACACATGTATATTTGAATGAATGACTGAATGATTTGAAGGGCTGAATGACTGAAGGAAGGACTGAAGGAGGGTATGAAGGACTGAAGGACGGAAGGAAGGAAGGACTTGAATGACTGAAGGAAGGAAGGAAGGACTGAATGACTGAAGGAAGGAAGGAAGGACTGAAGGACTGAATGACTGAAGGAAGGAAGGACTGAAGGACTTGAAGGACTGAATGAAGGAAGGAAGGACTGAATTACTGAAGGAAGGAAGGACTTGAAGGACTGAATGAAGGAAGAGGGTAAGGAAGGAAGGAAAGAAAGAATGAAGGATTATTGTGTGTTTGATTGATTTGTAAGAATTTTTCAGGCTTTCTCCATCTATTTCTTTTACTATTTTGTCCTTTCCTTTTAACCATCTGAATCAATTGCTGCATTTTTGCTGCATTTTCATTAACTCAATTTATGTAGAACATTGTCTAGAAACATGTTTTACTGTATTATTTTTCTTGGTGGAAAGAACTGAATTTATTACAGCATCCTATAAATAACTTTGATCAACAAAATTGAACGCAAAGCATTCAAATTTGTTCAATAATAATATTCCAAAAATGAATATGATAATCAAATAAACCTTACCCAATTCATTTTTGTTCTTCAAGTATTATACATACATCCTCACTAATGTATATTATGTTATCAATAAATATGTTATCTTTTGCTGTAAAATACTCCCCATTGTAATTGATTCTGAAAAAAATGCAGCAATTACAATAACGTTTTAAATGAAATTTAATCACATTACACCATGAAATTGTCTCCCTAGTTTAAAGATTAAAAATACTTTTGTTTTATTCGAGGAAACAATATCTTGACATACTAAGTTATAGAAAATGAATGTGTGTTATACTAATTTTTTTCTGCATTTTTATCAGTTCAATATTGCTGTATAAAATAAGCTCATTGGCTCTATTTATCAGTGTATGGCTTCTGGAGTGTTCTCACGATCCTTATCAATCTCACTGTAGCCCCTTAATCATTGACCACCGGCTAGTTGTCATGGTACATCAGATCAAAGGGTCTGTAGTGTAATTATAACTGTATTCCTGCTGAAGTGTTACTGCTCAGATCTGAGCAATTTTCTAAGACTGATATAGCTTTAAAAAGTATCACTTTTATACATGTATAATAGTTAATGGTATGTGTATAAAATGCTGAAACTATAGAACGTAATCATTATATTCCTTGATAGCATCGAATCTCGGACTGCATAGTCACGCATATAGATGACTATATATGGTACAATTACATTACAGCATACCGTAAAAAAGTAACTTCAAGTAACTATTCCCGGTACTTCAATATTTTACTAAGTGCATTAGAGAGTCATATAAAGTGTATACGAACTTTTCCTGAATAAATACAAATGTACATATAAAATATTACTTCTAGTAAAATGTGCATATGACCACTTTCGCTAAATACATGTATACTTAAAGCTTTTTGATAATGACTGTCTTAAATTAATACTTACATTTGTTCTTCTTTTATTAAGGTACAGGTGTGACAATAATTATTTTGGTGTGAAATTTGAAAACTTGACAAAGTAAGAAGAAACCCCTTTTTGCAATAAAATAAATTTCATACATATACATTATTTAGCTGATACAAATGACTAATACACAAATTAGTAAATATTACCAAGTGTTTTTTTTTCAATTTCAATACCTTTTTAGATAACATGTAATTCAGGATATTAACAATTTATAATATAATTCAACAGTATTTCTATTATTACCCTGAACCTGTTCGAAAGGCTTTATAACTTTAATCATTCATTGTCAAGATTTCTATAATCCGCACTGAAGGGAGTTTTATTGCCGTGCTATAAAAACATAATCGGACAGCAAACCCGATTAACTTCGTTAGTTTCCGTTAGTTTCCGCTACTGTTTAACGGACTTAACCGAACATATAAAATAATTACAGGTGGTTTGACAAAAGTATTAATTCCCCCGCCCAATTTTTTTTCAATTTCACATTTAAAAACATCATTGTTTCAAAAAATGTATATTTTATATGAAAGTGAATGCGAACCTCAAAAAAGTTTTAAAGGGAAAAAGTTATAGCTAATTAAACAACAAAATTTGATGGATTTTTCAGTGAAATTACCGACTTTGTACGTAATTCAATAGGAATATAGGGTCACTCTATGTTTGTATGAATTCCCCCACCTAAATTCTGTCTCTTATTATTTATTTTTATATATTTGAAATCCTAAGATTTTGTTCTTTCCAAATCTGAATGCGAACTTGAAATATGTTAATAAATAAGAAAGTTATTCCCTAATTTGTTAAACGTCCCTTCTTATTTCTATATAGCCGATTATCGATTTTTTAGTTATCGGCAGAAGACAAATTGTTGCATATGATTACTGAATATTCTCAGTGCATTGAAGATTCGCGGTAAAGTGGAAATTTCCCCGTGAAATGTATATTGGTATCTGTTATAATAAAGTAGACCATATGATTTTTTAAAATATTTATTTCATAATATTGGTATAAATTACAAACAATCCATAAATCCCAGATAAAGCACAATACATAAATAATGAATACAGATAATGCATTGATAACAAATGACGAACAAACAATTAGACAACAAATGAAATAAAATACATGTAACATTAATCATTTATCTTAATGAATGATAATTAATGATACTGAACACAACACATGTATAAATACTGACACATAAACGAAAGAAATAGCTAATTTGAGCTATACTGAAATGGATTACCACTGAATTGTGTACTCATTTTATATCATTCCCGATATTTGCAATGATCTTTGTATTGATACTTATAAATAAATTTGAACATAATTTAAACGAAAAATAACATCAACAAGACATTCATTTATATACATTTTGTATTTATAATAATATTTATTCTTTCTGCTATGTCTGTCATACACAGTTAAAGTTGCACGTTGGTCTACACTTGTATGTAAAACATTGAACTCGTAATCTTTATTGTTACAATGTTTTGAAGGATGTTTATAAAAGAAAATGAATATTACATCGTATATCAATGCAAAAAAAATATACTATACATTAAATTATGACTTACCAGTGCCACAGGTACGGTGCTTTTTACTCAACGTAATTGTATGTTGCACCTTCTCTTTTAATTACATTATTAATTAACTGTATCTTTTTCATTCATATAGTACATCAAAGTTCATTGAGGTTTATAAGG
The DNA here is from genome assembly GCA_032209605.1 of Mactromeris polynyma. Classification (NCBI taxonomy): domain Eukaryota; kingdom Metazoa; phylum Mollusca; class Bivalvia; order Venerida; family Mactridae; genus Mactromeris; species Mactromeris polynyma. The sequence goes on along the minus strand of JASFXZ010000073.1, from coordinate 68,427 downwards.
GTTTCAATTCAACAGGCATGACCCCCAATTAACGACTCAACCACCTTCGGTGTGAATATCTTCGCCTTTTCATTGCTATTAAAAAGACGTGGAGTTGAGTTTATTTACCCTCGCCACCGGGATATCCCATATGGGCGAGCATTCACTATTTTAGTATACTATATGTGTACATACTATATTAGCATTCCTTTTTTTAAATTAAACTATAGTAAAAAGACGACTTCTATCACATTCTTTAATATGCCGAATTGCACTTCAAAAGTGGGCCGAGTCGGACCGGAATGTGGGTCGACTTTCTTTAGTAGCCATGAAAGTAACATAGCCATCGTAGCTACGAAAGTTTAATGAGGTGGGCGGAGTTTGGTGTAGGCACGAAGACGCTAAATCAGTATCCATAAACTCAAGTGACCTGAGTTTATGGATACTAATTTAGCGTCTTCGTGCCTACAGTGAAGGAAGCGGGCATGTTCAACAATGGGACTGGATACGCTGTCTTATCGATAAAATTATCTCCCCTGAAAATGTCGTATCGGGCGATATCGATTTCTGATTTGGTTGATTTTTTCCAATAGAAACAAAGAAGGGAAAAAACTTTGAACAGCTATCATTTTCATAAAATTAAATATAAAACATTTATTAACCTTTTGAAGCATTGGTCATTCTTTCCTCTTTACAATGATATAAAAAATAATATTTTAAAGTGAAATATTAATGCTTCCAGCGCGAGTTTAATGAAATCCCCATTTTTTGCGTATAAATCGCAACAGTTTCTATATAGAAACAGTTTAAAAATAATATATATGTCTATTTCATTCTTCTGTAATTTAGTTCTTATTATTTTTAGAATATTTATTAACCTATTGAAGTAATCTGCAAACAATTATGATTCTATTTATGCTTTTATTTTTAAATTATGTTGATGTCTTCGTGCTTCCAGATACGTTTAAAAGTTGACTTGTTTGAGATTTTCCTTTCAGCTTTCAGTCATAACATAGATGTCAATACCGATTCAAATTCTTGCTAAATAAAATGTGCATTATTTGGTGGTTTATTTCTTAAATAACTAAAGGATTTGGTAAATTAATATTCATTTTGAAACGATATATTTCAATAAGTTATAGATACAAATATACACTTCGTGCATTTTTTGTCACTAATAAACTCTCAATTATCCAAGTGTGAAAGTTCCCCGCATTACCCTTTAATTCGGCAATACAAACGTGATAATTTCTGTAATCTATATAACTCGACAACTTTTGTCTTTGTTTCCGACAGTTTTCGAGTTACTCACAAACTCGTAGGACGTAGAGATATTTGTTTGCTATAAACATTGTAATATGTTTTATGCAATAAAATGATATTGTATTGTATTATATAAAGTTGGAAGAAAGTGTGCACTTTTGCCTGTACAATTAACTCGGTGCAAACTACTGATGTAGTAGAATTTAGTAAGTGACGTTAATTAATGTAATGTAATGATTCGAACCCCCTATTTGCAATATATCCGTCTGTTATAATTGATAAGTCGGATAAATGGTCGGGAAAAAATGGGCAACATGGACGTCGGTTAAGACTTTTTTTCATCATTTAGTTCTCAGAAAACACTGCAACGTTTTGATGCTTGAAGTTCCGCGGCAGAACTACCAGTCTCATAAATTAATATGTTGTGTGAATTGGAAACTCATAGTTTAGCATTTTGGTACCAAATTTGACATATTTTGTTGAAAAATAATGTTTTCTTAAAGACAATTAACATTTCTTAACAAAGTGACCCCCACAAAATCCACACGTGCTGAGATTTTTATTGGTCTCATGCTGTGCCGATCAGTGGATAAGGGCATTGATTGCTATCTCCTGTCATACATGGGGGCCCCAGTTTATCACCTATACACAAGTGGACACAAAACATCCTTTTCATTACATTGTAAAGCAATAAATTAATATTGTATAATGGATGCATTATAATTTACTAAGATATTTGCGAATTGAAATGCAACTGAACGCTTCTTTTAAAACAGTAGGATTGAAAACTGCCTGCAAAAATAATTCAGTATTTTATTTACAAACTATGTTTTTCACATCTACTAATTTTTAAATACACGATATTTTGGCTGATCGAAAAAATAACAACGATTAATAAGTACTGTCAATGTTATCTGACCCCGCACGATGTCATTCAAGACAAATTTTGTATACTTGCTGAATGGACATAAGTGTTTGTTTATATTTAAAATGTTATTGTTTGATCAGCCAAATTATCGTGGATGCATTATATATTATGTATTAATTACCATTTCAATGAATATTAAATAACGATGACATTTATGTATGTATTTTTTGTTACTTTATGCAGTAGAAATAAAGATTAAATTATACGTTGCTATCTAATATTTCCCGACAGTAATTAATAATTTCACTTTTTGGCACCTTTTCACCTATAACAAAATGTACATTGTGCATAATGACCATCATCATACACATTTTGGCCCTTTGTATAAAGCTGGTCATGTCAGCTGTCCTAAATAATCGATAATGAAATCAGACCCCCTATTGGTTATATCTTTGGAAAATCCAAATAACAATAATGATCGGGAAATCTCCAATATCGATCGATGTCAAATCAATCGATGTAAAGGGAGACCACTTATTTTAGTCGGTGGTCTTTATAAACAGGGGAAGTAACAACCGCCAAAGGAGCTGCATTCTTCAGTATGAGGGGGATTAATGGATGGAAAATATCACTGGACAAGTCAAGACGCTTGACGAAGTTCGTTGACGTTAGCATGTGGGTTAAGACGTTTTTTTTTTTTTAATTGAAGCGTTTTCGTTCACTTAACAACAATATCAGTAAGACAAGTAAAACAAATTGACCGAATACCACACGGGACATGTTGAACAATTCATGCACGTGCAATCGAGTTTCACGTTGTGGACGATTAACAGTGCAAACATAATTCCTAAAATTCATGAATTCTGATAACACACACCAAGGCTAATTTTACCTATCTACTTTCTTTACACAATGAGTTCTTTAACACAACAAACACTATGTGTACAAATCTGAAGTTTCTTTTTTTGTTCAGTATATATATTACGCTCATATTGCATTTATATTTGTCTGTCCGAGTGTGCATCTACCTGTTGATCCTCGGTTACATGTGTAGTTTGTAGGTGCAATATTAATTGTGTATGATATATGCCATTGTATGCCATTATTCATGTTTTAATTATCTTTGAAGATTATTGTATAGTCTCTTATAACTCAATTTGAGTGGTGATATACATGTTATAAGTTATAACTATTGCAGTTGGTAATATGTACAATGTTTATTGACAAAACTGAATTACATACTATTAAAAGTTACCTATATACATCAGTTCTCCCGCGATATTATCGAAACTTTTATAGAATTATGTAATACATGTATAAACAAATCCAGAACAAAGCTATGACATAAAATACCCCAAATGACCCTGCCGTAGGGATAGAGTATAACTACGCGGGTAGTAATTAACAAATATCGTAAATGAGATTCAAGAGAAGAGACAACGTGGATTGACATGGTGCTGATACCCATTGGTTATCATTTTCAGTACTGAAACTAGTCGCCTCACATTAAAATGAAACGAATGAACAACTCGCACTCCAATGTTAGCAACACCACGAAAACAAACAAAGTTATTTATGCATGTACACTGAACACATTTTCTAAACGTCCATGTAATAAAATACAAATTAAATAAAACGGTTTTACGTGCCAAGTTGAAATTTGGCATTCTAGTATTATAAATGGTACTTTGTCGAATTCTATAAAGAAAATACCTATTTATCTTCATGATTGCCCACGCGTGACAGTGAGTACGATTTTCAACTTTTGGCACGTGGATCACATAAATTATATAGTTAGCGGTTAATTTCATTTCAATGCACTCCACGTTGTATGTCCAAAACGAAAAACAGAAAAGATGCCAACAAAGACCATTGAAGAACGCTCCAGGGCCGACGGTATGATTGATTATGGTACTCTGATATGACAGGTATGACTAACTTTATAAATTAATTAATCAATTCAAATAGCATTTGGAAAATAATTATAAAAATGTATAGTTTTTGAATTATTGACCACTTTTTATAAATACATAAATAAGTGTATTTTAGGTTGCCCGTCTGTTCAATAGGAGTAAATTTGCACATTTTTTCTGTTCTTATATTTTGACGAATTAACAAGTCGATTTTTAGAAATTTTGTTCAGTTTGTGCTTAGGAGAAGTGGGTTATCAAACTTAGTCCTCATACCCCAGAAACGGTGCTGTTGATGTGAATCGACTAAGTTGTTCAGAAGACATGTGGATCCGAAAAGTCTCGTGGTCAAATACCACAGGAAGGTTGTTAGCCACCATAGTTCTGGTTTTCCCTCCGATAAGGATTACTTTTCTATGGCTGTGGAACCAATGACATACCGCCGTTGCATACTTGGCAAACTAACTACCGGGACATAAGGAAGCAGTTTTGCATAACATAAGGCCCCGTTTCATAGCCGATCTTAAGACGAAGACTGTATCTTATCATAAACCCTATCTTACGTTAACGTAGCTACGAAAATGTGTTGCATGAACATTAGCTGAACTTAACTAAGTTCATCGTAGAATTTGTCGTAACTTTACGAATACATTAGAACACTCTTAGTACGTTCACACTATCGTTAAGTGTCATGGGCGCCCCCATACGAATCCACGATGTACGTGTTACTTGTTTTTGTGACCGTAACATGATATAATTTTATGTAATTATAAATACGCCAAAATGTCGTACAAATGTTTGATTTTATTACCGAAACGACACGGTATACTATATGTCTCTACTAGGTTAGGGTTACCTGTATATTGTACCCGAGTATCAGAGACAGTTACAATTTAATAATAGGCGTGTTTAACCTCATGATATTAAACAATTAAAGAATAAGCTATATCACAACACAACACTTTGAATATTTCCAACATTTCTATAAGCCTTTAATGTAATGTAAACTGTTTTCTGTGGAAATTCAGACAATTATTTGGACAAGTTAATAAAACAGAATATGAGTTGAGCCAATTGGCTAGGGACGAGTTGGCCTAACACCGCGTTGTGTGGTTAAACAGGCACATGGTTAGCTCATTCGGATGAGAACCGTGCTAGTCTTGAGGGTGTTGACACTGTATCATATAGTATGTATTTTATCCTAATGTAGGGGAGATAACTGCTATGGTCTTGTGTATGTCTGTTTATAACAGTTATGTTACTTTGGTTTAGAGGTTAGTTTTGGAATAAAAGAGCATGGAACCTTCATTTCTAAGATCTTACCGTTTCAGCTACAAGCTGGGACATCATTACGCATATCTTATTTCGTATTCTGATGTATATAATTTATTTATTGAGAGCAAGGTCAGTATATGGCTGCTTATGTCTTCGTCCTGGATTATATATAGTAGCGTAAGGTGGGCCATGTATGGGACAAAGCGCATTTTTGATAAGGTGCAACAATCTCTAAACATTATATAGATATAACTTCTTGTAAAATGTAGTACAATTTCGCGATCCTGTAAGCACTGCCTAAATACCGTCAAACAAACGCACGAATGGCAAAATCGAGAATACAAGGTGTACGAGGCAATACTAAAATACCAACTAATCAGCGTTAACACAAAATAGTGTAAAATGACTAAAATGAGAATTAAAAACTTATCTTTGAAGATATTAAAATTGTTCGCGGTATTAACATCTGCGTAAGACGTCACAAAAAGAATATCACGCGCACAGCAAATCTAACGATGTCAGAATTTTTACGAGTAGGCCTTTTACATCGTATGGGCATTTTGCCCCACCTAACTATACATGTGTTATTATATACTTAATAGTTTTTAACGCGCTTATTCAATTTGTGTTTATAGCTGTATGATAAGCTCGTCTTATTGCCATGAATTACATTGACGACCACACACGTCTGTAAAGTAATCAATCAATGAAGAAGGATATAAATGATATGATCATTTTCCATTAACTAACATTATGAAAAAGTATATTGTATTGGTTGACTGACGAGTTCTTGTTTCTCCTCGTAGACGAATATTAAGAAATATTTTAAGTAAGGAATGTTTCAGTTTAATTTGGAAGTAATATTAGTATTTTAACTTCGTTATATTTCTACAGACTAAATAATATCAAGTGAAGAGTTATTTCTTATAAAGAATTAAAGTTTTAAATGTTTTCACAATGTGAAACGTCCTGATACATCCGAGGATGTTCCTTAAAAAAGGCCGAGGTGTTCAGATTGGCTTGCGCTGTAGCATGCCACGCGACAACCAAGGTTTCACGTGCCATTTTTCGCCAAAAGAACCTTTGTTCAACTAGACGACATTTATTGCTTGCTTCCGCATTGAGTCTTACAATGACGTAGCGGGATTCCGTTTACTAATAAAGATCCTCATCATAGAAGGTTTAGGCATTATCTTTGATGTTGCGTGTGCCTTGTACTCTAATATTTAAATTAGCTCTGCCATGCTTTCCACAGAGACTACATACATTCATTTTGGCAGCCATATCGGAACTACTTTCCCGCCACGTTTCTTCCGAAGTATATGTATATTAATAATAGCCGAAATGATCCGATTGTAATATCTTCAGTTTGATTAGCAGTAGCGTTGTTCGACTTCACTTGGACCACGTTATCAGCCTGATTAAATGACAGCAATAGCTTCGTAATAGTTAATTGAACTAGATGCAATTTCCGACATTTTTCTGACCAAAACATGTATATATAGCAAGTGAATTTTAACTGATCCAGACGGAGTTTTCGTGTGACACGGGCAGACAGACGGACACACAGTTCATAACTTGGTTCCAGCGTGACGATATTGCAATTCTACATTTTAAAAAGCAGACGAGAAATGTATATTGAAAGTGGCATATGTATCGTTTTTTACCGCATAATAAGAATATGAAATTTTGACAACGTTACTCGGTCACTCACAATGTAGTCGGTTGCCCAAGTCAGGGCCGTAAATTGCCTCCCCTGGAAGGGGAGGCACCCCGCCGAGCGAAGCGAGGGAAAAAAAAATTTGGACCCTTTTTAGACAAAAAATGATTTTTTTTTCAGCCCGCAATAGGAGGCAACTGCCTACATGCCTCCATGTAATTTACGGCCCTGCAAGTGCTACCCATAAATCACAAATTAGACAGTAATTTGAAATTTATGTTGTTTTATGTCTTGTTTATCGGAGGTGGTCGAGTTGAAAGGGAAACTTACTATATATAGCAAAAAGATAACAGTGATGGGTGTTGGATATTTTAAAATATGGGCGTAGTATGTGTAGAAGCCGTGTAGTACACGGCTGAAACCACCCCTAATATTCTCGTAAACATCGAGGGTAGGTATCATGGGTGAAAGATTTAATGATGGTACAACACAACGTGCCAAAGATTATATGTATCGCGTAATTGTACACACAGTATAACGGAGACCTTTTCAGGCGGTCAGTTTAAAGAATTAATCCCTCGGGCGTGTTTTCATACCGTGAAACGGAAATGCACGAGAAGCTCGGTGTGTAGACAGTATGTATAATAATTATCTTTGTCGAATACTAGCGGAAAAACTCGAACACTTTTCGTAACGTCCGATTCTAGGGTCATCATAATATGTGACCTTTAAATCACGGATTTTTGTTGCTGACTGTTATGTGTTGTGGAAATATGTGCGCCATTTCATGGCGGATGGAAATTTAGCATGTGTTTACGATGTTTACGACTGGATTAAATGGACGAAATTGTACATACTTTGGATGGAATTATGTTTTATGTAGGATATATGTGTTTTATGTGCTCATTCGCTGTGTTATATCCTGGATGTCAATGGTCCCAGATAGGACAGTGTCCATTTTCTGTGACCGAGTCAAGAAATTTGGTGGTCTGCATATGTTGAATAGGTATAAACATAATTATATTCTTGTGCGAATTCGTCAGCAAAGATATTGCCTTATGTTGTAACACTTTAGACATAGAATATGAATATCATTTTATTTGTATTTGGTGCTGTTGTAGTGGTGTGGGGTAGAGCACCGGGGTCGTGGGTTCTAGCCCCACATTAGGCACACTTTTCCCCCTTGATTTACTTCTATGGTGGCAGTGGTGTTTGACGGCCCATGGTGGTTGAGCCTCAACTGCCGGAAGGTGGAGGAGTGTAGTGGTGTGGGCTTAGACAGCCGCCCGGTTAGCTCAGTCGGTAGAGCACCTTACTAGTGTAAGGGGTCGTGGGTTTGAGCCCCACATTGGGCACACTTTTCCCCTTGCTTGACTTCAATGGTGGCAGTGGTGTTTGACGGCTCACGGTGGTTGAGCCTCAAATGCCGGAAGGGGGAGGTTGAGTGTAGTGGTGTGGGCTTAGACGGCTGCCCCTTTAGCTCAGTGGGTAGAGGGCCATACTAGTGTTAGGGGTTATGAATCCAAGTCCCACATTGGGTGCACTTTTACCCCTTGATTTACTTCACTGTTATGGTAAAACTCAGGGGAAAAACTAGCAGGCCCCTCAGTGGGATTGAACAGCACAATTTAATCTAGCAGAAAGAAAAATGAACATGCAATTTTTTTTGATTGGCGTTATTTATTTAAGAACTTATGATCTATAATGTGGGTATTTCACGTTCCTTCTTTACAGTAAATTACCAGTTATTGAGAGTTTTATGTATTTCATATATTTATGTAACCGAACCGAAAGAAACTGAACGAAACTGAGAGACAACCAGGCGCGTAGCTTGGCTTACGCATGTATGCACGTGCGTAAAATAATTTTAGACAGGTCGAAAAAATAAAAATGAAATAATTGCGAAAAACGCAATAAAAATGTACACTGGGAGTTAAGGGGGGTCAAATAGTACCACATTCTATGTTGTAAAATATACTTGAAAAGACACCATAGACCATAGAACATGCCCCCGGACCCCCCTAGCAGAGTGCGTAAAGTCAATTTGGGCTCAGCTACGCGCCTGACAACAGGTCTGCATCATTGCAGCCCTACTACACTGGCGTTGATAATATACAGTTAACTCTCATTACAATAGAATATTTGTTTAACAAAACAAATCCAGGCAGTGGGATCAAATATGCACATTGCTTCATTGGTCAAATTCAATATAATGACGTATTCAATACATTATAATACTGCAAATAAAAATCCAGTATTTTCAATAATTAAAGGCTCACATATAGTATTCTATATACACAACGCTGACAGGGTATATGACGTGCAAACTAATTTCCCCTTCATGCACCTCATGGCCATTTTTGTTGATGGCTTGGCTTGGCTTGGCTTGAAAACTTTTATTGCTTGATGTCCGCAAGTAACTAGAAATTGACAATTGATCTTCATACAGGAGTCAATAAATATTGCAAAGATTAAATGCGTTCTTGTATTTATATTCAAAACGATAGATTGTTTAAGGTTTGAGCTAAATTCAGCTTGATAAAGTCCATGTGATCAGACGCTTGAAATGTGAATTTCATAATCAAGCGCACGCTTAACCATGTGTATTGAGGTACCTTATGGGGTATACAATACAGGCAATATATGTGCGAGTGAAATAAAAGAAATTTGATCTGCAGCAAGTAATTCCAGCTTTTAAAAGGAAAACGTTTTAATTACTTATATTATACATAACTAAAACACTCTAAACAATTTTTTGAATCAAAAACAGCAAAAATACACATACAGTATCTAAATATTAGATCTAGAGAGCTAGGCATCGCAACATTGCTTGTTTAACTAAATTTGTATGAAAACATGGATTTGCAGTATTATAAATTCGTTATACAGGTTGTTGACAGGGTTTATGGGGGATTATAACCTGTCAACAACCTGTATAACTAATAATATAACTAGAGTTGACTGTTTTATATCATCTACTTGTATGTTTGTTTTTATTCTAGAATCTGTTAAATTGATGTTAATTTCTTGCCTTATAGATGACAGTGATTGAATCCAGTACCATGGAAGTAATCTTGCACCATTGGAGCTGTAATTATGGTAGAAGTCATCAGAACATGGAAAAGACATTACAGAATAGAACAGAATCACACAGATAAGTGACTCTATTCACTTCATTTTTCTAAAATTTGTCTGCATAATTGTTTGTACCTGTTAATATCATTAGTTAACAAAAAACATCAAAATCATCATCATCATCTAGAAGTGGAAAGAGTGATTGACTGGAGTATAATAGCAATAAAAATGTAAGTTGTATTCTCTACTACAATATTGTTTATTCATTTATTTATTTTATCATCATTTGAAGTTTTCATTTATCATCATTTCATTCATTATACCCCTGGCAAACAAAGTTTGTATACAGGAGTCACTCTGTTGGTTGGTCGGTTGGTCTGTTAACAAAAACTTGTGGAGCGAACTACATCTACAGCTTTTGGAGGATTTTCATGAAACTTCACATGGACAATCTCCATGATGAGTTGTAGTGTGTCACATAATCATCAAGGACTGTATATAAGCTTGATATACAGCTCTTTTTTCTGACAAAGTGGTACTGCTGGGGTATTACTCACTTCCAGTCTGCTGGGGTATTACTCACTTTCAGTGATAGTTTTAGTATCCTTGGTTGGTGTTTGTGGTGTAAGAGAGATGTTGGTTGAGTAACATGTTGAATGGTCCGTGGAAGGTGATTTAGTCCCATTAATTGGTCAGTTTATAGATGTGGTTTTGTTGTTGCATTGACTGGTTTCTGTGGTAGGTAATGCATGGAAGACAGTGTAACTTACAGAAAGCAATATCAAGGTGCTTTAATTCATTTCAACTTTTGTGTATATACCAGTGCATTAAAATGAAAGTGTTTCAAGTAATAGACATTTGCACTATGCTTTGACAAAACAGCCTCAGTCTGATTGGATGAATTTTAGAAATGTCAGAAATTTTGTGAGAGAATTATATTTGGTGAGAATAGGTATTTTTCTGTCTTGCTTTCTTCCATCAAACTGTAGAAACATACATGAATAGAAGAGTTATTTTTCAATGGAATTATATAAGATATGCTATATAATGAAATATTTATATTGAGATTGGTTTCCTAATCAGCAAGTATAGGCTTATGCATGTAGTTTTGTGATTCCGTATATTGAGTAAAGACCATTTCTGTAGGCGGACTGTCTGACAGAGTGCATTGACCAAAGTCTGTTGCAGTAAAGGTTACAAGTCAACATGTCATTCAGATTATGTCAATTGTGTGAATATGGTTAGAATTTTCCATATTTTTCAGTTAGCAGAGTTAGATACTTAAATTATTTTGACTCACCTGAGCTAGTTTTTATGGCTTGTTTGAAATACTGTCCTGTGCTCTACATGATATTAGCTACAAAAGAATATTAGTTGAGATAAGCAGGGGCATTGCCAGCGATATTAAAGTTAAAAATTGAAAAAACAATTATGACCAAAAGTGGACCCCTCCATAGAGTCTGAAAAATGGCCCAGCTACACCCCTGATAGGTGATATAGGTGATTAATAATTTGAAATAATGTATAAACCGAAGATAATGCTGTTATATTGCCAGTTTATTTATACCTGGTACAGTTTAGTTACAGTTTATTATGTATATACTCACAATACTTAATACTCTTACATGTCTTCCCACCGACAAGTGACCATGATGCAGTAGTTGTCTTACTCGTTGTCCGTAAAACATTCTGGTTCATAGTCCTATTATCCATCCTGTTGGGTCATTCATCCCTCTCTGAAGGCCCTGGTGGTATTGCTTGACTTTTGTTGTCATAGCTGGTGTGGATGTATAAAGTATTGAGAAAAATGTTCCAAAATGAGATTGTGATGATCGTAATGACATACATAACTGTGCGACAGCAAGTATATTCGGTACAGACTGTTAAATGTCTTGTCTTACTACAGACCTGTCTATATGTTGCATGCACATATGAATGAATTTTACTTGATAAGAAAGAATCATTTTGGATTATGATAATATTAATCTTTGTACTACAAAGTGGTCCCTTAACACAGATTAATTGGAAGGCAGGGAATGGTCATTCAGTGTGTTGTTTGATATGAGTCCATAAATAGAAGAGTCTTTCCGTATCAGGAAGAATGTCCTGGTCATGACACTGGTTGTTATTTAACTGATAAGAGAGATAACCACTGTGGGGAGCTTGGTTGATGTATGTTGTATGCACATGATTAGAAAAGGTATTGAAGTTTGATATTAAAACTTGTTTTGGGTCATTGTAACAGAGATCTTCTTTTTTTATTCATGCATGGTTCATTACTACAGGTATTATGATATCTGCATATGAACTCATTTTAAAGATAAGGGCAGTGGTCCTGAAATGCTGATATATAATCAAAGTGCTGTAAGGACTGTAGGCATGGGCTGCTGAAAGTTGGATTGAGGGTTTGCTTGCTTGTTATAGATGTAGTGATTTGTTTGCACACAAATTATCACATAATGTATTATTTCGGGAAACTGGGACATCATCTTATATTCAAAATTGTATGACAATTTGCTTAAAATTTTGTGTTTATCAGATTTTTTGTGTCTTAATTAGTCTATGTTATACTTGCTTGTTGTATGCACTTATCAAATTGTACTATTTATGGTGAGCTTTTTGGATCCTTGGATGTCCGTTGTCATGCATTGTGAATCGTGCGTCGTGCATCAACATTTTCTTGAAACAACAACTCTACCTATACATGTACCACTAAATGGATTTTGTCCAAATTTTACAGGAATGATCCTTGGTTAGGCCTCTTTCAAAGTTGCATAAGTCATTTCGGTCCGCTGCATAATTAGGTCACAGGAGCAAAAAAAGTGTAAAATTTGAAATTGTTCTTGTCCAAAACCCTAAGGTCTAGAGCTTTGATATTTGGTGTGTAGCATTGTTTAGTGGTCCTCTTACAAGATTGCATAAATTATTAAGTTCTGTCAAAAAACATGGCTGCCAGGGGGCGGGGATTGTTCCCTATATGTATATAGTGGAAACTATAAACATCATCTCCTCCTAAACCACTCTATGGATTTTGACCAAACTTCACAGGAATGATCCTTAGGTGGTCCTCCTTCGAAGTTATATGAATGGTTCTGGTCTGTTGCATAAGTAGGTCACAGGAGCTAAAAATAGATTTTAAAAGTAAACTTTGAAAATCTTCTTGTCCCAAACCACAAGGTCTAGAGCTTGGTGTGAAGCATTGTCTAGTTGTCCTCTTACAAGACTCATACATTATTAAATTCTGTCATGTTCCCCATATGTATATATTGGAAACTATAATTTTTGGATTGTATGATTTATAATAATTTTGTATAATGGTATTAAGAAATCGGGAAATATAAAACACAGTGATAACAACTATTTAGAAGACTATTTATCGGAAACCTAATCTGACATTTTATATAAATTGGGCAGAGATGTAGTAAGTATGTTTGCGGTGACAGTTTTCTCTTGAAGATTACCCCATCCATTAGTTTGAACATCTCTTTGTTTATCCAGTAGTATTTTGCCTCTGGACTTGACAAGAACAGGGCCCCTTCCTCCGGTTCGCATTGGTTGTGCAGAAATGGGTGAAAAACTTGCAAGTTGACATCCTTCGCTTGGGAAATTTATTCTTACATAATGATCCTTTTTACACGCTATATTTGCACAAGTTTAACATATTTACAAGAATATCACATAACCTTTTTTAGTTTCACATATTTTTAACATTTCTTGCGCGCTAAATGACCAAAGCTGTCGATGCGCCATAAAACAACATAATAATAATAATCCTTCGCTTGGGACTGGTTGAGCTCTTGGGCTGTAAAACCCCAGCTACATGGGTTTCTGGGGGATGTTACTTCCGGTAGTCTCACACTGCCATTGACCATCACCAACAATTTGTTTATAGATATATCCATCGACACCTCTTGTCTATGGGTGTGACAAAACCCTTCCTTGTTTTGGACGTTTTGCTCAAGCTGTATAGTAAGTGAATCTTGTGCAGCCATTATATCCCCTTGGTTGTAGCCTTCACTGGACTCTTGGGAACAAACTGCTCCCACTGTTGTGTTATCGCTTGGCACTGTCATTAACTGCAAACTTCCACTATTAGCATAGTTCACTGCATTGTCTGCCTCCTCAATGAAACTTCTCCACTGTGCATGAGCCCGACAGCAATAATTGCATCCTCCACATGGGAAACCCTTTGGCTGTATCCCTGTCAAGTACGAGGAACAATGGGTTAATCTGTCCAGTAGTCTTGATAAGGCGTCAGTGCTCCCATGCTTGTATCCTAGTCGGTTCTTAACAACCATGTGGTATTGTGCTAGTTCTTCCATCCACAGGGCAAGCTGTCCTTGGCGGTCCCTGAACCTCAACAACCAGGTCAGACTTTAGTGATCGGTCCTTACACCGTAAACACTTTCCCCAATAAGTAATACCTGAATTGCCTTGTAAACCTTTAAATGCTCAGCAGCTCTTTACAAGTAGACAATATCTTTTTTGTTCCGGAGTGAGGGCAAAGCTGCCATAAGCGACCACTCTCTCCCTGCCATTGTGGACTTGACTAAGGATGCCTCCAATGGCCCAGTTAGAGGCATCAACATCCAGTATGAAAGGGTCTGAGGGATTTGGGATTGCTAACACCTCAGGTTCCACCACGGACCTCCACAACTTTTCAAATGCTGTTTGTTGTTCCTCCTCCCATATAAACTTCTGTTTCCCTGTGATGGCATACAGAGGTTGCGCTAGTTTAGCGAAATCTTTAATGAAGGCCCTGTGATCATTTACAAAACATAGGACAGTTCGGGACTGCCCAGTTGGTAACTGATTGTATATTTTTCTCAGTCACGGACAACTATTCCCCATTGACCATTCTTTCCAAGAATTCCACCTCAGTCTGGAAAAATCAGCATTTCTGGGGTTTCAGCTTCAATCCATGTTCCCTGAAGCCCTTAAATGCCTCTTCTAAGTTTTCCAGGTGTTCTCTAAAGGTCTTGCCCATCACCAGGATATCATCCAGAAATGCCAAGACGGTCTTCCAGGTCAGTCCTCGGAGAACCAGGTTGACCACGCGAGTAAGTGGCTGGTGCATTTGTTAGACCAAACCCCATCAGTACATGTTCAAATAGACCGTACCTGGTGATGAATGCTGTCTTTTTCCTATCCTCTGGT
Organism: Mactromeris polynyma; assembly: GCA_032209605.1. Lineage (NCBI taxonomy): Eukaryota > Metazoa > Mollusca > Bivalvia > Venerida > Mactridae > Mactromeris > Mactromeris polynyma. The sequence continues at coordinate 53,240 of JASFXZ010000073.1, read as the reverse complement.
TTAATGCCCACCTGCTAATATGCCGCATTGGCGTCCAGTTTAGAAAACCATATGTTCCCCGTAAGTGAATCTCATTAAATGCTGTTCATGTCTGTATAAAGGTTGAAATGCTTATATTCACATATCATGTAACTGTAAAAGGCAGTAGCCTATTATTGAGTGTCCAATTTTAAAACATTGTAAGGCATAGGGTTACTTTTCTTGCTTGGCATTATTGTTTAAGAATACATTCAGAAAATGTAAATAAATATAAGCACTCCATTAGTGAAGGAATTCAATCCATTATAAAAATGTTACAAATGAATAATGAATCTTTCTTGGGATGGTTAGATAGTCAACAGGGTAAATCACAAAGTATAATTCTTTTGCATACTAATTGTTCTAATAGAGCAAGCACTTGTCCATTAGTTAGAAAGTATAAGCTTTAACAGAACAGAACTAATTAATGCAAAATCAGACATTGGTTATCACATGGCAAAATCCCTTCATACAATCATGATACAATTCTGAGAAAATGGAATACTGGCATACTGAATACAATCTCAGGTTTAATACATTTATGAGCAGGTTGTCAACATATTTCTGATTTATGTTTTCTTAGATCAGTGGCTTATGAGCCATTTGTCACTTATCAATACAAGAACATAAGGGTATACTTAGATGAACAACTCAACTCTTACATAATTAAAGCAACCACTGTTTGATGAATAAATCTCTAATGTCTAAAGCAGTACATAGTTACATCTTGGTAAAAATGCACAGTGATATTCATTGACTTTACATGTACAATTCAATCAACAAACTTATAATGATTAAAAATACATAATTGCTTATATAATTTATGAAACATTTTTACTTTGAGATCTTTTTACAAAGATATTTAATAGGTGTTTTAATACTTGACATTCTCAGTTATAACACTTGTTGAAGACCAAATTATTTGATGTATTGCAATAGTCTGGGAAATGTTAATGGCTAATTTTACTTTATTTCTTTAAATACCAGTGCATTTTAAGATCCTGTAATTTTCCTCATATTTTTTTATTGGATAAATTGTCATGAAGTATATGACTTCTAGAAAATTAGTAATTAATTATATATACACAATGCTTTGTAAAGATTGGTAATGTTGATTTGAGATCTCACCTTTTACAAAGAAAAGTAATACATATGGTACTATCAGACTTTAAAGTACCTTATTAATAGAAAGTGATTTAAAGGCATTCTGGTGTTAATATGTCAGCTGGTTTTGGATTGTTTAAGGGTGATTCTTGGTTGTCTTGTTGTTGCATAAATAGTTAAAATCTTGTAAATGAGAGGAATTTTTTCAGGAGTATAAATGTTAAAGCAAAAGTTGATGTAGGATTAGATCACCAAGATATTTAAGGTGTATCAGAGATTTGTCATACTCCTGATTATTTACTATGCATTAGGTGGATTGTGTCAGGTTTCATTGTGATTGCCACATTATAGATGATAATGACAAACAACTCTGCAATTGTACAAATGGTGTTTACTTAGACTGTTGTTTATTAAATGGGAGCTGAAATCCGATTGAATACACAATGTACATTGACAATGAGATCAATTTATTTTGAGCTGCTTGTCAGGATGTGAGGCAATGCTGTAATGTGGCTGAACATCTATTCGAACCTAATTTCTCTGTTTGGATAGGTGAGTCCTTAATAGTATTTGTTCTTTCTATTCGAATAGGCAGCGTCTTGTTCTTGACTGGGGACTTTCAAATTTTGGCCTTTGTGTAAAATAAATTTACACCTCTCTATAGAATGTCACAAAACTGTCCTTCTCAGGACAAAAACTGTCCTTTTTAGGACAACATCTCAGTGACAAAAAAACTGTCCTTTTTAGGACAACTTCTCGATTGACAAAAAAACTGTCCTTTTTAGGACAACTTCTCGATTGACAAAAAAATTGTCCTTTTTAGGACAACTTCTCGATTGACAAAAAAACTGTCCTTTAGGACAACTTCTCAATTGACAAAAAAACTGTCCTTTTTAGGACAACTTCTCGATTGACAAAAAAACTGTCCAAATGGTGTTTACTTAGACTGTTGTTTATTAAATGGGAGCTGAAATCAGATTGAATACACAATGTACATTGACAATGAGATCAATTTATTTTGAGCTGCCTGCCAGGATGGGAGGCAATGCTGTAATGTGGCTGAACATCTATTCGAACCTAATTTCTCTGTTTGGATAGGTGAGTCCTTTATAGTATTTGTTCTTTCTATTTGAATAGGCAGCGTCTTGTTCTTGACTGGGGACTTTCAAATTTTGGCCTTTGTGTAAAATAAATTTACACCTCTCTATAGAATGTCACAAAACTGTCCTTCTCAGGACAAAAACTGTCCTTTTAAGGACAACTTCTCGATTGACAAAAAGCTGTCCTTTTTAGGACAACTTCTCGATTGACAAAAAAACTGTCCAAATGGTGTTTACTTAGACTGTTGTTTATTAAATGGGAGCTGAAATCAGATTGAATACACAATGTACATTGACAATGAGATCAATTTATTTTGAGCTGCCTGTCAGGATGGGAGGCAATGCTGTAATGTGGCTGAACATCTATTTGAACCTAATTTCTCTGTTTGGATAGGTGAGTCCTTTATAGTATTTGTTCTTTCTATTTGAATAGGCAGCGTCTTGTTCTTGACTGGGGACTTTCAAATTTTGGCCTTTGTGTAAAATAAATTTACACCTCTCTATAGAATGTCACAAAACTGTCCTTCTCAGGACAAAAACTGTCCTTTTAAGGACAACTTCTCGATTGACAAAAAGCTGTCCTTTTTAGGACAACTTCTCGATTGACAAAAAAACTGTCCAAATGGTGTTTACTTAGACTGTTGTTTATTAAATGGGAGCTGAAATCAGATTGAATACACAATGTACATTGACAATGAGATCAATTTATTTTGAGCTGCCTGTCAGGATGGGAGGCAATGCTGTAATGTGGCTGAACATCTATTCGAACCTAATTTCTCTGTTTGGATAGGTGAGTCCTTTATAGTATTTGTTCTTTCTATTCGAATAGGCAGCGTCTTGTTCTTGACTGGGGACTTTCAAATTTTGGCCTTTGTGTAAAATAAATTTACACCTCTATAGAATGTCACAAAACTGTCCTTCTCAGGACAAAAACTGTCCTTTTAAGGACAACTTCTCGATTGACAAAAAAACTGTCCTTTTAAGGACACCACTCAATTGTCACAAAACTGTCCTTTTAAGGACACTACTCAATTGTCACAAAACTGTCCTTTTAAGGGCACAACTTCATTGTCGACCAACTGTCCTTTTCAGGACAACCTCTATAGATTGGCTACATTACAAATTAATATAAACTACAACCATTTTTGATCTCATTGATCTCGGTTTGTAGCTATCGTTGGGTTCAAAATTAGTCTAAATAATAATCATTTGTTACGAGAGCTGAGTTTTTGTTGATATCATTTTTAATAACAAACCTATCACTCTGAAATGCTTCCACATTCAGTCAATGTATGGTAAATGTGTGTTCCTCAAAATAATCTTTAATATGAAAGAAGAAACAACACAAGCTCCTTGCATTGTTCTTTACAGTCACAAAATTAGCTGATTTGTTATCAACTGAATGTATAACTTCGGCTGGGGGAGAGGCAAATCTTTACATGAGACTCAATAGAGGAGTGCCTGATAGGCAAAGAGTATAAGAATATGAAGGGTTTAGAAATAAAAGGTTTAAAAAGATAGAAAAGTTATAAACAGATTTTTGTAAAAACATACAAAAATGAGTTTTTTTTCTTGAAAGATGAAAACATGAAGCTAAGTTACTACAACTCAAAAAACTGTGTTAAAAATATATATGTAAGGAACATGAACATAGAATTTTACCATTGTATAAAAGCTTTCCAGACTATAAGCTTATTTTTTTATTCAAAATTATTTTATGCTGGAAATTGTTTGGGATGTAAATGTAATCTGTAATATTACTTTCCAGCTTTCTTTTAACCATATTTTTGTGTTAAGTTTGAAAATAGTGTTTTCATTGCATAACTTAATATCACTTGGTAGCAGAGCTTTTTTTCAAGATGTGAAATAGTGCTGTTTTATGGGAGATGATTGCTTTATAAATCATTTATGTAAGTGCTAACTGAGTTTTGATTCTATGTATGGGGAAGTCATCAAGTAAAAAACTTGCTCCCCAAATTCTTTAATCAGAACAACACAAAAATGTACACCATTAAACTTCAAGCCATGTGATCACTGACGATCAGACAAACAGTACAGGTGAAAAGCTTTTGAAAATATTGACACTGACACACTGATAAAGCTCTCATTGGCTAATGTAGTCATACAATATTGGAACAATTATAGAGTTAAACTTTATAATTACATGCAAGGTTATCAGGAAATGGGTACATACTCAATGTACCTGGAAGAGTTGTTAAAGCTCTTTGCTGGTAAATCCATACAACACAAAAGCTTTATGATTACATAATGAACAGTGTTTCTTTGCTCTATCAGTGCAAGACTGGGGTTTACATGTTTTAAAAACATAGCTATATTTGTGAAAATTGATTACTCATCAGATTACATGTACGTTTGAAATATGTTGTGTTTAATAGAAACAGGATAATTATGACTTACATGGGTATGTATGGTTAGGGGGTGGAAAACTATTGCTTGAACAACTTCAATCTTAGATATGGTTTGCTTTTTATAACTTTACATTTAACTGACATGTTGGCGGCGTCCACATGGTTTCCGCTCTCTAAGTCAAAGAGTTTTCATCCGATCTTTACCAAACTTTGTCAAAATGTTTGTGGGCATAATATCTCGGCCAAGTTCGATAACCAGCCACATCCCTCAGGCACTTCTGAATTATGGCCCTTGAATTATCAAAATTTGTCAAATTAACCATGTCCGCTCTCTAAGTCACAGAGTTTTCATCCGATCTTTACCAAACTTTGTGAAAATGTTTGTGGACATAATATCTCGGCCATGTTCTATAACCAGCCACACCGCCCAAGGTACTTCGAAATCATGGCCCTTGAATTATCCAAAATTGGCCAAATTAGCTGTGTCCGCTCTCTAAGTCAAAGAGTTTTCATCCGATCTTCACCTAACTTGGTGAAAATGTTTGTGGGCATAATATCTCGGCCAAGTTCGATAACCAGCCACATTGCCCCAGGCACTTCTGAACTATGGCCCTTGAATTATCCAAAATTGGCAAAATTAGCCTTGACCGCTCTCTAAGTCAAACAGTTTTCATCCGATCTTTACCAAACTTTGTGAAAATGTTTGTGGACATAATATCTTGGCCATGTTCGATAACCAGCCACACCGCCCAAGGTACTTCGAAATTATGGCCCTTGAATTATCCAAAATTTGCCAAATTAGCCTTGTCCGCTCTCTAAGTCAAAGAGTTTTCATCCTATTTTCACCTAACTTGGTGAAAATGTTTGTGGGCATAATATCTCGGCCAAGTTCGATAACCAGCCACATTGCCCCAGGCACTTCTGAATTATGGCCCTTGAATGATCCAAAATTGGCAAAATTAGCCTTGACCGCTCTCTAAGTCAAACAGTTTTCATCCGATCTTTACCAAACTTTGTGAAAATGTTTGTGGGCATAATATCTCGGCCAAGTTCGATAACCAGCCACGCCGTCCAAGGTACTTCGAAATTATGGCCCTTGAATTATCCAAAATTGGCCAAATTAGCCTTGTCCGCTCTCTAAGTCAAACAGTTTTCATCTGATCTTCACCTAACTAGGTGAAAATGTTTGTGGGCATAATATCTCGGCCAAGTTCGATAACCAGTCATATCGCTCATGTCACCCAGGAGTTACCACCCTTTGATTTTAGAAATTTCCTAAAATTCATCTTGTTTTAACTCTGAGCTGTGTCTTATGACGGGCGTATTTTGTGACAGTTTGGCACTCTTGTTCTTACAACAGATTGACCTCATATTATCAAACTGATGTTACTGTCACAACTTGTAATAACATTACAATTGGAGAAAGAGAAGTACAAAGAATGTAACATTAATTCACAAAACAAAACTTGAAAGTTCAAACACAGTGCATTCTTTCCAGTCTGTCTTGTATAATCACAAATTGAATATCCATGAACTATTCCTTCCTAATGTTCACTGCTTTAGAGAAAACCCAAAGTGAGTCAAATTTAATGAAACCCATCAGTGTATAATGTCAGTCATGTTGGTTGATGGAATAGGTCTTACAACTTGTATGGAGGATATGGAGTTTCTATATTGGATATTGCACATACAGCATACCAGGCTGTGTAAAATTTTGAAAATTGCTCTATTCCTTAGAATGGTCATGTAAATATTGTGTGATAGAATGGATAAAATATCCTACTATTTAAATTGGTACAGTAAGATAATAATTGATATTGTGCATACAACAAGGCCAAATTCTTGAGTATAACATGACAGAAATTGACATGGACATAGTGTATATAATATTGTTAGCATGGTCAAGGTCAAATTGGTTTAGACATACAATAATCCTCATACAGTTGGGCGCATTGATAAACAAAACACAAAAATGTATCCGATATTATGTCTGATTTTTAGAACATTGTATTTTTGTAGATAAAATAGTTCTTTGTAAGTATTGCTTTGGCTCAGAGGGAAAAATTAAATTTGAATTGGGAAAGTTCTTTGCAAGTATTGCTTTGGCTCAGAGGGAAAAATTAAATTTGAATTGGGAAAGTTCTTTGCAAGTATTGCTTTGGCTCAGAGGGAAAAATTAAATTTGAATTGGGAAAATATACTATTTTGGTGGGGGAATCAGGGGCTGATATTTGGCTCCAATAATGGAGAATAGAGGGTTCTCGTTAGTGCTATCATATAGAGCACTAAAGAATTATGTGGTGAAAGCTTTTTTCCTTCACTGTCAAAATGTTAATTGTGTTAACAGTTTGGTTTTTCAGAATCTTATTTATTTCTATAGGAATATTAAAATTAAAAGTTGATATCGGGCATACAACATACTTGACCAAGTATTATGTTTTCTGGGTCATACAAATATGGACATTGTATCAATGGCAATGGCTAAGTATTGGTTTTGATAAGCCCTTAAGTACATTATGGCAATTTAATCATTTGTCTTAATTTTAGGTAAAACGTTCCAGTAAAAGGTATATGGTAATTCATATGTGGAATATTTTTACCTTTGTGCCTTTAATATTACATAATGGGAACAGAATATAAGTGAAGATTTGATGTGCATGCAACATATCAGTGCAAGTGTTATGGATGTCATACTCAAGTAATCTCATTTACTGAAATTTCTCTATTCGTTATTCATAACAATATCTTGAGTAACTGTTTGAGTGGTTAAAATATACTGTTGTGTAGTATCTTGTACTTGGCATTCATTTATGAGGTCAAATGTTTGAGTCCAGAAACATGCTTAGTGGTTATCACAACTTAAATGTCACATTTAATGCTTTAACTGCAACAATGGGACCTTGTCCATACAGTATGCACAGCAATTATTGATTGGTACTGTCAGATGACATTAAGAACATAAAACAGCAGGTTCTAACATTGGTCATAACTGTTTTAAAAATGAACAACCCTATTAATTTTGCATAACATGCATTTATATGCAATTGTATAATGATGAAAAATGATACATTATAATCATTATATTCCTGTTTGGTAGGGTAAGTTGGTAGAGCACAGGACTGAGCATTCAAGTCTCAGGATAAGGGTATATTTTTCATTTTCACCTAAAATGAATCCTGTAAGCTAGTATTGATCTAGAATTATGACCCCTGTGTCAATATCAATCAGCTAACATTAATTTTACTTCCATGTCCTGTATGCAAGGGCAGATCTGGGATTCGGATTTGGGGAGCATAAATTTTTGGTCATTTTTGGTTTTGTTCAAGCCTTATAAAATGACAATGACTGTTTCTTTGTTTATAAACATCATCATATTGCTTCAATAAATCAAAATTGCTTATTTGAAAATTGCTTATTTAAAGATCTCTGTATATTTTCGTATTTATACTCATAGTTATTTGTAAGGTTGGGGAATTTTAGGGGGATGTCGGATGTGCCCCCTGGATCTGCTAGTGGTTAATGCACATCAGCATAAATGAATTACTGTTAGGAATTATTGCTATTCTGTAGGTCACATTGATTTCTATGTCAGTTTGTCCTTTGAAAACAGGAATCTGTTAAAGTAACAACACATTATTGCATCCTCCTTCCCTGACCATTTATCATGTTGCCACTGGCATAACTCTCTGTTGACCACATTCACCAATCATGTCATCCATGTTCATGTCTTCATCATCATTCAGCTTCATTGACAAGATATGTTTGCAGCTCTATTTTTATGTTTATTAGTTCTTATAACTCTCGAACATTTGTTATTTGTTTATGTACCTTAAAATTACACTGTTTATATTTTCAGAATGAGGAAGACAGCTGTGATCCCTCTAGAATGGGTTCAACCGAGTCTAACAGTACTAATACTTCATGTCCTTGTCTGTTCTCATTTGATTTAGTATTTTGGTCCTGTGTTTGAGGTCATTAATACTATACCTCTAATACATGCTGGGAAGTTAGTGGTTCCTTGCAGAAGAACGACAGTGGTTAGTACTGGTAGGCAACCCAGAATTTGTATGGTCAACTGACTGCTGTATTATTGAATACTGTAATAACATGTTCTTTATTACCTAAATGCAACAGTCTTCCTTGCATTGTTACTTCTTTTTTTGGAATTATTTAGAATTTGGTGTGTATATATTTTCAGGTTTTGTGTGAATGAGTAGTTTTGATGTTCAATTGCTTTCATCCAATCAGAATGAAGCTGGCTGTGAAATGTAATTTTCCTGGAACTCGTGAGTTTGAAGTTATTTCATTTTATTTAGAAATAATGATAAAAATGCAATTGAAAAATATAATATTACAATTACCATGAATAGTACTACAATTGAAACTGTTAGTTTATTTTACCTGGTATAACCAATATGCAAGGCCAAGGCAGTTCTTCAATTTTGGCACAATGATATTTTATGATATTATTATAGTACCAGTATGCTTTCTAAAATACATTGAGAAGAATCTGAAAAGGGATTTGCGCCCCTTGCCTCCTGAGCAATAATTTTAGGGGATGAAAGCGAAATCAATCTTGTATCTTACAATACAGAAAGACTGGTTTCGCTTTCACCCCTCAACATTTAGAGCTAGTATATCTGTAGATAAATGTAGTGTACGAATTGTGTACTATTTGTATTGAGTTTAAGAACTATTGATTTGTTTATGGTTTAGTTCTGTGGTATATTCTTGATTTCTTTGTGCATACTTTGTTGCCATTTTAATGATTCTGAATGCTTTTCAACTGAATTCTGTGTCAGTTTGGTAACCTATGGTCAATATATTGGTTTGTGTTGGTCATTGTCCCCTTTCTTGTCTACATTTAACATTGATCTTTGATCATTGATGTATGCTCAGTTCTTGTTCTTTGTCGAGATGTAATTCACTGATCTGTCTCCAAGCCTATCTCACCATACATATAAAGCCAGAGTCTTAAATAGGATGATCTTTTAATATCTAGACTTTTCTTCTTTATTGCCCAGCTGAATTACATGATTTACGATAATTTTATGCAGGAATATCGTTTTAGTATCTATGCAAATTGTGCGAAATGATGGAAAAATGGGGAAATGTTACACACAGGGAGAATAAGTAATTACAAGCTTATTTATCAGAAAACAAACTGTTTATGTAACATTTGGCAGATATGTAGAAAGTATGTTCATGGTTTCAGTTTCCTCTTGACTGTTTAATCGATTTATTTAAATATTTTTAATTTAAATTTATTTGAGAATTTTTGAATTTGCTTAAAAGTAGCTACACAGCTTTGAGTTAGGTTTTATGTAATATTGATTATTTTCTTGTGTAATTGTTTTGTTTAGGTGTCATTTAAGGGTATTCTGGACTTGCATCATATGGCAACAACTTTCGGCCAGACCCTATTCCAAATTTCATGCTAAGTTGGTTAAATGAAGACATATTGAACATGGTAATGAGGTTTATGGACCTTTCAGAACTCGGCACTTAATGCTTCAAAATTTCAAGCAGCAAATAACCTCACTTAGGATTTCAATAATCTTATAACTATTTCATTAACTTATTGTTGTATTAAAAATGTCAGCTATTAGGGTTAAGATAGGTTTAGGGAACTTTTTGGAACCTAATTTTACTCAAAATTGCATATTAGGGTTCATTTTTTGAATGAATGAATGTGTTTAATATAATTATTGTGTTTCAATTTATGTTGTTTTCTGTTAGAAGGCCATGTTTTATTTAAGAATTGTACAATTGTTTTTGTATACCTCTTTACATGTCACCTTCTGTAAATAAAGATATTATTATTATTATTTAAGGAAACATGTGGAACTTATTTCGCATCAAAATTTCAATTTAAGTGCATAGTAGGTTTAGTGGATAATTTTGAAAATATTTAATACTAAACTTTCATATTGAGGTTTAGGTTAAGGTACTTTTCGGAACTTTTTTGGCATCAAAATTTCATTAAAATTATTCCAAATACTTTATCTGCATATATCTTATTCTTGCATAAAGGAGCGGTTATGGTCTGAAGCTCATAGCGGCCATAATTTATCCTTTCAACTATTCAATTTAAATAAGGACATGTTCAATGCAAACTCTGTTTCCCTTAGGAATATTGAGGGGTGGAAGCGAAACTCCTCTATCTGCTTGTTTATAAATAGGCAGTTAGACAATTTCAATTTTACACCTTGATATTAACCTCAGATTAGCTATCAACTATCCACGACTCTTCAACTTTTCATTTACTTTTCTTAAATTATTTAAGGGTTCAGGGTCTTAATGTTTTAGGGATTTAGGTTTACTTTAAGGTTGTGATTAAGGGTCATATGGTCATTTCCAGTATACAAGGTTAGGCAGAGAAGTCGTTAGTCCTCTAGCCTCATTTAGGAGTTTGTATTAATATTGCATTTTTGCTGCTTATTGATATCATGAACATACTTATATAATTCTGATGAATGATCAGATTACAAATTTACTGATTATCTTTCTTGTGTGAATCTATCATACAAAGGTCAGTACATACCCCCTTCCCTGTATGTGTGTATCTTTCTTGAGAGGAGATTTTTCTGTTGGCCTCTGTGTTATTTGTGAATGACATGTTTTTGTTTATTGACACAAGTTCTGTCCCATTATCCCTTCCAGAGTGCTCTCCCTTTATCCCTTCTCCATTGTGTGTTTGTATATAAAATACAGATTTCACATATCCTTGCTGTAGGAACATCTTTCTTTTTTGATGTGTTCGTCTATTCAACTCGTGCACATGATTCACTTGTTTATGCTGATTCAGTTTCCTCCTGTGATAATGTATAAACATGGTTGTAACCCAATGGTCCACTCGATGTATCTTTTGACAATGACCAATACATCCCTTCTGAAAACTCTTTGTCTATAAGTTCTCTTACCAAGATGGTTCCATGTGGCTGTCAGTGTTTTGGGTTTGGTTATGAAGCTTGTAGTGTAGATATCAATATGTTAAGTTATCAATAGTGTAGATATCAGAAATTTTGTATATAACTAATATATTAATCATTTAGATAAGAATGTCATAAATATTACACCCATATATTATTATATTATTTTTATTTATGTTATTCCTTCTTTAGTTTACGGAATGAAGCAGACACTGGCACAGTGTCTTGGTTTATATGTATTGCTTAAAACATGTTTTGGTTTATTTTCTCCATGTACTACAACCACAATGTGGGATGTTTGGTGTGGAATGATGGACAAATGGTATAGTTGGGAATCAGAGACCTAAGATAGCAGGTAAATGACTTTTTATCATATTTTCTACACTTACTTTAACTGTTGTACAATACTACTTGAAGTTGCCAGAAAGGATCAGAACCTTAAACAAATTGCAACATGGCAGTTTTCTTGCTGTTTTACAGCACAAAGTGCTCAATGATGAGCTATTTGGATCTTTAGCTGTCAGTCCATCTGTCATCTGCTATTTAATTGTTTACACTCTAGAATCCACATTTCTTGAGCAATCATAATCAAACATGGAATAATGTCTATATGGCCATCAGTTCTTGGCCAGTTTCAATTATGGGCCAAATCATTCTACTAGATCCAGAGTTATGGCCCTTGTATTGAACAAACAGGAATAAAATCAATTAATTGATGATAATATATCACAAAATCTATTAACAGTATGTAGTTGTCATACATTATAAACTTTGAAGATCATATGAAAGTTATGGTCTCCTTAAAAAACTTTTTTTTTTAACCAACATGACATTTTATGTCGCTCAATATATATTTTAGAGAAAATTATTTTTAATTAAATTTTGTGCACATCACCCGAAATGAAAGTATCAGAACTTTGTTAAACATAGTAGTTGGTCATGCCACTCGATATAAGTTCGATCCAATAAAATAATAAGTCTGGTAAAGTCCGGGCATATAATAACATGATTTTAAGCAATTCCAAGTATGGATAACAGGATTTGATACACTACTGTGCGGTTGTTGCTGTTCTTGCCTTGAATTGACAATCTGTCCATTTATCACACCAGGCAAATGTCACAAAATAAAAAGGATGCAATGATCTGGGCATATACTAGCTGCATATTGTTAAAAGACTGTTACTGACCTAAGGAAGTGATAAATATCAGCTTATGGTAAAATCATAAACAAAATTCTGAGCAAAAATGATCCGAGTGAAAATATAGTCATGACATAAATAAATCACTGTGCAGTGTACTCAATCTATTAAGAGACCACTTTATTAAGTGACCACTTTTTGGCTGTCCCTTGGGTGGTCTCTTACTACAATGTCTACTGTACTAAGAATATAAGGCAAAAATATGAATTATGATAGTTAAAACACCTCAAGCTCCTTGTCTCTGTGATTTTCTAAATTTACTGCCATCATTTTCGTCCTTTTTATTTTTTACACTTATTAATTACTTCAAATTTCCGTTCAATACCTCAATTTTTTACATGACGCCGTTTATATGTTGTCATTATCTTTTTGATAATTTCACAGACAAACATTTCAGATGTAAGTAAGGAATTGCGTAATTTATTCGAAGAAAGTGTGCAAGGGGAAGGGGTCTGCCCTGCAACATTGAGCTGTGAGGATTTTAATGAAATTGATGGCTGTAGATATGTAACAAAATTCCTCCTTTACTTTCAGGTCTCCATTCAATGATATGTTTGTGTATATGATAGTCATTGTTGAGAGCGGTTTCTGGTGCTGAGATGCTGACACACATCACATGGTAAGTTAGACTGTCACATAATCCATCATATAAACAGGAAATATTAACCAAAAGAGCTAATCCACCAGAATAAATGCTATTATCTTAAAGATTTGTAAAAATTAAAATGATATTCTGAGTATTTCCTACTAAATTATGCTCAAGGAAGAAATGGCAAGGGAGGTAACAATCACTATACAATTTGCTACCACTCCCTGTGTGTCAGTAATGAGGTAAACCTGCACTATGGTATAATATAAAATGTAAAAAATGTAAATACAAAATGGTGGGTTAGCTCTGTTAGTTAATATTTGTTGTCAAAATTCTGGTGATAATCAAATTGAGTTAAGCTAGTCTTTAAGACTCTATCAATCTCATTGAAATCAGCCCCTAACTTTAGCTCCATTACTTTCTGCTGTTAGGATCTAAAATAGATATGCATGATCTACGCTCAAATAGAATTTACGGAGCTCGTCTGAGATCAACGAATATTCATAACTCTAAACCACAGCAATTTGCAGTCGACGATTTGATTGGCTACTCAAAGGTCACAAGAATGTGACCTGTATTGTGCAGTCATCAGATCCAGTTAGCATATAGTATAGGAGTGTGCGACTGGAGCTGATTTTAATGAGATTGAGACTCTATATGCATATACTGTGAAACCTAAATTAGACCACCATTGGTTCTCAAGAAAATTGGTCTTATCAATAAGGAGGTCTGATTTTTATTTAGTTAAAATGTGGATGAAAAATTGAAAACTGGTCCCTGAAAATATGGTCTCAATAATGAGGCGGTCTTACTATTGAGGTGGTCTTTTTGTGAGGTTTTACTGTAGATCAAGCAGCATAATTATGAGCACTGCTGTATGAATTTCAACCTCTTCTTTAAGTGAGGTCATTTACATAAAACATCACATGTGACATCACCATGTACTGACAGTAAGCAATCTTTGTCCCATATTGCAATGGAAACGAAGTGACCCTAGAGAGTAAACATTGTATCTTGTTTGCAAATATTGACATGACAGGTTGCGTTTTCTTGAAATGACATCACTTACAGAAGAGGTTGTAAATCCCATAGCAGCGCTCTCGTATAGACTTTTCATTTTCATCCCTCCAAATTGTGTCAAGAATTCAATTGATCTTTAAAATTTCGATCGTGGCTTATAGAAATATCTCATTGCCTTACAAAGGTGCTTGTTGTTGGCAACACCAAACATCAACTTAACTTAATGTATGTTCATTTTAAATGATAATACACAAATTCCTGGAAATTTTGGCATTAAATTTATTATAAAAATTACAATTACATGTACTAGGTTAGAACAATATATCACTTGATAACTAGTAAATTAATATATATTTACAGTTACTGTCAAATATACTGGTGATCGATAATACATTCTTCAAAGAAAACTAAATACAACTTAGAACATATTCAATAAATATTTGCTCAAGCATATATTGAACAAAAATATGTTTCAAAACATTCTATTTGAATATGATAATTGATGTATTAGTTAATTATTAAAACAGAAACATTTATAGACATAATACAACAAGATTATACATGTACATTGTAGTTGTAAATCTCTGACAAAGCTGTATTGATGCCGGGCACATACCTTTAAACATATGTATATAATTCAGGGGCGGATCCAGGAATGGCTCAGACCCCCACTGGAAAAATAAAAAAATGATAAACAAGCGTGATAAATCGACAGCTTTCTATAACATTAATCAATGAATAATAAATTTATCAAACATTATGTTCCATAGCTTCACTTTTATCATTATTGTGTATCTTTCTGAATTCAATATTGCATCAATCACCCGTGTAATGAATGTGTAAGCGACTGTGCTAGGCTGTATGTCAGGTTGTTGCTACGCTGCGTAAATATTTATAGCTGACACGCAAATATTCATAGTTGTGACGTCATTTAAGGCAATAGTGACGTAGTTATTTGATGTATCAAGAATTCGCAGTGCAGTTTGGCTTTCGAGTAAAAACAGCACGTCATTCTTGTTAGCTTGATTTTTTTCCGCAATTTGTTCTTAAAAACACACAAAAAAACGGATCTATATTAGTGGAGACCTCCTCGTGGTTAGAACCGGTAACGTTTGTTAAAACAGATACAAACGGCTAACATCTGCTTGAATGTGGAAAGGGATTATATTTCTGTAATTTTGTGGGCAAAAGTTGGACCCCCCCTGGAGAAAAATCCTGGATCCGCCCCTGTAATTTCACACTAATAAAAAGAGAATATTTGTATGTTTTGGTGTAAGATCAAAAGTTATTTCAACAAGTAAGCAACCCATGCAATATTTTCACGAGTGGCGTAGGTGAAATACTTTCCATCTTGCACCGAAACATACAACAATTCTGTTTATTTCATGCTTCATTTGGGTTTCTTGTGAATTAAACTTGTTAATTACATTTCATTACCCCATGCCTCAATATTTGATTTGACTTCATTTGCCAAAGCCTGCACCTTGGCCATCAAGTAGTTCTTTTTCAATACAAATGTGAACTCCTTACTTAATTTAATTGTGCTATACTTCATAAACTCTTCTATTGGTCTTAATCATTCTAAACTTCATAAACTCTGCTATAGGTCATAATCATTCTAAACTTCATAAACTCTTCTATAGGTCTTAATCATTCTAAACTTCATAAACTCTTCTATAGGTCTTAATCATTCTAAACTTCATAAACTTTGCTATAGGTCTTAACCATTCTAAACTTCATAAACTCTTCTATAGGTCTTATCCATTCTAAACTTCATAAACTCTTCTATAGGTCTTAGCCATTCTAAACTTCATAAACTCTTCTATAGGTCTTAACCATTCTAAACTTCATAAACTCTTATAGATCTTAACTATGCTATCCAGCATAAGCTCTGCTATATGTCGAAATGCTGACAAACATTTTAAACTCTGCTGTAAGTCTTACGGCTGCTAAACATCATAAACTCTGCTAAAGGTCTTACCCATGTTAAACATCATAAACTCTACTATAGCTCATAACGCTGCTAAACATCTAAACTCTGCTACAGGTCTTACTCATGTTAAACATCATAAACTCTACTATAGCTCATAACGCTGCTAAACATCTAAACTCTGCTATAGGTCTTACCCATGTTAAACATCATACACTCTACTATAGCTCATAACGCTGCTAAACATCATAAACTCTACTATAGGTCTTAAAGCTGCTAAACATCATAAACTCTACTATAGCTCATAACGCTGCTAAACATCATAAACTCTACTATAGCTCATAACGCTGCTAAACATCATAAACTCTGCTATAGGTCTTACCCATGTTAAACATCATAAACTCTACTATAGCTCATAACGCTGCTAAACGTCATAAACTCTACTATAGGTCTTAAAGCTGCTAATCATCATAACCTCTACTATAGCTCATAACGCTACTAAACGTCATAAACTCTACTATAGGTCTTAAAGCTGCTAAACATCATAAACTCTACTATAGCTCATAAAGCTGCTAAACATCATAAACTCAGCTAAGTCATAACTATGCTAGACATTATAAACTCTGCTATATGTCACAACACTGATAAAGATAATAAACTCTGCTATACTCCTAACCATGCTAAACATCATTAACTCTGCTATGGGTCTCAATCATGCTAAACAGCATAAACTCTACTATTGTTCTCAATCATGCTTAACAGCATACACTCTACTATTGGTCTCAATCATGCTAAACATCATTAACTCTACTATTGTTCTCAATCATGCTAAACAGCATACACTCTACTATTGGTCTCAATCATGCTAAACAGCATTAACTCTACTATTGGTCTCAATCATGCTAAACAGCATAAACTCTACTATTGGTCTGAATCATGCTTAACATCATAAACACTGGTGTATTTCTTAACTTTTCTAAACTGCATAAACTCTACTATTGGTCTCAACCGTGCTAAACATCATAAACTCTACTATGGGTATAACTATGCTTAACATCATAAACTCTGGTATAGTTTTTAACTTTGCTAAACAGCATCAACTCTGCTATAGTTCGTGACCATGCTAGACATTATATACTCCGCTGCAGGTCTAACCATGCTAAGAGCTCTCCTGGGATTGCTTTAGGGGGTCTGTGCGGTCCAAGATCAGAATGAATTAATTCAGAACAAAGAGTACGAAATGGGTAATTAAAAGTCAGACATCCAAATAAAATGAATGACAAGTTGGTGACGACAAAAACAAGTTAAATATGTACCGTCATGTATTCCTTTGCCATACGCAATACATTGTGATATACATGAATGTATGTAAAAACCATGACGGTTTTGGTTGAATTATTTTCTTCATGGATTTCATAATATCTGGGTAGGAATTATCAATCAGTGAATAAATTTGTATAACATTAATATCAAATGATACTTTTTGAGTATAAATGTACATGTCTGAGAACTAAAGCATACTATGTCATATTATGTAAAATTCCATTATAGAACAAGAAAGAATATTGTCGTCTGCATTTCTAAGCAGTTTTGTAATTTCTAATGGCGCAGGAAAGATCTGGCATTGTCGGCATTGTAACACCTTCAGTCGAATAAGGTTTTTTGAATAATGATAACATAATACCACTAATCAATGGACTAGGTTTCCAGATTTAACAAACAACCAACTCTATTTGATGGTATAGTGGATTTTTAATGTATGATATTATAACTGATATATTCACAAGTATTGTTACATCAAAAACAGACATCCGAAATTAATTTCATTCTTCATGTCTGCATTGTGTTTTAACTCGGCTTTAACTGAAAATCAAAAACTTATACATGTACATACTTAATTAAGGCCTATCTACTAATGCCGTATCTTGCCTTAGTCTATTCAAGCTTGATGCATACTGACTAAAAATAACTATGAGGATTTTTTATTAGAAAAGTAATATTGTTTTTACAGCTGTTGCCGAAAACTATCCAACAAAGCTTCAGTTAACTAAGTCTCCACTGCGTTTCAAGTTTTAAAAATGTTGTAATACAAATTAGGTTCCAACAATTCTGGTCTAGTCGATAAAATTGCATAATGTTCAAAAAAGTGAGGTTATTGAAATAATATATTGTGGTACATATTGCAATGCACTGCTAAAGTATTGCAATATATCATGGTACACTATAGACATAAGATGACACCCCTATGAAAAGTTTTATATGAAGTGGTTCAGTAAAGTTTCAAACTTTTATTTTAGTTGACACAAATTTATTTATCTGTGATTTCTTTTTCAGGATCAAAAGACAATGATGATCCATGTAGTGTTACATAAAGCCATGTATGTGTTCTTGGTTGTGTTGTTGCTGCATGTTGATTTACTGAATAAGGTAATATAAAATATTGAACAAAATGTCAAATAATTGATTAAAGGGAGACAACTTGCATTCAGTTCAAGATCATTCAAGAACATTTTCCAACATTAGACATCACTTCAAAGAAAACAGGCTTTCTAAGGTCAAATACTTAGATCTATACTTTTTTTACCAAAAACGAATATTTTATTACGAGTTGGAAGTTAAATGGCTAGTTTATTGCAAATTATGACAATTTCAGCAAAATCAAACATATTTTCATTGACAAGAATATCATTCCATACTAAATTCCTGACAAAAGTTATGTTAAATACATTAATTTACATACAATATGTAATGCCACTTTAATAATATCACAGTATGTTAAATTAACTTCATGATGTTGTCAGAATAAAACATTGGCAGTAGAATATACCAAATACTAAGCAAATGCCTTATGAAATGTAGAGCAAACTATTCCTTTTGAATCATTAATACTTACTGGTATACTTTCCATAGTCAGTCAGTGGGTCAGTCGGTCAATAAAACTTCAGAACATTGAATAACTGTGAAGTGAATTAATAAATGAAAGAATTGTATTCTGAACATCAAAAGTTTGAAATACTTTGGTTGGTACTTAAGTCTGCCAGTATTTCACAAAAATGTGGAATTATAACTGGTTTTGGTTTTTGTAACCGAATGAAGACATACCATCAAAGTTTAAATATCATGTTTTGCTTTCATTTGATGCATTCAGGTGAAAGCTATCACACCTCACTAATTAAGCACATTTTAATCTGAAGAAATCTGAACATTGACAATTGATTTTCTGTTCATATAGGCCAGTGAAAATTTAAAAAATGGGGATAAAAATAGTAGAAAATGTTATAGAACAAAATGTGGATTTCTGTTGCAGATGTATGTAGAGTTTCAATTGAATAATTTAATAAAATAAAATGCACATTGTTACAAAAATATAATATCATGGCATTGTGATAAAATTAACTGTTCATACAAAAATATGGATGATTACAATTATTAGTAAATTATTAAATTTCCTGATATTTTAAACTTCGTATTTTAGTATATTCGAGTATATTCGAGAAATCAGGGCTAGGAGTATCAAATTTGTGACAAATAATAGTGAAATATTTCAAATGAACACCTTTGTCTGAGGTTATAAAACTTGAGATTGATTTCAAATCTTGTTTTGTGTGTTTTCTAAGATTAATTCTGTTGTTTTATAATTGATCATACAGTAATTGCCATATAACATAAATAATTAACCTAAAAAGTTACTGAAACATTTAACAAAATATCTATTTGACAAAATAAGTTGTGACTGAAAAAAAGCTTTGAGTACAACAACTGATCTCAAGTTTATAATCTCTGGCCATGGGCATTGATGAATTGCAGATTCACACTAAAATTAAAGCAAAAGCTAAAAATACAGAAATAAGTTTATTATCAGATTTTTTTCATGTACAAAATGATGGGGAAAAATAATAATAGAGAAAATTAAAACAAAATTTGATAAATTCTTTGCCACTGAGATTACAGTAAAAAATAACTGGGGCTTGTTGATTAATTAACCAAAATATTGACTGACTTACTTTAAAAAGTAAATACATGTAGTAGAATAATTAGGGATGGGAATAATCAGTTATTTTGTAAACTAGTTAACCGGAAAATCTTCCGAACGGTTTATCGAACGAGAATACAAACATTTATTGCATTAGTAGATTAACACACAGTTGGTACATATACTGACATTTGCAATTACATGTATATTGATGATTTGCCATCACTTTTATAACTTAAATTATTAACATACAGAAATGTATTCTCTATAAAATAGTTATAGTAAAAAAGTAGCTGAAAATTATCTCAAGATGTCACACACACTGTATATACCATGTACTGAACTAACGACAACCATATCAGCGTCATTTGAATAACCGTTTTTGAGGTTTCTTCGTTGGCATAGTGGGTATGGTTGCAGTTTCTTCAGTGCTAGGTGCTGATGTCATAGGGGTCATAGGTTTAAACCCCTTTGGGTTCACTAATGAATTTCAAAAATTTATTTGAAAGATATTCATTAAAGTCAAGTCTGTCAGTTAAACATTTAAGTAGCTAAATATTATCACCCAACTATAGTTGTTTTGATGAAAAATGTTGGATTTTGTCTTGAATGATAATTGTACTAGGTTGTTTTTTTGCATTTTAATAAGCAGACATATTTTCCCATCATGCCTTAGCATCTGCAATGACTTGGCTCATTTTGCTTTTCTCATGATACTTATACACTTAGCAATTAAATACAGCTATAGTAATTTACAGTCGGACCTCATTCGTTCAAATTCATCGGGTTCAAAATTTTAAGTAATACTTGGTTTCAAATAGCCCATTTCAATTTGACACGCATAAGAAGATACATTAGGACCTGATATTTATTTCCGATTATACCTAGTATTTGGACAGAAGGTTGTCAAATAAACAAGGTCCTAACCCACTTTGTTATTTGAGGATATTTTCGATATAGCTGTGTTAATTGTGACAAAATTGAGACATGAAAGTGGACTAATTTTGATAAAAAAGTTTTAAGAACATACTTTTTTATATTTCAGGTATGGAATGAATCTCATCAAACAACTTCATCAAATTGGTGCATTTGTCCCGTCAATGAATGGTTGTCCAGAATGAATGGTTGTCCAGAATGAATGGTTTATTTTTGAACGTTATTAAATAACAAAAAGTGACATATTAGACATGAATGATATGTTTCAACATGGACCAGAAGACTTTTGTGTTAGAAAATAGACAATTTATGTACTTTCCATTGTGAAATCTTGTTTATTATGTTTGTTTTGTCCATAAAGGACCATGGTCCGTAGAAGTGACCAGATATAATTTGTTGCATCTTGTTGGTCTTACTTATTGCTATCTACTTACTATAACCACCCACTGACATCCATGACTGATCTATTCTCTTAACTGCTCCATCATCTATGGGTTTTAGTTCACATTTTTGATAGATCTAATACAAACCATTAATTGGTTTCTTCATCATAAGATGAAGAGTTTTTACCGATCACATGGCTTATTCTATGATTGAAAGTATTGACCCACAGTTGATGACAGCAGTAAGTATGATAGTCAGTTGCAAGTTACTGCAAAAGACTACCAAGGCCTGCCATTGATTAAATGAAGCAGCCATTGGATAATAGATGGATTGTCAAGTATTGGTGGCCAAGTAGGGCTAGACTTATGTACCCAATTGTCAAAGGGGCTAACTCGCCAATGAAGTTCTGCCACAACTTAAGCAGGGTAGAAGGGAGGCTACTCTTGTTTCGAATGATCGCCTAAAAGGTACAGTTATGCCCCCTGCTCAAAATGGCCGCTATTATGAATGAGAGTAATGTCCCTTTATTTCAAATTGGATGCAATTTTAGACATGATTTATGTCCCCTGATGTCAAAATGGCTGCCATTTTCGCGGAATATCAACCATTTTGAAATCAGGGGAAGTAATCCGTGCTGTTAATTGCCACCATTTTGAAAGAAGGGAGGCTACTCTTGTTTCGAATGGTCGCCAAGCTAGGTACAGTTCTGCCCCCTGCTTAAAATAAGCGCTATTATGAATGAGAGTAATGTCCCTTTATTTCAAATTGGATGTAATTTTAGACATGATTTATGTCCCCTGATGTCAAAATGGCTGCCATTTTCGCGGAATATCAACCATTTTGAAATCAGGGGAAGTAATCCGTGCTGTTAATTGCCACCATTTTGAAAGAAGGGAGGCTACTCTTGTTTCGAATGGTCGCCTAAAAGGTACAGTTATGCCCCCTGCTCAAAATGGCCGCTATTATGAATGACAGTAATGTCCCTTTATTTCAAATTGGATGCAATTTTAGACATGATTTATGTCCCCTGATGTCAAAATGGCTGCCATTTTCGCGGAATATCAACCATTTTGAAATCAGGGGAAGTAATCCGTGCTGTTAATTGCCACCATTTTGAAAGAAGGGAGGCTACTCTTGTTTCGAATGGTCGCCTAAAAGGTACAGTTATGCCCCCTGCTTAAAATGGCCGCTATTATGAATGACAGTAATGTCCCTTTATTTCAAATTGGATGCAATTTTAGACATGATTTATGTCCCCTGATGTCAAAATGGCTGCCATTTTCGCGGAATATCAACCATTTTGAAATCAGGGGAAGTAATCCGTGCTGTTAATTGCCACCATTTTGAAAGAAGGGAGGCTACTCTTGTTTCGAATGGTCGCCTAAAAGGTACAGTTATGCCCCCTGCTCAAAATGGCCGCTATTATGAATGAGAGTAATGTCCCTTTATCTGAAATTGGATGCAATTTTAGACATGATTTATGTCCCCTGATATCAAAATGGCTGCCATTTTTGCGGAATATCAACCATTTTGAAATCAGGGGAAGTAATCCGTGCTGTTAATTGCCACCATTTTGAAAGAAGGGAGGCTACTCTTGTTTCGAATGGTCGCCTAAAAGGTACAGTTATGCCCCCTGCTTGAAATGGCCGCTATTATGAATGAGAGTAATGTCCCTTTATTTCAAATTGGATGCAATTTTAGACATGATTTATGTCCCCTGATGTCAAAATGGCTGCCATTTTCGCGGAATATCAACCATTTTGAAATCAGGGAAGTAATCCGTGCTGTTAATTGCCATTATTTTGAAAGAAGGGAGGCTACTCTTGTTTCGAATGGTCGCCAAGCTAGGTACAGTTCTGCCCCCTGCTTAAAATAAGCGCTATTATGAATGAGAGTAATGTCCCTTTATTTCAAATTGGATGTAATTTTAGACATGATTTATGTCCCCTGATGTCAAAATGGCTGCCATTTTCGCGGAATATCAACCATTTTGAAATCAGGGGAAGTAATCCGTGCTGTTAATTGCCACCATTTTGAAAGAAGGGAGGCTACTCTTGTTTCGAATGGTCGCCTAAAAGGTACAGTTATGCCCCCTGCTTAAAATGGCCGCTATTATGAATGAGAGTAATGTCCCTTTATTTCAAATTGGATGCAATTTTAGACATGATTTATGTCCCCTGATGTCAAAATGGCTGCCATTTTCGCGGAATATCAACCATTTTGAAATCAGGGGAAGTAATCCGTGCTGTTAATTGCCACCATTTTGAAAGAAGGGAGGCTACTCTTGTTTCGAATGGTCGCCTAAAAGGTACAGTTATGCCCCCTGCTTAAAATGGCCGCTATTATGAATGACAGTAATGTCCCTTTATTTCAAATTGGATGCAATTTTAGACATGATTTATGTCCCCTGATGTCAAAATGGCTGCCATTTTCGCGGAATATCAACCATTTTGAAATCAGGGGAAGTAATCCGTGCTGTTAATTGCCACCATTTTGAAAGAAGGGAGGCTACTCTTGTTTCGAATGGTCGCCTAAAAGGTACAGTTATGCCCCCTGCTCAAAATGGCCGCTATTATGAATGAGAGTAATGTCCCTTTATTTCAAATTGGATGCAATTTTAGACATGATTTATGTCCCCTGATATCAAAATGGCTGCCATTTTTGCGGAATATCAACCATTTTGAAATCAGGGGAAGTAATCCGTGCTGTTAATTGCCACCATTTTGAAAGAAGGGAGGCTACTCTTGTTTCGAATGGTCGCCTAAAAGGTACAGTTATGCCCCCTGCTTGAAATGGCCGCTATTATGAATGAGAGTAATGTCCCTTTATTTCAAATTGGATGCAATTTTAGACATGATTTATGTCCCCTGATGTCAAAATGGCTGCCATTTTCGCGGAATATCAACCATTTTGAAATCAGGGAAGTAATCCGTGCTGTTAATTGCCACCATTTTGAAAGAAGGGAGGCTACTCTTGTTTCGAATGGTCGCCAAGCTAGGTACAGTTCTGCCCCCTGCTTAAAATAAGCGCTATTATGAATGAGAGTAATGTCCCTTTATTTCAAATTGGATGTAATTTTAGACATGATTTATGTCCCCTGATGTCAAAATGGCTGCCATTTTCGCGGAATATCAACCATTTTGAAATCAGGGGAAGTAATCCGTGCTGTTAATTGCCACCATTTTGAAAGAAGGGAGGCTACTCTTGTTTCGAATGGTCGCCTAAAAGGTACAGTTCTGCCCCCTGCTTAAAATTGCCGCTATTATGAATGAGAGTAATGTCCCTTTATTTCAAATCGGATGCAATTTTAGACATGATTTATGTCCCCTGATGTCAAAATGGCTGCCATTTTCGCAGAATATCAACCATTTTGAAATCAGGGGAAGTAATCCGTGCTGTAAATTGCCACCATTTTGAAAGAAGGGAGGCTGCTCTTGTTTCGAATGGTTGCCAAGCAAGGTAGAGTTATGCATCCTGCTTAAAAATGGCCGTTATTATGAATGAGAGTAATGTCCCTTTTATACAAAATGGATGCAATTTTAGACATGATTTATGTCCCCTGATGTCAAAATGGCTGCCATTTTCGCGGAATATCAACCATTTTGAAATCAGGGGAAGTAATCCGTGCTTTTAATTTCCACCATTTTGAAAGAAGGGAGGCTACTCTTGTTTTAATGGTCGCCAAGCAAGGTAGAGTTATGCATCCTGCTTAAAAATGGTCGCAATTGTGAATGAGAGTAATGTCCCTTTATTACAAAATGGATGCAATTTTAGACATGATTTATGTCCCCTGATGTCAAAATGGCTGCCATTTTCGCGGAATATCAATCATTTTGAAATCAGGGGAAGTAATCCATGCTGTAAATTTCCGCCATTTTGAAATAAGGGAGGATACTCTTGTTTCGAATGGTCGCCTCAAAGGTACAGTTATGCCCCCTGCTTAAAATGGCCGCTATAATGAAAAAGAGTAATGTCCCTTTATTACAAAATGGATGCAATTTTAGACATGATTTATGTCCCCTGATGTCAAAATGGCTGCCATTTTCGCGGAATATCAATCATTTTGAAATCAGGGGAAGTAATCCATGCTGTAAATTTCCGCCATTTTGAAATAAGGGAGGATACTCTTGTTTCGAATGGTCGCCTCAAAGGTACAGTTATGCCCCCTGCTTAAAATGGCCGCTATTATGAATGAGAGTAATGTCCCTTTATTTCAAATTGGATGCAATTTTAGACATGATTTATGTCCCCTGATGTCAAAATGGCTGCCATTTTCGCGGAATATCAACCATTTTGAAATCAGGGGAAGTAATCCGTGCTGTTAATTGCCACCATTTTGAAAGAAGGGAGGCTACTCTTGTTTCGAATGGTCGCCTAAAAGGTACAGTTATGCCCCCTGCTTAAAATGGCCGCTATTATGAATGAGAGTAATGTCCCTTTATTTCAAATTGGATGCAATTTTAGACATGATTTATGTCCCCTGATGTCAAAATGGCTGCCATTTTCGCGGAATATCAACCATTTTGAAATCAGGGGAAGTAATCCGTGCTGTTAATTGCCACCATTTTGAAAGAAGGGAGGCTACTCTTGTTTCGAATGGTCGCCTAAAAGGTACAGTTATGCCCCCTGCTCAAAATGGCCGCTATTATGAATGAGAGTAATGTCCCTTTATTTCAAATTGGATGCAATTTTAGACATGATTTATGTCCCCTGATATCAAAATGGCTGCCATTTTTGCGGAATATCAACCATTTTGAAATCAGGGGAAGTAATCCGTGCTGTTAATTGCCACCATTTTGAAAGAAGGGAGGCTACTCTTGTTTCGAATGGTCGCCTAAAAGGTACAGTTATGCCCCCTGCTTGAAATGGCCGCTATTATGAATGAGAGTAATGTCCCTTTATTTCAAATTGGATGCAATTTTAGACATGATTTATGTCCCCTGATGTCAAAATGGCTGCCATTTTCGCGGAATATCAACCATTTTGAAATCAGGGAAGTAATCCGTGCTGTTAATTGCCACCATTTTGAAAGAAGGGAGGCTACTCTTGTTTCGAATGGTCGCCAAGCTAGGTACAGTTCTGCCCCCTGCTTAAAATAAGCGCTATTATGAATGAGAGTAATGTCCCTTTATTTCAAATTGGATGTAATTTTAGACATGATTTATGTCCCCTGATGTCAAAATGGCTGCCATTTTCGCGGAATATCAACCATTTTGAAATCAGGGGAAGTAATCCGTGCTGTTAATTGCCACCATTTTGAAAGAAGGGAGGCTACTCTTGTTTCGAATGGTCGCCTAAAAGGTACAGTTATGCCCCCTGCTTAAAATGGCCGCTATTATGAATGACAGTAATGTCCCTTTATTTCAAATTGGATGCAATTTTAGACATGATTTATGTCCCCTGATGTCAAAATGGCTGCCATTTTCGCGGAATATCAACCATTTTGAAATCAGGGGAAGTAATCCGTGCTGTTAATTGCCACCATTTTGAAAGAAGGGAGGCTACTCTTGTTTCGAATGGTCGCCTTAAAGGTACAGTTATGCCCCCTGCTCAAAATGGCCGCTATTATGAATGAGAGTAATGTCCCTTTATTTCAAATTGGATGCAATTTTAGACATGATTTATGTCCCCTGATATCAAAATGGCTGCCATTTTTGCGGAATATCAACCATTTTGAAATCAGGGGAAGTAATCCGTGCTGTTAATTGCCACCATTTTGAAAGAAGGGAGGCTACTCTTGTTTCGAATGGTCGCCTAAAAGGTACAGTTATGCCCCCTGCTTGAAATGGCCGCTATTATGAATGAGAGTAATGTCCCTTTATTTCAAATTGGATGCAATTTTAGACATGATTTATGTCCCCTGATGTCAAAATGGCTGCCATTTTCGCGGAATATCAACCATTTTGAAATCAGGGAAGTAATCCGTGCTGTTAATTGCCACCATTTTGAAAGAAGGGAGGCTACTCTTGTTTCGAATGGTCGCCAAGCTAGGTACAGTTCTGCCCCCTGCTTAAAATAAGCGCTATTATGAATGAGAGTAATGTCCCTTTATTTCAAATTGGATGTAATTTTAGACATGATTTATGTCCCCTGATGTCAAAATGGCTGCCATTTTCGCGGAATATCAACCATTTTGAAATCAGGGGAAGTAATCCGTGCTGTTAATTGCCACCATTTTGAAAGAAGGGAGGCTACTCTTGTTTCGAATGGTCGCCTAAAAGGTACAGTTCTGCCCCCTGCTTAAAATTGCCGCTATTATGAATGAGAGTAATGTCCCTTTATTTCAAATCGGATGCAATTTTAGACATGATTTATGTCCCCTGATGTCAAAATGGCTGCCATTTTCGCAGAATATCAACCATTTTGAAATCAGGGGAAGTAATCCGTGCTTTTAATTTCCACCATTTTGAAAGAAGGGAGGCTACTCTTGTTTTAATGGTCGCCAAGCAAGGTAGAGTTATGCATCCTGCTTAAAAATGGTCGCAATTGTGAATGAGAGTAATGTCCCTTTATTACAAAATGGATGCAATTTTAGACATGATTTATGTCCCCTGATGTCAAAATGGCTGCCATTTTCGCGGAATATCAATCATTTTGAAATCAGGGGAAGTAATCCATGCTGTAAATTTCCGCCATTTTGAAATAAGGGAGGATACTCTTGTTTCGAATGGTCGCCTCAAAGGTACAGTTATGCCCCCTGCTTAAAATGGCCGCTATAATGAAAAAGAGTAATGTCCCTTTATTACAAAATGGATGCAATTTTAGACATGATTTATGTCCCCTGATGTCAAAATGGCTGCCATTTTCGCGGAATATCAATCATTTTGAAATCAGGGGAAGTAATCCATGCTGTAAATTTCCGCCATTTTGAAATAAGGGAGGATACTCTTGTTTCGAATGGTCGCCTCAAAGGTACAGTTATGCCCCCTGCTTAAAATGGCCGCTATTATGAATGAGAGTAATGTCCCTTTATTTCAAATTGGATGCAATTTTAGACATGATTTATGTCCCCTGATGTCAAAATGGCTGCCATTTTCGCGGAATATCAACCATTTTGAAATCAGGGGAAGTAATCCGTGCTGTTAATTGCCACCATTTTGAAAGAAGGGAGGCTACTCTTGTTTCGAATGGTCGCCTAAAAGGTACAGTTATGCCCCCTGCTTAAAATGGCCGCTATTATGAATGAGAGTAATGTCCCTTTATTTCAAATTGGATGCAATTTTAGACATGATTTATGTCCCCTGATGTCAAAATGGCTGCCATTTTCGCGGAATATCAACCATTTTGAAATCAGGGGAAGTAATCCGTGCTGTTAATTGCCACCATTTTGAAAGAAGGGAGGCTACTCTTGTTTCGAATGGTCGCCTAAAAGGTACAGTTATGCCCCCTGCTCAAAATGGCCGCTATTATGAATGAGAGTAATGTCCCTTTATTTCAAATTGGATGCAATTTTAGACATGATTTATGTCCCCTGATATCAAAATGGCTGCCATTTTTGCGGAATATCAACCATTTTGAAATCAGGGGAAGTAATCCGTGCTGTTAATTGCCACCATTTTGAAAGAAGGGAGGCTACTCTTGTTTCGAATGGTCGCCTAAAAGGTACAGTTATGCCCCCTGCTTGAAATGGCCGCTATTATGAATGAGAGTAATGTCCCTTTATTTCAAATTGGATGCAATTTTAGACATGATTTATGTCCCCTGATGTCAAAATGGCTGCCATTTTCGCGGAATATCAACCATTTTGAAATCAGGGAAGTAATCCGTGCTGTTAATTGCCACCATTTTGAAAGAAGGGAGGCTACTCTTGTTTCGAATGGTCGCCAAGCTAGGTACAGTTCTGCCCCCTGCTTAAAATAAGCGCTATTATGAATGAGAGTAATGTCCCTTTATTTCAAATTGGATGTAATTTTAGACATGATTTATGTCCCCTGATGTCAAAATGGCTGCCATTTTCGCGGAATATCAACCATTTTGAAATCAGGGGAAGTAATCCGTGCTGTTAATTGCCACCATTTTGAAAGAAGGGAGGCTACTCTTGTTTCGAATGGTCGCCTAAAAGGTACAGTTATGCCCCCTGCTTAAAATGGCCGCTATTATGAATGACAGTAATGTCCCTTTATTTCAAATTGGATGCAATTTTAGACATGATTTATGTCCCCTGATGTCAAAATGGCTGCCATTTTCGCGGAATATCAACCATTTTGAAATCAGGGGAAGTAATCCGTGCTGTTAATTGCCACCATTTTGAAAGAAGGGAGGCTACTCTTGTTTCGAATGGTCGCCTTAAAGGTACAGTTATGCCCCCTGCTCAAAATGGCCGCTATTATGAATGAGAGTAATGTCCCTTTATTTCAAATTGGATGCAATTTTAGACATGATTTATGTCCCCTGATATCAAAATGGCTGCCATTTTTGCGGAATATCAACCATTTTGAAATCAGGGGAAGTAATCCGTGCTGTTAATTGCCACCATTTTGAAAGAAGGGAGGCTACTCTTGTTTCGAATGGTCGCCTAAAAGGTACAGTTATGCCCCCTGCTTGAAATGGCCGCTATTATGAATGAGAGTAATGTCCCTTTATTTCAAATTGGATGCAATTTTAGACATGATTTATGTCCCCTGATGTCAAAATGGCTGCCATTTTCGCGGAATATCAACCATTTTGAAATCAGGGAAGTAATCCGTGCTGTTAATTGCCACCATTTTGAAAGAAGGGAGGCTACTCTTGTTTCGAATGGTCGCCAAGCTAGGTACAGTTCTGCCCCCTGCTTAAAATAAGCGCTATTATGAATGAGAGTAATGTCCCTTTATTTCAAATTGGATGTAATTTTAGACATGATTTATGTCCCCTGATGTCAAAATGGCTGCCATTTTCGCGGAATATCAACCATTTTGAAATCAGGGGAAGTAATCCGTGCTGTTAATTGCCACCATTTTGAAAGAAGGGAGGCTACTCTTGTTTCGAATGGTCGCCTAAAAGGTACAGTTCTGCCCCCTGCTTAAAATTGCCGCTATTATGAATGAGAGTAATGTCCCTTTATTTCAAATCGGATGCAATTTTAGACATGATTTATGTCCCCTGATGTCAAAATGGCTGCCATTTTCGCAGAATATCAACCATTTTGAAATCAGGGGAAGTAATCCGTGCTGTAAATTGCCACCATTTTGAAAGAAGGGAGGCTGCTCTTGTTTCGAATGGTTGCCAAGCAAGGTAGAGTTATGCATCCTGCTTAAAAATGGCCGTTATTATGAATGAGAGTAATGTCCCTTTTATACAAAATGGATGCAATTTTAGACATGATTTATGTCCCCTGATGTCAAAATGGCTGCCATTTTCGCGGAATATCAACCATTTTGAAATCAGGGGAAGTAATCCGTGCTTTTAATTTCACCATTTTTGAAAGAAGGGAGGCTACTCTTGTTTTAATGGTCGCCAAGCAAGGTAGAGTTATGCATCCTGCTTAAAAATGGTCGCAATTGTGAATGAGAGTAATGTCCCTTTATTACAAAATGGATGCAATTTTAGACATGATTTATGTCCCCTGATGTCAAAATGGCTGCCATTTTCGCGGAATATCAATCATTTTGAAATCAGGGGAAGTAATCCATGCTGTAAATTTCCGCCATTTGAAATAAGGGAGGATACTCTTGTTTCGAATGGTCGCCTCAAAGGTACAGTTATGCCCCCTGCTTAAAATGGCCGCTATAATGAAAAGAGTAATGTCCCTTTATTACAAAATGGATGCAATTTTAGACATGATTTATGTCCCCTGATGTCAAAATGGCTGCCATTTTCGCGGAATATCAATCATTTTGAAATCAGGGGAAGTAATCCATGCTGTAAATTTCCGCCATTTTGAAATAAGGGAGGATACTCTTGTTTCGAATGGTCGCCTCAAAGGTACAGTTATGCCCCCCTGCTTAAAATGGCCGCTATTATGAATGAGAGTAATGTCCCTTTATTTCAAATTGGATGCAATTTTAGACATGATTTATGTCCCCTGATGTCAAAATGGCTGCCATTTTCGCGGAATATCAACCATTTTGAAATCAGGGGAAGTAATCCGTGCTGTTAATTGCCACCATTTTGAAAGAAGGAGGCTACTCTTGTTTCGAATGGTCGCCTAAAAGGTACAGTTATGCCCCCTGCTTAAAATGGCCGCTATTATGAATGACAGTAATGTCCCTTTATTTCAAATTGGATGCAATTTTAGACATGATTTATGTCCCCTGATGTCAAAATGGCTGCCATTTTCGCGGAATATCAACCATTTTGAAATCAGGGGAAGTAATCCGTGCTGTTAATTGCCACCATTTTGAAGAAGGGAGGCTACTCTTGTTTCGAATGGTCGCCTAAAAGGTACAGTTATGCCCCCTGCTCAAAATGGCCGCTATTATGAATGAGAGTAATGTCCCTTTATTTCAAATTGGATGCAATTTTAGACATGATTTATGTCCCCTGATATCAAAATGGCTGCCATTTTTGCGGAATATCAACCATTTTGAAATCAGGGGAACGTAATCCGTGCTGTTAATTGCCACCATTTTGAAAGAAGGGAGGCTACTCTTGTTTCGAATGGTCGCCTAAAAGGTACAGTTATGCCCCCCTGCTTGAAATGGCCGCTATTATGAATGAGAGTAATGTCCCTTTATTTCAAATTGGATGCAATTTTAGACATGATTTATGTCCCCTGATGTCAAAATGGCTGCCATTTTCGCGGAATATCAACCATTTTGAAATCAGGGAAGTAATCCGTGCTGTTAATTGCCACCATTTTGAAAGAAGGGAGGCTACTCTTGTTTCGAATGGTCGCCAAGCTAAGGTACAGTTCTGCCCCTGCTTAAAATAAGCGCTATTATGAATGAGAGTAATGTCCCTTTATTTCAAATTGGATGTAATTTTAGACATGATTTATGTCCCCTGATGTCAAAATGGCTGCCATTTTCGCGGAATATCAACCATTTGAAATCAGGGGAAGTAATCCGTGCTGTTAATTGCCACCATTTTGAAAGAAGGGAGGCTACTCTTGTTTCGAATGGTCGCCTAAAAGGTACAGTTCTGCCCCCTGCTTAAAATTGCCGCTATTATGAATGAGAGTAATGTCCCTTTATTTCAAATCGGATGCAATTTTAGACATGATTTATGTCCCCCTGATGTCAAAATGGCTGCCATTTCGCAGAATATCAACCATTTTGAAATCAGGGGAAGTAATCCGTGCTGTAAATTGCCACCATTTTGAAAGAAGGGAGGCTGCTCTTGTTTCGAATGGTTGCCAAGCAAGGTAGAGTTATGCATCCTGCTTAAAAATGGCCGTTATTATGAATGAGAGTAATGTCCCTTTTATACAAAATGGATGCAATTTTAGACATGATTTATGTCCCCTGATGTCAAAATGGCTGCCATTTTCGCGGAATATCAACCATTTTGAAATCAGGGGAAGTAATCCGTGCTTTTAATTTCCACCATTTTGAAAGAAGGGAGGCTACTCTTGTTTTAATGGTCGCCAAGCAAGGTAGAGTTATGCATCCTGCTTAAAAATGGTCGCAATTGTGAATGAGAGTAATGTCCCTTTATTACAAAATGGATGCAATTTCAGACATGATTTATGTCCCCCTGATGTCAAAATGGCTGCCATTTTCGCGGAATATCAATCATTTTGAAATCAGGGGAAGTAATCCATGCTGTAAATTTCCGCCATTTTGAAATAAGGGAGGATACTCTTGTTTCGAATGGTCGCCTCAAAGGTACAGTTATGCCCCCTGCTTAAAATGGCCGCTATAATGAAAAAGAGTAATGTCCCTTTATTACAAAATGGATGCAATTTTAGACATGATTTATGTCCCCTGATGTCAAAATGGCTGCCATTTTCGCGGAATATCAATCATTTTGAAATCTGGGGAAGTAATCCATGCTGTAAATTTCCGCCATTTTGAAATAGGCAGGTTACTCTTGTTTCGAATGGTCGCCTCAAAGGTACAGTTATGCCCCCTGCTTAAAATGGCCGCTATTATGAATGAGAGTAATGTCCCTTTATTTCAAATTGGATGCAATTTTAGACATGATTTATGTCCCCTGATGTCAAAATGGCTGCCATTTTCGCGGAATATCAACCATTTTGAAATCAGGGGAAGTAATCCGTGCTGTTAATTGCCACCATTTTGAAAGAAGGGAGGCTACTCTTGTTTCGAATGGTCGCCTAAAAGGTACAGTTATGCCCCCTGCTTAAAATGGCCGCTATTATGAATGACAGTAATGTCCCTTTATTTCAAATTGGATGCAATTTTAGACATGATTTATGTCCCCTGATGTCAAAATGGCTGCCATTTTCGCGGAATATCAACCATTTTGAAATCAGGGGAAGTAATCCGTGCTGTTAATTGCCACCATTTTGAAAGAAGGGAGGCTACTCTTGTTTCGAATGGTCGCCTAAAAGGTACAGTTATGCCCCCTGCTCAAAATGGCCGCTATTATGAATGACAGTAATGTCCCTTTATTTCAAATTGGATGCAATTTTAGACATGATTTATGTCCCCTGATATCAAAATGGCTGCCATTTTTGCGGAATATCAACCATTTTGAAATCAGGGGAAGTAATCCGTGCTGTTAATTGCCACCATTTTGAAAGAAGGGAGGCTACTCTTGTTTCGAATGGTCGCCTAAAAGGTACAGTTATGCCCCCTGCTTGAAATGGCCGCTATTATGAATGAGAGTAATGTCCCTTTATTTCAAATTGGATGCAATTTTAGACATGATTTATGTCCCCTGATGTCAAAATGGCTGCCATTTTCGCCGAATATCAACCATTTTGAAATCAGGGAAGTAATCCGTGCTGTTAATTGCCACCATTTTGAAAGAAGGGAGGCTACTCTTGTTTCGAATGGTCGCCAAGCTAGGTACAGTTCTGCCCCCTGCTTAAAATAAGCGCTATTATGAATGAGAGTAATGTCCCTTTATTTCAAATTGGATGTAATTTTAGACATGATTTATGTCCCCTGATGTCAAAATGGCTGCCATTTTCGCGGAATATCAACCATTTTGAAATCAGGGGAAGTAATCCGTGCTGTTAATTGCCACCATTTTGAAAGAAGGGAGGCTACTCTTGTTTCGAATGGTCGCCTAAAAGGTACAGTTCTGCCCCCTGCTTAAAATTGCCGCTATTATGAATGAGAGTAATGTCCCTTTATTTCAAATCGGATGCAATTTTAGACATGATTTATGTCCCCTGATGTCAAAATGGCTGCCATTTTCGCAGAATATCAACCATTTTGAAATCAGGGGAAGTAATCCGTGCTGTAAATTGCCACCATTTTGAAAGAAGGGAGGCTGCTCTTGTTTCGAATGGTTGCCAAGCAAGGTAGAGTTATGCATCCTGCTTAAAAATGGCCGTTATTATGAATGAGAGTAATGTCCCTTTTATACAAAATGGATGCAATTTTAGACATGATTTATGTCCCCTGATGTCAAAATGGCTGCCATTTTCGCGGAATATCAACCATTTTGAAATCAGGGGAAGTAATCCGTGCTTTTAATTTCCACCATTTTGAAAGAAGGGAGGCTACTCTTGTTTTAATGGTCGCCAAGCAAGGTAGAGTTATGCATCCTGCTTAAAAATGGTCGCAATTGTGAATGAGAGTAATGTCCCTTTATTACAAAATGGATGCAATTTTAGACATGATTTATGTCCCCTGATGTCAAAATGGCTGCCATTTTCGCGGAATATCAATCATTTTGAAATCAGGGGAAGTAATCCATGCTGTAAATTTCCGCCATTTTGAAATAAGGGAGGATACTCTTGTTTCGAATGGTCGCCTCAAAGGTACAGTTATGCCCCCTGCTTAAAATGGCCGCTATAATGAAAAAGAGTAATGTCCCTTTATTACAAAATGGATGCAATTTTAGACATGATTTATGTCCCCTGATGTCAAAATGGCTGCCATTTTCGCGGAATATCAATCATTTTGAAATCAGGGGAAGTAATCCATGCTGTAAATTTCCGCCATTTTGAAATAAGGGAGGATACTCTTGTTTCGAATGGTCGCCTCAAAGGTACAGTTATGCCCCCTGCTTAAACTGGCCGCTATAATGAAAAAGAGTAATGTCCCTTTATTACAAAATGGATGCAATTTTAGACATTGATTTATGTCCCTTGATGTCAAAATGGCTGCCATTTTCGCGGAATATCAAACATTTTGACATCAGGCGAAGTAATCCGTTCTGTTAATTTCCACCATTTTGAAAGAAGGGAGGCTACTCTTGTTTCGAATGGTCGACAAGCAAGGTAGAGTTATGCATCCTGCTTAAAAATGGCCGCTATTATGAATGAGAGTAATGTGCCTTCATTACAAAATGGATGCAATTTTAGACATGATTTATGTCCCCTGATGTCAAAATGGCTGCCATTTTCGCGGAATATCAACCATTTTGAAATCAGGGGAAGTAATCCATGCTGTTAATTTCCACCATTTTGAAAGAAGGGAGGCTGCTCTTGTTTCGAATGGTTGCCAAGCAAGGTAGAGTTATGCATCCTGCTTAAAAATGGCCGCTATTATGAATGAGAGTAATGTCCCTTTTATACAAAATGGATGCAATTTTAGACATGATTTATGTCCCCTGATGTCAAAATGGCTGCCATTTTCGCGGAATATCAATCATTTTGAAATCAGGGGAAGTAATCCATGCTGTAAATTTCCGCCATTTTGAAATAAGGGAGGATACTCTTGTTTCGAATGGTCGCCTCAAAGGTACAGTTATGCCCCCTGCTTAAAATGGACGCTATAATGAAAAAGAGTAATGTCCCTTTATTACAAAATGGATGCAATTTTAGACATGATTTATGTCCCCTGATGTCAAAATGGCTGCCATTTTCGCGGAATATCAATCATTTTGAAATCAGGGGAAGTAATCCATGCTGTAAATTTCCGCCATTTTGAAATAAGGGAGGATACTCTTGTTTCGAATGGTCGCCTCAAAGGTACAGTTATGCCCCCTGCTTAAACTGGCCGCTATAATGAAAAAGAGTAATGTCCCTTTATAACAAAATGGATGCAATTTTAGACATGATTTATGTCCCTTGATGTCAAAATGGCTGCCATTTTCGCGGAATATCAAACATTTTGACATCAGGGGAAGTAATCCGTTCTGTTAATTTCCACCATTTTGAAAGAAGGGAGGCTACTCTTGTTTCGAATGGTCGACAAGCAAGGTAGAGTTATGCATCCTGCTTAAAAATGGCCGCTATTATGAATGAGAGTAATGTGCCTTCATTACAAAATGGATGCAATTTTAGACATAATTTATGTCCCCTGATGTCAAAATGGCTGCCATTTTCGCGGAATATCAACCATTTTGAAGTCAGGGGAAGTAATCCATGCTGTTAATTTCCACCATTTTGAAAGAAGGGAGGCTGCTCTTGTTTCGAATGGTTGCCAAGCAAGTAGAGTTATGCATCCTGCTTAAAAATGGCCGCTATTATGAATGAGAGTAATGTCACTTTTATACAAAATGGATGCAATTTTAGACATGATTTATGTCCCCTGATGTCAAAATGGCTGCCATTTTCGCGGAATATCAACCATTTTGAAATCAGGGGAAGTAATCCAAGCTGTTAATTTCCACCATTTGAAAGAAGGGAGGCTGCTCTTGTTTCGAATGGAGAGTTATGCATCCTGCTTAAAAATGGCCGCTTTTATGAATGAGAGTAATGTCCCTTTTATACAAAATGGATGCAATTTTAGACATGATTTATGTCCCCTGATGTCAAAATGGCTGCCATTTTCGCGAATATCAGCCATTTTGAAATCAGGGGAAGTAATCCGTGCTTTTAATTTCCACCATTTTGAAAGAAGGGAGGCTACTCTTGTTTTTATGGTCGCCAAGCAAGGTAGAGTTATGCATCCTGCTTAAAAATGTCGCAATTGTGAAATGAGAGTAATGCCCCTTTATTACAAAATGGATGCAATTTTAGACATGATTTATGTCCCCCTGATGTCAAAATGGCTGCCATTTTCGCGGAATATCAATCATTTTGAAATCAGGGGAAGTAATCCATGCTGTAAATTTCCGCCATTTTTGAAATAAGGGAGGATACTCTTGTTCGAATGGTCGCCTCAAAGGTACAGTTATGCCCCCTGCTTAAAATGGCCGCTATAATGAAAAAGAGTAATGTCCCTTTATTACAAAATGGATGCAATTTTAGACATGATTTATGTCCCCTGATGTCAAAATGGCTGCCATTTTCGCGGAATATCAATCATTTTGAAATCAGGGGAAGTAATCCATGCTGTAAATTTCCGCCATTTTGAAATAAGGGAGGATACTCTTGTTTCGAATGGTCCGCCTCAAAGGTACAGTTATGCCCCCTGCTTAAACTGGCCGCTATAATGAAAAAGAGTAATGTCCCTTTATTACAAAATGGATGCAATTTTAGACATTGATTTATGTCCCTTGATGTCAAAATGGCTGCCATTTTCGCGGAATATCAAACATTTTGACATCAGGGGAAGTAATCCGTTCTGTTAATTTCCACCATTTTGAAAGAAGGGAGGCTACTCTTGTTTCGAATGGTCGACAAGCAAGGTAGAGTTATGCATCCTGCTTAAAATGGCCGCTATTATGAATGAGAGTAATGTGCCTTCATTACAAAATGGATGCAATTTTTGACATGATTTATGTCCCCTGATGTCAAAATGGCTGCCATTTTCGCGGAATATCAACCATTTTGAAATCAGGGGAAGTAATCCATGCTGTTAATTTCCACCATTTTGAAAGAAGGGAGGCTGCTCTTGTTTCGAATGGTTGCCAAGCAAGGTAGAGTTATGCATCCTGCTTAAAAATGGCCGCTATTATGAATGAGAGTAATGTCCCTTTTATACAAAATGGATGCAATTTTAGACATGATTTATGTCCCCTGATGTCAAAATGGCTGCCATTTTCGCGGAATATCACACATTTTGAAATCAGGGGAAGTAATCCGTGCTTTTAATTTCCACCATTTTGAAAGAAGGGAGGCTACTCTTGTTTTAATGGTCGCCAAGCAAGGTAGAGTTATGCATCCTGCTTAAAAATGGTCGCAATTGTGAATGAGAGTAATGTCCCTTTATTACAAAATGGATGCAATTTTAGACATGATTTATGTCCCCTGATGTCAAAATGGCTGCCATTTTCGCGGAATATCAATCATTTTGAAATCAGGGGAAGTAATCCATGCTGTAAATTTCCGCCATTTTGAAATAAGGGAGGATACTCTTGTTTCGAATGGTCGACAAGCAAGGTAGAGTTATGCATCCTGCTTAAAAATGGCCGCTATTATGAATGAGAGTAATGTGCCTTCATTACAAAATGGATGCAATTTTAGACATGATTTATGTCCCCTGATGTCAAAATGGCTGCCATTTTCGCGGAATATCAACCATTTTGAAATCAGGGGAAGTAATCCATGCTGTTAATTTCCACCATTTTGAAAGAAGGGAGGCTGCTCTTGTTTCGAATGGAGAGTTATGCATCCTGCTTAAAAATGGCCGCTATTATGAATGAGAGTAATGTCCCTTTTATACAAAATGGATGCAATTTTAGACATGATTTATGTCCCCTGATGTCAAAATGGCTGCCATTTTCGCGGAATATCAACCATTTTGAAATCAGGGGAAGTAATCCGTGCTTTTAATTTCCACCATTTTGAAAGAAGGGAGGCTACTCTTGTTTTAATGGTCGCCAAGCAAGGTAGAGTTATGCATCCTGCTTAAAAATGGTCGCAATTGTGAATGAGAGTAATGTCCCTTTATTACAAAATGGATGCAATTTTAGACATGATTTATGTCCCCTGATGTCAAAATGGCTGCCATTTTCGCGGAATATCAATCATTTTGAAATCAGGGGAAGTAATCCATGCTGTAAATTTCCGCCATTTTGAAATAAGGGAGGATACTCTTGTTTCGAATGGTCGCCTCAAAGGTACAGTTATGCCCCCTGCTTAAAATGGCCGCTATAATGAAAAAGAGTAATGTCCCTTTATTACAAAATGGATGCAATTTTAGACATGATTTATGTCCCTTGATGTCAAAATGGCTGCCATTTTCGCGGAATATCAAACATTTTGACATCAGGGGAAGTAATCCGTTCTGTTAATTTCGACCATTTTGAAAGAAGGGAGGCTACTCTTGTTTTGAATGGTCGCGAAGCAATGTAGAGTTATGCATCCTGCTTAAAAATGGTCGCTATTATGAATGAGAGTAATGTCCCTTTATTACAAAATGGATGCAATTTTAGATATGATTTATATGTCAAAATGGCTGCCATTTTCGCGGAATATCAATCATTTTGAAATCAGGGGAAGTAACCCATGCTGTAAATTTCCGACATTTTGAAAGAAGGGAGGCTACTCTTGTTTCGAATGGTCGCCTAAAAGGTTCAGTTATGCCCCCTGCTTAAAATGGCCGCTATAATGAATGAGAGTAATGTCCCTTTATTACAAAATGGATGCAATTTTAGACATGATTTATGTCCCCTGATGTCAAAATGGCTGCCATTTTCGCGGAATATCAACCATTTTGAAATCAGGGGAAGAAATCCATGCTTTTAATTTCCACCATTTTGAAAGAAGGGAGGCTACACTTGTTTTAATGGTCGCCAAGCAAGGTAGAGTTATGCATCCTGCTTAAAAATGGTCGCAATTGTGAATGAGAGTAATGTCCCTTTATTACAAAATGGATGCAATTTTAGACATGATTTATGTCCCCTGATGTCAAAATGGCTGCCATTTTCGCGGAATATCAACCATTTTGAAATCAGGGGAAGTAATCCGTGCTTTTAATTTCCACCATTTTGAAAGAAGGGAGACTGCTCTTGTTTTAATGGTCGCCAAGCAAGGTAGAGTTATGCATCCTGCTTAAAAATGGTCGCTATTATGAATGAGAGTAATGTCCCTTTATTACAAAATGGATGCAATTTTAGACATGATTTATGTCCCCTGATGTCAAAATGGCTGCCATTTTCACGGAATATCAATGATTTTGAAATCAGGGGAAGTAACCCATGCTGTAAATTTCCGCCATTTTGAAAGAAGGGTACTACCATATTATATACATGTGACTTTCGTGGCTACTGCCATATTATAGACATGTGACTTTCGTCGCTACTACCATATTATAGACAAGATACTTTCGTGGCTACTACCATATTATAGACATGTGACTTTCGTGGCTACTGCCATATTATAGACATGTGACTTTCGTGGCTACTACCATATTATAGACAAGATACTTTCGTGGCTACTACCATATTATAGACAAGATACTTTCGTGGCTACTACCATATTATTGACATGTGACTTTCGTGGCTACTGCCATATTATAGACATGTGACTTTCGTGGCTACTACCATATTATAGACAAGATACTTTCGTGGCTACTACCATATTATAGACATGTGACTTTCGTGGCTACTACAATATTATAGACATGTGACTTTCGTGGCTACTACCATATTTTAGACATATTATAGACATGTGACTTTCGTGGCTACTACCATATTATAGACAAGATACTTTCGTGGCTACTACCATATTATAGACATGTGATTTTCGTGGCTACTACCATATTATAGACATGTGACTTTCGTGGCTACTACCATACTTTAGACATATTATATACATGTGACTTTCGTGGGTACTACCATATTTTAGACATATTATATACATGTGACTTTCGTGGCTACTACCATATGATAGACATGTGACTTTCGTGGCTACTTCCATATTATAGACATGTGACTTTCGTGGCTACTACCATATTGTAGACAAGATACTTTCATGGCTACTACCATATTATAGACATGTGATTTTCGTGGCTACTACCATATTATAGACATGTGACTTTCGTGGCTACTGCCATATTTTAGACATATTATAGACATGTGACTTTCGTGGCTACTACCATAGTTTAGACATATTATATACATGTGACTTTCGTGGCTATTGCCATATTTTAGACATATTATATACATGTGACTTTCGTGACTACTACCATATTTTAGACATATTATATACATGTGACTTTCGTGGCTATTACCATATTATAGACAAGATACTTTCGTGGCTACTACCATATTATAGACATACGACTTTCGTGGCTACTGTCATATCATAGACATGTGACTTTCGTGGCTACTACCATATTATAGACAAGATACTTTCGTGGCTACTGCCATATCATAGACATGTGACTTTCGTGGCTACTACCATATTTTAGACATATTATATACATGTGACTTTCGTGGCTACTACCATATTATAGACAAGATACTTTCGTGGCTACTACCATATTATAGACAAGATACTTTCGTGGCTACTACCATATTATATACATGTGACTTTCGTGGCTACTACCATATTATAGACATGTGACTTTCGTGGCTACTACCATATTATAGACAAGATACTTTCGTGGCCACTACCATATTTTAGACATATTATATACATGTGACTTTCGTGGGTACTACCATATTTTAGACATATTATATACATGTGACTTTCGTGGCTACTACCATATTATAGACATACGACTTTCGTGGCTACTGCCATATCATAGACATGTGACTTTCGTGGCTACTACCATATTTTATACATATTATATACATGTGACTTTCGTGGCTACTACCATATTATTGACAAGATACTTTCGTGGCTACTACAATATTATATACATGTGACTTTCGTGGCTACTACCATATTATAGACATGTGACCTTCGTGGCTACTTCCATATTATAGACATGTGAATTTCGTGGCTACTACCATATTATAAACAAGATACTTTCGTGGCTACTGCCATATTATAGACATGTGAATTTCGTGGCTACTACCATATTATAAACAAGATACTTTCGTGGCTACTACCATATTATAGACATGTGACTTTCGTGGCTACTACCATATTATAGACAAGATACTTTCGTGGCTACTACCATATTATAGACATGTGACTGTCGTGGCTACTACCATATTATAGGCATGGTACTTTCGTGGCTCTGATTGTAACCAAACAATTGTTTTTTTTATATAACTCATCATGAAAAATATTCATTTTGGACATTTATGAAGTTAATATAGTGTATACAAATGTAAGGGAGCTGCGTACTTCAACGAAATTATACACAAAATAGAAATTGACAATTGGACCAAAAATAATACTTCTTTGGTTTTAGAACTACAATATGATGTGGTTCTTTTTCAGAAATGTGACATGTTTGATTGGATAAGCTAAAAGAACTTTAATTGATTGAGCGCAAAATTTTTCAAAATGAAATTTTACAATAACCGGACAGTAAATGTTTCTGTAATTTGAAAATTAATAATCATCTTAGAAAAATCTGATGACCCATTGATACTAAGGGTACAAGCATTTTATGTATTCATAGACATAGGTACGTACGGTCCTTAATGTTGTTAATTTAAGTAATATTGTAGATCTAGATTACGTTTAGCAATTATAGCATATAATACATTCATAACTATAAATCATATTACAACAATACTAAAACATTCTAGGGTTCAAATTAACCCGCATTAAAATACATAAATATCACTAACCATATTTCTGTTTTTGAGACAATAAAATCCGTTTGAAATATATCTGGTAATTCTTATTGAGACTTTTCTCCGGCACGTTACGGTAGTTACGGTCTTTAAATTTTTACGAAGCCGTTCTTCCCGGCTTATTACGGTAGGTGCCGTAAAGAAAGCCATGTTGTGAAAATTACTCATCATGAATATTCATTTTAACTCCGCCTTGTACAGTGCATATCTGTATTCTCGCGGTACTTAATGAATAATGAAGAATAAATAAGAAATAGTTAACTTACCATCAAAAATCTGCACACTATCATGAATTGCAATCATATCCAAACACCAAACAGCAAAATATTATTGTTAAAATGTCACAAATTCGTAAAAAATGTTAAAAATGTACATGGGGTCACCGCCATATTTAATGGCTGACGTCATCACTATTCTCGCGGTATTTCAATAATGTTCTAAAAATAGATGAAGTATAGGCGTCAGATTACTAAATTGATCTGTATTCTGCACAACTGTCGTTTACAATGTAAATCAAATGTAAATATAAACTTTAAACAATTTAAGTGATAAACTTGAACACATTTTGTTAAACACTGTCAATATATTATTATTCTGGACAGTGGACACATCTGAATACACTACCCCTCCTCAACACATTGACGTTAGAGCAGTGTGTTAAGTGGACCCAATGTTCACAAAAATCACATTGACCCCATTTTACAATGGTCACTGACATGCATCCTCTAAGTTGGGGAGGAAAGTTTTTGTTGCAAACACAACAGGGGTCATTATCTTCATCAATATCACTGTCAGAATCATCCAAATCTAGAGGGGCACCACTTTTTTTTGATAGACCCGATGTTGATGGCTTTGGATATGCTTTGGCTGTTTGGTATGTTTTACCGATTTTTATATGTTGACATGAATTGCATTCTCTTTTCTTTATGCCAACAGACTGTCTTTTTTGTTCCACTTCGGTTATAGTTTCTATGTTGTTTTGACCAAGTAAGTTACCAATAATTTTTTTAGGTGGGACAAATTTTTTCCGTGGTCTCTGGACAACTTGGGTTATTTTAATACTGTCTAAGAAATTTGTTTGATCTTTTTGTATTTCTACGTCAGTTTGACTTTCCATTGTCTTGTTTTCGGCCGGTTCATCATAAGTATTTGTGCTTTGCTGGGCATGATATATAGAAGCGGGAAGCGTTTGTGTTACAGATATCATCTCACTATCAAAAGGATAAATTCCTG
Source organism: Mactromeris polynyma (assembly GCA_032209605.1). Taxonomy (NCBI): domain Eukaryota; kingdom Metazoa; phylum Mollusca; class Bivalvia; order Venerida; family Mactridae; genus Mactromeris; species Mactromeris polynyma. The sequence continues at coordinate 8,862 of JASFXZ010000073.1, read as the reverse complement.
CTTTTATCACTATTCTCGCGGTAATTGCGTAACTCCGCCCATCGGTGTTTATCAACAAAAGCGGGTGACCTACTTTTTATCGCAAATAAAAAACAGTCGAATCCATCAGTATGAATCGTCTTTTGGTGAGTATTTGCTATAAAATCCTTATAAAAATGATTTTCTACCCAAACAGTATGAAATCCCCAATAAAACTTAAGGTATTTTTTTATTTAATACACATTATTTATTGGGGCTTTCGTGGCTACGGACTTTCATAGCTACGAAAGAAGGTTCATCCGGAATGTGTGAACAACTTTGCCTATTCATTGCACTTCAAAAGTGGGCCGAGTCGGACCGGGACGAGTCGGACCGGGCCGAGACTGTAAGTGGGCCGAGATGACCCTTTACCGCACAACATACTAAGTCGTGCGCACAAGATACTAAGTCGTGCGCACAAGATACTATGTCGTGCGCACGACTTACTATGTCGTGCGCACGACTTACTATGTCGTGCGCACGAGATAATTAAGTCGTGCGCACGACATAGTATCTTGTGCGCACGACTTAGTATCTTGTGCGCACGACTTAGTATGTTGTGCGGTAAAGGGTCAAATAGATTTTTATTATCCTTGCAATCTACAGTAGTCTGTAAGTTACACGTACATGAGCACTTCTAATTTCATACGTCAAACGCACTGAAAACTTAAATGCCAACAACTAAGCATGCCTGTTTCCATCAACACCGGGTCAAAGGGGAGGGGCTTAAAAAGTAGGCGTCACAGCGTAACCTATAGTCAATATAGTACTCAGTAGGAGGGGCTTAACAAGTAGGCGTTTCGGCCTGATCAATTGGGATATTATCGGCCTCAACGGTTGAGATTTAGACTTTTTGTTAAAGATGGCAGCCTCCAGAGTAGTCCTACAAATATGACCTACGTTTGCCATTTTTACGATTTTGTTATTCATCAGGCAAACGGGGTCATACAGAAACTTGCCATTTTGCCGTAGCACTTTCCGCCGTGATTTCAGGGCGGAAAGTTTGAACATAAAAATCGAGCTAAATTTTCATTGACACCATGAAAAAATGCTTGCTTGATAAACTTGAACCATTTATCTACCAATCAATGTGAATAATTACCTTGAAAAATGAGTTTTTAATCCAGTAATCCAATTAAAAACAATATCAGTCCAATATGTTTACACACGTTTCCTTCCATATTTAAAACATTCCGACTACGTAATTGCATACAGCGATCTGATTGGTTGACTGTTATTGCAAATGGCGCCTGATATAACAATTTGTTTTAAACGAAAATTGGACAGCGCGTTGGAATCAAAGCACTGAAAGTACTTTTTCTTGTTTTATTTTTCTGCCTTTGTTTGCGATGTTTTTTTATAAAGAAATCAGCACAAGGTAGCATGATTATTAACAAAGCATACTATTTTAATAAATAATACATATTATTTAGGTATTAAGCTCACCTGAAAAGTTAAACACCGTAATTGAATGTTCGCTCTATTCTAATCATTGAAACAATTTCACAACATAATACACTCTACAAGTGAATATTTTTTATGTATCCACTTGGCTGATAGTTAATTTAAAACAAATTACATACGTACGTACGTACGTACGTACGTACGTGCGTGCATACATGCATGCCATGTCATCCATACCATACCATACCATACCATACCATACATATCCTGCTCGTGCTACGTCGCACATAAGGCTTCAACCAGGGTCATCAATACGCTTCTGTTTTTGCTTTCCTTTCTAATTCTCCTCTGCTTTTGGTGTTTGTCCCCGTGCGTCGTGGCTGTTGTGTGTTATCTTTGTTAGCTATTCCTGCAGTATCTACAGGCATGTAAACACATGTACTAGAATGTAACGTCATTGTGAGCGAGACAATTCTCATTCACAATATACATACTAGTATCAATAAAATGGTCCATAAATGACAGTTCGGCAAACGGCTGGCTGGTAATTCAATACATAATTCAATCCACAAACGAGTATCTACATACATGTAAAACACATCAACTTTCTGTGTGAGTTTTTTGTGTTTTGTCTATGTGCAGTTTATTTTGTTGCTCCTTTTTGTGTTCGTCCGCGTGCGTCGTAGCTGTTTTGTATATTCGTTGTTAGCTTCTCCTGGTGAGTGCTGCTTTTCTTGTCCGATTAGTTTCATTCCTTTTTGTATGTAACGTCATTGTGAGCGAGACTATTCTCATTCACATCATACATATTCAATCCAACAGTACATGATTATAATAACAGTTCGGCAAGCGGCTGGCTGGTAATTTCACAACACAGTTCAATCAAAACATGAGTATCTACAGGCATGTAAACACATGTACTAGAATGTAACGTCATTGTGAGCGAGACAATTCTCATTCACAATATACATATTCAATCCAACAGTACATGATTATAATAACAGTTCGGCAAACGGCTGGCTGGTAATTTCACAATACAATATTATAATGATGACTTGACTGGTTGTTGCAATGACGGGGATACAATTTCTAGCTTGTCTTGCTGAACATTATTAACATCAGTATGATGTGCAATCCAAAATGAGTGTCAACAGATATATAAAAACATGTATAACATGTCCACTTGTATGTAACGTCAATGTGAGTGAGACAATTCGCATTAGAGGGATAGCAGCTGAGACAATCTACGTACGTACTTTCATTGATTAGTTAGTATTTACTATCACAGCTTTAAGATTGTCCAAACGTTTTGATAACTGTTTAATTTTTGTTATAAACGCGTCTGGTTTTGCAAGATTAATGTTGAAGTCAAAATCGGGAAACGCGTTGTGTTTTCGTCCTGGAACCTTTTGAAAAAGGTGTTCGTCATGCAAAAGCTGTATGAGTCTGCTTACATTTGCATCGCGGTTAACAGCTCTATATCGATGCCTGTAAATTTCTTCCTGGACAACATTAACATCAAACGCGGAGTCTAATGCTTCACCAAGTGGACCAATTATTTGACTACATCTTTGAATGGTAGTGTCAGTATATCGGCCTTTAGCTGCTTCTAGGAGATCTTTGAAAAGACGGTTTAAAATCTCATTCATGAAATCCATTGGAAGATTACGACCAATTCCACCAGAATAGTTAACCGTCCTGTTGTGAATAAGATCAAAACGTAATCTTTCTGGCAACCATCCATTTACTGATGCAAGCAATCTGTGCGCAAATATGACATATTTTGGGTGCTTTGTTCTAAAGAAATGAAGTAAATCGAATTTCCAGTAGGACATCATTGCATTACCATCTGCTTCTCTTACAGCATCTCTTCGACATAACAAGTTTAATCCATACCAAATACAAGCAGTGCTGTATAACAATTTATGATCTTTGGAGGTCGATTGAGGCAGCCGTTTGCTTCTAGTGTGGGACCGTTTTCCCTTTTTGATGGTTTTACATGTATCTGAACAAAACCACTTGCCTTTCGGTGGCTTATCAGGATTAATACCAACGCATTTCATATGGTACCACTCGTATCTTAAACAATGTGGTTCAGCTTCGCAGCCAATCATTGGCTCATTTAAACCCAAATCAGTTTGGCAGTCGCAGTAGTCGTACGAACATACTGGAAGATTTCGACATGCTTCTGAACAATACCAAGGAGCGGTTATATTGTTAAGATCAATATCAACACACGAATGATGAAACATTTCACCATTTAAACAACGACTGCGGCTTTCGCAACCAATCAAGTCATCATCCATATCTTCACCACAACAGATAACCAACTCCTCATCTGCAGCAACGTGCTCATTTATGGCATCTGTATCAAGGGCTTGCCAGATGTTATTCACAAGAGCAGAACAAACTCCGTCAAAGTATACTTGTTTGTTTTCCGAAGTATCATTTTCGACATCATCCGGAGCTGTTGAAGGTCTATCATCGGTGGTTTTCATTCCTAACAGTTCCATCATCAGCATACATACAAAGCTTTCTACCACTACGGACATTAGTTCCCAAGCGTGTGAAAAGTTGTCAGAAATGTCACCTTTCACCTGCCGAAAATTTAGCAAATTCTTTACCTGGCATAACGTACCCCTGTCGGACGCGCTGCTACCTTTAAACAGAAGGTCATAGAAATCCTGGAGTAAGATCATTTCCTTGTGAAACTCCTGCACTCCAGGTTCTAGTCCCTCAAGTCGTTCAGTTGGATCAAGTCCATTTGCCCTTGCTTTTTTGGCATCATTACCCCTCTCACAACTAAGACCGTCCCCATATACAATGGAGGTGTAAACTTTGCCCTCGACAGATGGTATGTATTTTTGGAGCTTTTCATAGATCCCAATAGCTCCTTGGGTGGACGAAGGATCTTCATCAAATACACCCAAATTGATCAGCAAACTTTTCCTTGTGGATGGTAATGACTTATCGTGGATAATATGATGAGTGACAGATGATGAAAAATGTGTAAACCATTGTAAGTGACGAGTAATTACCCTACCGACAATAACATTAAGTCTATACTCCAAGCAGTGTACGTCTTCTAATTTGGGGAGGAACTTGTCCACCTCAATGGTCGACGCATTAACTGTGGTGTCATCATCGGGAAATTTTATAGTACTTGGTGATACTCTATTAACTGCCATGTAACCCAACGCCATATTGATGTATTTGTTTTTTACATTTTCAGAGGGTCGCCTTGTAATAACTTTCTTACCAACATTGTCCCAACACATTGTGAACCCAGATGGCATCTTTTCGTCTGTTTGTTTCAATTCTTCTGCCTGATCTAGATCGACTGGATCGTCTTCAAACATATACATACTGTCAGATTCCGATACAAGGGATGATTCAAAGCTAGCCATTACTTCATTCGAATCATCATCCTCGTCTGGATCATCTGGTTGTTCATCATCATCATCATCGAAATCGGCGCCTGGTTCACTAGATGTGTTGCTTTTGTTGCCATCTGAGTATAAAATTGTATCTTCAAAGATGACATCTTCCATGTTAGGCACACCCATGGAAAGGGCAAAAGAAAGGTCTGGATCTTCATTATACACATCTGTGCTGAAAATATGCTTCTGCAATGAAATCTCGATATCGTTCTTCAATTTCATAGCAGCGCCATCAAAGTTTGCCCTTATCCTGTCAATAGCTGTCAGCGTCGTGTCATACCCAGCACATATACCAAGCCTGCCGAACTGTTTTATTGTGTCCCGCTTTAGCCTCCCTCTCCACATTTGTACAGAGAAGAGAGTTTGCATGAAGCTGCATTTTTGAGGGCATCTTGCATGAAGCAACAATGCAAGCGCTGAGCCAATTCTTGGCTTAAGATTAACATTGGATCCTCTTATCAGCGATGTTTGATTTCTAACAGACGTCACAGACCCTACCAGTGCAGAATACAAAACGGGTGCATTATTGGAAAGACCGTTTAAAGTTTTCTCCCAAGAAAAATCATATATACTTTGGAGGTCAAGGGACTTGTTAATTGGAAATATATCACCTGATAGATTAACTAGTTGTTTAGCTTCAGCACGAATAATTCTTGCTACAACGTCAGCGAAGTGCTTTCTTGTTCCTGGAGTAGCAGTACATAACTTATGGATAGCCCTCCTGTACTGCCTTGCGCGGATGGCTGTAATAATTGTATCCCATTTGGAAGTAGATGGTGTAAACAATGACTTGCCAATCTTCCCATGCTAAAACAAGTACATAAATCATCATTTCTTATAACTAAGTATCAGGATGAATAGTAGTGTAATTACGATGTCCTGTTCATGCCATCATCTAGAACGTTGCTATGTTAATCCGATTATTATCGCTTCTGAAAGACGATCGCGCCAGTTTCGCCATTTTTTCTGACAATGCGAATTTGATGAAATGGTATGCGTTGATAGTTTTTAAATTATTATTAGATTAAATGAAGAAAACAAGTAGGGTCACCTTATCCGAAAAAGAAATATTGAGCTTTTTTATCAGGGTACCCATATAAAAATATGAATTGGAACAGCCAAAAGTATACAGCCTGGTCAGAAAACACGAATTAGGGATTGTGGTCAGAGTACAGTACGGATGGGTACGGGTTTTCTTGTGTCCGGGATTATAGCTGTTTAGAGCTATTAAGTAAGCTTACAGTTTGAATTTCAAGAATCGTGATGTTTGGAAGATGTTGTGATTTAGGAGCGTAACGCGAAAATAGTTCCATCGACGCAATCTACGCAATCTACGCAAATGGTTCCATTTTCAAAACGATATAATGCATTGAATAAACAGAACATTTTTAGTTGAATTGAATGTATATATCTCATATTGTAGCGATAAAATTTTTAATATTTTCACTCGCGCTACGCCCTCGTAAAATATAGAATTTTATCATTACACGATAACATATATACCATATTCATTCAAAAAAACAAAATACCCTCTATTTATTAAAATTTGATTTTTTTAAAGTTTTGAAGAAAAAAACAACAAATTAAATTCAAATTTTTAGAATTCATTAATTTGAAATTTGATAACAATACGGGTAACACACTTTACATAGCAAATGTCATTAAAATATCTCATTCCTAAGTTAAGCAAAATCTCTTGGTTTTTTTTAACGGTGACCTTGAGCTTGACACCACCAACCCCACTTTCAATCCCAAGCGGGGTCTTTACACAAGCTAGTTTCATTATGATATCTCATTCCTAACTTAAGTTATCCAACGGAAACCAATTGTTGACCAAGCCCGCCCACCCGATTGCCCGCCCGAAATCGCAAATCTAATAACAAGGTATTTTTAAAAAAAAAATGTTTGAAAATGATATACCTACCTTCATAGGTGTGCTGGTAAATCGAGGTCTTTTGAATGAAGTACTTGGGCTTTGTATGGTTTCACAACGTTGTCTTTTGGTTGCAATATAGGAAGAAGATGCCGTTGCTCCAAAGAAATTATCAAAACTGTTCTTGTATTTAACAGCATTGCCTAAAGACGACCAGCAATCCGGGCATAAAAATTTCCCTAAACGCTTCTTATGTGGTGTGAACGAAGCTTCTGCTAACGATTCTAGTTGCTCTCTTGCAGTTGTATCCATGTTTGGTAAATTACTGTCAAGAGGGAAACGATAGTATCCCTTGTTTCCAGGTTTAACCTTAAAACTAACTTCACAATTAGCGCACGACGACATTTTACAATAAATATGTGAAAACACAAATTACAATTGAATTGATTTCAGATGAATGGCACCACTAAAATTGTTAACACTAAAAAAAACGCAGTCCAATTGGTTTTGTATCTTACACGTGTTTCAATACACAAGCGAATGGAACCGCATTGACAACTGATACCAAATACGGTAATCACGTGACTATGTAGTTCGGTAGTTTTGGCGCCACAAGTCCAGTCGTGTAAACGCAACATAAATATAGCATCGCAGATATGGACGCGGAACAAGTAATGTTTGCCTTCAATGCTAGGAAACCGAAGCATAATATATCATTTGACTTAAAAAAGGAACAACTTCAAATAGCAGTATCTGTAGCAAATAAACGAAATTGTGTTGCATTCTTGCCGACTGGATATGGAAAAACTTTGTGTTTTGTAGTCAATGCGATTATAAATGATGCACCTTGTTTAGTGCTAGTTATTTCTCCGTTGGTGTCTTTAATGGATAACCAGATCAGCACATTAAAAGGATGGAACCTGTCATGCATTAGGATAGGTACGGACCTTACTGAAGAAGAAACTGCTGGTATGTGAACTTTTTATGATCTAGCATGGATCCATAAATAGGGGTCCATGGGATTTAGCAAACATGGTTATTCTATCTATTTTCACTTGGGGATCAGATCATTAACAATATTATCAGGAAACAAGCGGTTTGTCCTAAGGTACATATCATGTTATGACTAGTGAGCGGATCCTGTTTTTTGGAGGTGTCGACCAAAACTGTTGGATAGATTTGTTTGTTTGTTTGCTTCATTGGGTTTTACACCCTTTTTCAACAGTAGTTCAGTTATATACGATGGACGGTTTTTCCTTACCATGTTTTCCTGGACCTACCCTCACCAGTACTAACTACACTTCCACAAGGCCGACAACTTCACCACATGTGGAGGAAAATCGATATTTTATCGAAGTGGAAGGGTATGACCTGCCGCGACCGAGATTTGAACCCGGACCTCCCGGTTATAAGACAAGTGAACTAACCACTCGGCCACGGTTGGTTAGACCGGACCTATTCTCACATTGTGATTTCAATTAAAATAATTTCGATTATTGTTACTGCTAACTGTTTTTAGATATTCAATGTTGTTGTTTAATTTGAAATGTATATAGCGTAAACAGAAATCGGTCAGGTTTTATATGCATGCATTATAACCTCTATAGAGCAACACCCTTTTGAAAAAAAAAAAATGGTTGTTGTACAGAGGTTAAATTTATAGTAAATGGTTTCTTCGGGAAACAAATAATTATGTTGATATAGAGATGTTGTTGTTCTGTGGAGGGCTGTGGAGAGGTTACACTGTATAATGTTTCGAACTTATATACTGAAGAAATATACCACCCGTGGGACCCTTGAAACATGTTACAAAACAATACTGAGTTGGCTGAATGAAGAACAAGACAGTGAAAAATGGATCTAAAATGGTGGACTTAATTTTTAGGTGGCCTTATTGTTGAGGTGGTCTTCAGATAAGGATTAACTGAATATGTACATAATTTTCAAAATAAACTAAATATCGACCTGAATGTACATTATGTGATTTCAGGTATTGCCTCTGGAAAGTACATGTTTGTGTTCACTTCGCCGGAATCAGCATTAAAACCTAAGTGGAGGGACATATTCCTCAATGAAGTTTGGCAAAGTCAACTGTCTCTTCTAGTTTTCGACGAAGCTCATTGTATT